>JALQSN010000031.1:0-333193 GCA_023690525.1 Holotrichia oblita | reverse complement strand
ATACGATAATTATACATTTCGTATGCAAGACGTGCACGGTCGTTTCCTTTTTCTATTTCTGCAATAACATCACGAATATCATTGCTGATGCCGCTGATGCCCAAAAGGCCACTTTTTTTATTCATGTCGTTTGTTATAGCCTCAACTGTCATGTTTGCTTGTTTTGTCATATATTCAATAATTGCCGGATCAATATCACCGCAGCGCGTACCCATAACAAGACCTTCTAAAGGAGTTAATCCCATAGATGTTTCAACGCTCTTGCCGTCTTTGATAGCGGACATGCTTGCTCCGTTGCCAATATGGCAAACAATGATTTTCAAATTTTTCTTTTTGGTAACGCGTGCTACTTCGTTTGCAATATACTCATGACTTGTTCCGTGAAAACCGTATTTTCTGACCCGATATTTTTGATACCATTCATAAGGCAACGCATACATATGTGCATAGTCAGGAATAGAAGCGTGAAAAGCCGTATCAAATACTGCAATATTGGGTTTGCCCGGCATAACCTGACGGCAAGCTATAATGCCCAATTTATTTGGTGGGTTATGCAGAGGTGCAAGCGGAGTAAAAGCATCAATGTCTTTTAACACCTCATCCGTAACAAGCACTGCTTTGCTATATTTTGTGCCGCCATGAACTACACGGTGACCTATGGCATCAATTTCATTCAATGATTTGATAACACCATAAACTTCATTTTGAAGAGCTTTTAATACCTGCTCTAACGCTTCGGAATGGTTTGACATTTTATACGTAGCAGAGTGAACTCCGCCCTTAGCTTTATGCGTTAAAAAACTGTCATGATTTCCGATTTTTTCTACATTTCCTTTGGCAATAACCTGCTCGTTTTTCATATCAATCAGCTGATATTTAATTGAGCTGCTGCCCGCATTTATAATAAGTATTTTCACAATATTTTCCCCTTTTTATTGTTCACGAATTTCATTTTTAGATGGCAATAACATGCCATATTTTATCATATAATTTCTCGCATTATCGCTTTCATGCAAATTACCCTCGACAAATAATCTTTCTTCACAGGCGGCTAAAACTTTTTTTTCGGCATGAGCAGCATCCTTAACCTCTTTTTTATCATAAACTGCTTTTTGCCCGACTTCCGTTAAAGTCGCCCCGGCACTTGCCTTATGTCCGCCGCCGCCAAGCAATTTTGCAATTTTGCAAACATTAAAAGCATCTTCAGCCGCTTCATTTTGCGCCGCGAAACTAAGATTCCATTCTCCCGGATTTTTTTCTGTCATTCTTACAATAATTTCACAACCAGCATCATAAGCGAATAAAGCATGTGGATTTATTGCCTCAGCAACCGCTTTATATTGGTTGTAAAGAGAATTATTAATTTTTACTATCTGAACGAGTCCGCCAAACTTCTCTTCACGTATTTCATAAATTTTTTTTCTAAATTCCATTGCGCCCGGCATTTGCCTTCCGACTAGTTTTTGATCTATATCTGCATAATCCATACGTTCGGCGCCAAACATTGCATTTTTTTCAAGTAAATCTCTTAATGCTATTCGGGCTGGTTCTTTTTTGGGGCGATACAGTCTGTCTGAAATTATACCAATATATAAATTTTTAACCAAATCTGAAGTAAGTTCAATATTTAATTCTTTTGCCAAATTATAAATCAGTTCGGTTGTGCTTGTTGCCTCACAATCAAAATATCCTACATCAGTCAGCGGAGGATTGTTATCATGATGGTCAATAGCAGCCATGGTAATACCATTTTGTTCGGCAGTTCTTACAAAGTTTTCATATCTGCCCAGTCCGTCATAACGATTAACATCTGCCATAAGGCAAACATCACTTGTTAATATCTTTTCAGCATCAGTTTCAAATTTATCCTGTATAAACCTTAAATGTTCAGACACACCGCTCGGGCTGTACATATGCACAGTTTTTCCAAAAACTTCTAATATAATTTTTAAAGAATTCAAAGCCCCGACGCAGTCCCCGTCAGGATTTTTGTGGCAAAAAAGAGAAACCGTTTTTAAATTTTTATCTTTTAATATTTTTATTATATCGTCCATTCCTGAACTCAAAGTTTTTGCTTTATCCATTGTTTCATACACTCCTTAGTTTTGTGTTTGAAGTGCAGTTACAGCAGTCATAAGAACTATATCATTAACATTACATCCTCGTGACAAATCGTTTACCGGTTTGTTAAAGCCCAGACATATTTGCCCGACAGCTGTTAAATCGGTAAATCTTTCAAGCATTTTATAACAAATATTGCCGCAGTTCAAGTCAGGCAAAACAAATATATTAGCCTTGCCTTCAAGAACTCCGTTTTTATCTTTTTGTTTTGCAATTTCGGGAATTATTGCTGCATCAAGCTGAATTTCACCGTCATAAACAAAATCAACTTTACGGTCTTTCATCAATTCTACCGCCTCAGCAACTTTTTTAACTTCAGGACCGTCTCCGCCGCTGCCTTTGGTAGAAAAGCTCAAAAACGCTACTTTCGGATTCATACCGCAAACAGACTTAGCTGTTGCAGCAGCCGAAACTGCTATATCACAAAGCTGTTCTGCCGTGGGATTTATGTTAAGCGCAGTATCACTTAGTATAATCATATTGTTATCACCGTAACCCATTTTGCCGGTGCCGATATACATAGTACAAGCCGAAATTGTTTTTATTCCCGGTTTAGCTTTTATTATTTGGAGACCCGGCCTCAAACTATCTGCTGTAGAAGTTTCGGCTCCTCCCAGCATACCGTCAGCATAGCCGCATTCTACCATTAAAGCAGCAAAATAAAAAGGCTGCAAAATAAGTTCCTTCGCCTGTGCCTCGGTTAAGCCTTTCTCTTTTCGTTTTTCATAAAGCTTAGTTGCAAGCTCAGTTGTCAGCGCACTGGCTTTTGGATTTATAATTGTTGCGCCCTTTAACTTATTCCCTTTGCTTAAAATAACTTCAGCATCCCCAAGCAGAATTACTTTACAAAGTCTTTGTTTTAAAATCAGTTCAACAGCCTTTAATGTCCTGTCACTGTATTCTGCCTCAGGAAAAATAATAGTTTTGTTCAACTTTTTTGCATTATTTAATAGATTTTTTACACTAAACATAACTTTCCTTTTCAAATTAATTGAAGTTTATCAATCAATATTATATACTTTATCAAAGAAGAGTAAAAAAGTAAAATGAAACGAGGAAAAATATGTGCAATTATATGTGAATATAACCCGCTGCACAATGGTCACGAGTATCAAATAAAAGAGGCTCGAAGGCTTAGCGACTGCGAGTTTGTTTTGTGCATCATGGGAGGCAATTTTACGCAGCGCGGCAAGATAGCTGTGCTAAATAAACACTCCCGTGCAAATATTGCCCTTCAGTGCGGCGCCGATGCCGTTGTTCAAATCCCCACTGCTTATGCCGCGAGTTCGGCTGAAGTTTTTGCTCTTGCAGGTGTAAAGATTGCCAACAATTTTAAAAACGTTACTAACCTTTGTTTTGGCAGTGAATGCGGCGAAATTGATAAACTGATGTTGTGCGCTGACTTTTTTGAAAATGAGCCAAAAGAATATAAAAACATACTAAAAACATATCTTAAAAACGGTCAAAGTTATAACAGCAGCCGCTTAAAAGCGCTTGAAGACATGAACACCGAACAATCAAACTCTATTTTAGAAATTGTTAAATCACCCAATAATATTTTGGGTATTGAATATATCAAAGCATTAAAAACTCTAAAAAGCAAAATCGAACCCATAACCGTTAAGCGTATCGGCGAAGACTTTAACAGCAAAAAACTGACCGAACTTGCAAGCGCAACAGCAATACGTAATAAACTTTATGAAAGCAATAATCCAAAATCAGTGCTAAGCAGCATGCCAAAAAATATAGAAAAGTTATTTATCAAGAGTTTAGAACAACAACAATTACCCGACCTTAAGCTTTTTGACGAACTCAGACTTTGCACAATGAGACTGAGCTCGCAAAAAACACTTAAACAAATATTTGATGTGGGCGAAGGGCTTGAAAACAGACTCATCAATTTAAGCCACATAAAAGAAAGCCTTGCAATACTAATCGAAGGTGCGACAACAAAACGCTATACCGAAGCTAAAATAAACCGCATAATAACAGCAAATATGCTTGGCATAACTAAGGATATAATAAAAAAGCTATATATATCAAAATTGCCTTATATTAAACTTCTTGCCGCCCACAAAAATAGCGGTATGTTAAAAGTTCTTGGATGCAGCGTCCAACTTGTTACACGCTCAAATGAAGCAAAGGGAGTAACGGGTGCCTATGCCAAAGCCCTGATTGAAATCGAAGAAAAAGCTGACATAATCTATGCTCAAATTACTGCAATAAAACAAGTTAATGTACCATACTTACTTCAGCCGCCAATTATATTAAGTTAGGAGATTATTATGAATAAAATTATCGATACCGTAAAATGGAACAAACGCTATATGGAGCTTGCTGAGTTTGTAAGCAATTGGAGCACCTGTCACCGCGAAGACCGCAAAATTGGCGCTGTTATTGTAAAAAACAACCGCATAGTGACAGTTGGCTATAACGGTGCACCTACCGGTGTAAAAAACTGCATGGAACGCGGCGAATGTATGCGTCAAAAATTAAAAATAGAAAGCGGAACAAAACAGGAAATTTGTTATTCGGTTTGTGCCGAGCGCAATGCCATAATTCAGGCAGCAAAACTCGGTCATGCAGTTGAAGGCGCAACACTATACAGCACTCATCATCCCTGCTCAATTTGCGCACGTGAAATAATTTTATCAGGCATTGAAAAAGTTTATTATAAAATGGGTTATCCGGATGAATTTTCAGTTGCCCTGTTTAAAGAAGCCGGGGTTCCCGTTATAAAGTATACCGGAGATATAAAATAAAAAAGCCGATCGGCTTTTTTTAATTTAGCTGTGAAAGTTTTTGTTTTATTTCATCAATATGTTTTTTAACGGCAACTCTTCCATATTCTATAGATTTTTCCATCTCTTCACGGGCAAATTTACTAATACATATATCAGGCTGAACCGGAGTTATATAAACATCTCCTTTATCGGTTTTTAAATCAGTCTGCACTTTAAGCATTAGTTTTAATGTGCTGATCATTACTGACATAATTTTATCCAAATTTCCCTCAGGATAAAAAGCATTGTGAATATCAACTGAAATGATGAAATCCGCACCCATTTCACGTAAATCCTGCACAGGCATATTGTCTATAACCCCACCGTCAATAAGAAGCATGCCGTCACGCTTTACCGGCGAAAAAATCATCGGTACTGAGCATGATGCCCTGACTGCACTTGTCAGGTTCCCACTTCGCTGGGAAATTTTTTCACCCGTTATTAAATTGCAGGTAACCGCGCAAAAAGGAATATTTAAGTCTTCAATATTTTTATCTTTAAAGTGTTTATCTAAATATTTAACAACTCTATTGCCTCTCAAGAGTCCATCATTAAAAAGAGAAACATCGGCAATGCTTCGACGCTTAAAGGCGAGCAATAAGTCTGACATTTGTTTTGGGCTGTATCCCGCCGCATAAAAAGCACCCACTAATGCACCGAAAGAAGAGCCGCTTATCATATCTATAGCTATATTATTTTTTAATAACTCGTCAATAATACCCACATAACACGCACCCAATGCCGCCCCGCCGCTTAAACATAAACCTACCTTCATATGCCACCTCTTTTTATCATAATAATATTATATGAAAATCAATACAAAACGCTTGGATTTTGAATATTTAATAATTTTTTCATTACTTTTTTTAATTGCAGTAATCGCTCTTAATCCCGCAAAGTATATGCAAACTACGCTAAACGGTCTGAACGTTTGGGCTATTGCCGTGCTGCCAGGGCTTTTGCCTTTCTTTTTTTTGACCAAACTTTTGACAAGCAGCAGCAAACTGACTAGACTTACAGCACCTTTAGGCAAAGTAACAAAGCTTTTTAATTGCCCTTCGGTTTCGGGTTATGTTTATTTTATGAGCCTTATAGGAGGCTATCCCATGGGAGCAAAATTAACAGCCGAACTTTATGAAAATAAAATTATATCAGCAGGTCAGGCTCACCGTATGACAGCTTTTTGTTCGACTTCGGGTCCGATGTTTATTATAGGCTCCGTTGGAGCGTCTATGCTATTGTCTCCCACATGCGGCATTGTTATTCTGGTTAGCCACATAATTTCAAGTCTTTTTAATGGATTAATTTATCGCAAGGTTAAACTTGATAAAACTTCAGAAGCAAATTATATATCTGCGCCGCCTTCAAAAAATCTGCTTAACGAAAGTATGTATAACACAATTACATCCTGTTTGCTCGTTGGCGGATTCATTGCTTTTTCATTTGTACTAATTGATATATTGCTCAGTTTAAAATTATTAACTCCGCTATCTGCATTTTTTGATTTAATTTTGAAGCCTTTTAATATTAAAGCAGGCAGTGCGATTTCGGCCGGGCTTATTGAAGTAACGCGCGGCTGCATGGATGTTGCTGCCTTAAAATTAAGCCCGCTACTGGGAACAATTGTCTGCGGCGGGCTAATATCCTTTGGAGGATTAAGCATACATTTACAGTCACTTATTTATTTAAATACCTGCGGCATTAAATATAAATACTTTTTGCTGACCAAAGCCACTCAGGCGGTGTTATGTATGGTGCTTTGTTTTGTTTTTGGTTTACTTTTGATTTAACACATACATAGTATAGCAATTATTAATGGCAACAACCGCTTGTTTCAAATGCTTCTCATTGCGGCCAATCTCATTAAGTGCAGTAACAAGCGCGCTTAGTATTTTCAAGTCCTGAATAACGCAAGTGCGTTCAATCGCCGAAGCAATCAGCTTAATATTTTCACGCTTTTCGTTATTTTTTATTATTGATGCTTTTTCGATAATAATATTTGCAAACTTTTTAACTTCGCCATAAAATTCATTAAGTTCATTTTCGACTTTGCTGTCAACAACGCTTATAACTGTTTCTTCTTCGACAACCGGTTTGTCGTTGTCGTCTTCGTATAATTTTGTTTTGCGGTCAATATATACCATCTCTTTTGCTGCAGGAGCTGCTTCAAGTTCGTCACCGGCTACCCCTAAAATGTCAGCAACCGCATTGCGGAAAGGTTTAACTACTATATTAGCAAATTCGGCATACTGCTCATTTTGACCTTCAATGCCGGGAAACTGTGTAACTAAAAATTCATTTAAATCAATCTTTTTGCTGTCAAGCGATACAAGCAGGCAAAATACAAGAGGTATGAGTTTAAAACTTTCAACCGGAAGTGTGAAGTGTTTGCCCTCTACTCCGGTTTTTACATAACACTTTCCTATCTCATGTTTAAAATTAAAATTGATCATGCACTCGGCAAGAAGATTATAAACTTCTTCGCTGTTTGCAATTGCTTTAAGTATCTTTGCTATCTTAATGTCAGCCAAAATAAACTTGCCCGCAATAAATTCATTGCATGCATTAACAAAGGCTTTAAATTTTATACTTTGTTCATTGTTAAACGCCATAATTTGCTCCCCTGTTTTCTTATTTAATATTAGCATACATACAAAAAAAAGTAAAAGAAAAACCCACAAAACAAAATCACAAAATTTATTGAAATAAAGCTGCCTTTATGATATAATTTTGGCATAGGGGAAAGCATAGGTATGGATTTTGTGCCCGACAGTACGGTAAACAAATTAATATTATTGTTTGTGCTTGAAAAAATGGAGATACCATTAACCGAAAACTCCATTATTGATATTTGCACAAGCCGTAACGGCTGGCTTAACTATATGGACTGCAAAGAACTGTTGTGGCAGCTTATGGAAGCAAAATTTATTTATAAGCCCGACAGTGACGGCAACGAGGCACGGTATAATATTACTTATGAAGGCCGCAACTGCTTATCACACTTTTTTAACCGGATCCCCCAAAGCATACGCGAGGATATATCAGAATTCAGCAAACAAAACCGTATGATATTTAAGCGCAGTCAGGAGTATGTGGGAGACTATTTCAAAAACACCGACGGCAGCCACACCGTTGTGCTTAGAATCAAAGAACCGCTAATTAATCAACCTATGTTTGAAATTAAAATTAAAACTTCAACAAGAGCCGCAGCTATCAACGCCTGCAAAAAGTGGCGCGAAAAAGCTCCTCTGATTTATGAAAATATTTATGAAACATTAATTGACAATACATAATAAAACAAAAAAACAGCAATTGGGGAAAAGCTGTTTTTTTGTTTTGACATATGTCTTCTTTATTATATATAAGAGTCTCTTATATTGCAACTAATTTATAAGAGTTTCTTATAAAATATATTTATGAATTTTAATAAAAAACTCAAAGAATTAAGAATTGAAAAAAATCTAACACAAAAGCAGTTGGCACAAGTCTTTAATGTTGACCAAGCAGCAATAGCAAACTGGGAAAACGGGCTTAATGAAACTGATTTTTCTACTCTCGTCAAACTTGCAAAATATTTTGATGTCACGACTGATTATTTATTAGGATTAGAAGATTAAAAAAACGGGGTGACCCGTTTTTTTATAAATTTTGTTTTACAATGATTTTAAAATCATTGCTTTAAGTTCTTTATTTTTTGCAAGTTTTTCTTTTTCAGCATCAATCAGAGTCTTCGGTGCTTTTGCAACAAAACCTGCGTTAGCCAACATATTTTCTCCTCGGGAAATTTCAGATTCAAGGGCAATAAGCTCTTTTTTAAGTCTTTCTTTTTCTTGTGCTTCGTCAACCAAACTTGCCATAGGAATAAAAATTTTAGCATTGTCAAAAACAATAGTTACACAATTATCAGTATTTGGCTTGTCAATAAAAGTCAGGCTCTCAGCTAATGTAAGTTTTTTAATATAACCTGAACATTGCTGCAATAAAGTCTTATCAGCAAGCGGCAGCAACTGCAAAACTATTTTTTTATTGTCAGGGATATTCTTTTCTGCTCGCTCATTTCGCACCGCCTTAATTATATTCATAATACCTTCAATTTGAGTCTTAGCCGATTTAAAGACGTTAAAAGCGGGATTTGCAAGGGGCCAGTCAGAAATCATTATACTCTCGCCATGCCCGGGCAAGTTTAAATAAATCTCTTCAGTAATAAACGGTATAAAAGGATGAAGCAACTTTAATAATGTTGTAAGCACATATGTCAAGGTTGCTGCTGTGGACTCATCAGCACCCTCTTCAAACTGAACTTTGCTAAGCTCAATATACCAGTCGCAAAACTTATTCCAAAAAAAGTCATAAAGTTCTGATGCTGCCATGCCAAGATCATATTTTTCAAATTTTTTATCAACTGACTTTATCAGTGCATTAAGCTCATTAAGCAGCCATTTATCAGCAAGACCCAGCTTAACATCTTTAATATCTTTCACTTTTATGCTTTCGATTTTCATCAGTACAAACTTGCTTGCATTCCAAACTTTGCCAAGAAAATTTCGGCTAAGCTCAACTTTCTTTTCGCTGAACTTCATATCCTTGTCAATAGCTATACCGTTAAACACCGAAAATCTAAGCGTATCAACACCATACTTGTCAATAATATCGTTGGGGTCAACGCCGTTGCCAAGTGACTTGCTCATTTTTTTGCCGGCTGCGTCTTTAACAGTTCCATTTATCAAAACTTCTGTAAACGGTATTTTGCCCACATATTCAATACCGCTAAATATCATGCGAGCAACCCACAACTGAATAATTTCCTGTGCCGTAACCATAACGTTAGTAGGATAAAAATAATCAAGGTCAGCTGTTGTGTCAGGCCAGCCAAGAGTTGAAAGAGGCCAAAGAGCACTGGAAAACCAAGTGTCAAGAGTATCAACTTCCTGTGTTAATTTTTTGCTTTTACACTTAGGGCAAACAGTCGGATCGGTAAGTTCAACAATTACTTCTCCGCAATTTTCGCAGGTAAAAACAGGAATGCGGTGTCCGCTCCAAATTTGACGCGAAATGCACCAGTCTTTTATGTTTTTCATCCAGTGAAGATAAATCTTTTTAAAACGCTCTTCCATAAAATGAACGGTATCATTTTCAACAACTTCAATGGCAGGCTTTGCAAGTTCGCTCATTTTAACATACCACTGGGGTGAAATAAGCGGCTCAATAACCGTCTTGCAACGGTCACAATGTCCGACATTGTGAGTATAGTCTTCAATTTTTACAAGATAGCCTTCAGTTTTTAAATCCTCAACGATAAGCTTTCGTGCATCAATACACTTTAAGCCGGCATATTTGCCTGTATCCGGCGACATTGTACCATCGTCTTCCATAACTCTAACTGATTCTAATTTATGGCGCTGCCCTACTTCATAGTCATTTGGGTCGTGGGCAGGAGTAATTTTAACAGCACCCGAACCAAACTTAGCATCAGCATAGTCATCAGCAATAAGGGGAATCTTTTTTCCTACTAAAGGCAGAATTAAATTTTTGCCAATAATATTTTTATATCGCTTGTCACTTGGATTAACCGCAACAGCAGTATCACCCAATATTGTTTCAGGACGTGTGGTAGCGATTGTTATAAAATCATTACTATTTTCTATCGGATATTTTACATACCACAAATTGCCTCTGCTTTCTTTAAACTCAACTTCAATATCGCTGATTGAACTCTTGCAGGTGGTGCACCAGTTAACAATTCGGCTGCCTCTATAAATCCAGCCCTTTTTGTATAAGTGAACAAAAACCTTTTTGACAGCACGGCAATTTGTTTCGTCCATAGTAAAAGCTAGGCGGTCCCAATCGCACGAAAACCCCATACGTTTAAACTGATTAATTATTGTATCTTTATATTCTTTATACCATTCATCAACATAAACTTGAAAAGATTCTCTTCCGATGTCTTCTTTTTTTATACCGGCTTTGGCAAGTTTTTCAACAATCTTAGCTTCTGTTGCAATAGCGGCATGATCAGTGCCCGGAAGCCAGCATGCCTCAAAACCCTGCATGCGCTTGCGCCTTATGATTATATCTTGAATAGTCTGCTGAAAAGCATGACCCATATGCAATTTGCTTGTTACATTAGGAGGAGGCATAACAATAGTAAAGGGTTTCTTTTTTTTATTGATATTCGCTTTAAAATAACCCTTTTGCATCCATTCTTTATATATTTTTTCCTCAAATTCAGAGGGTGTATATGTTTTATTCATTTAAGTAAAAACTCCTTCTTTTAATTTATCAAAAATCAGTATGTATTGTCAATTAAAAACAAAAGCGCAGAGGTTGCCCTCTGCGCTTATTTTTAGTTAGCGATTTTTTATGGAAGCATATTCAAAATAAAACCGGCAAGAATTAATATAAGACCTATTATCTTCAACCATTTGTTAATTTTGTCATCTTCTGAAATATTATCACTACGCCTAAAAGCGCGGGCAATCCTTTTAGCTAAAATAACCAAACTGAATCCCACGACGGCGATTATGATGCCTATTATTACGGTAGGTGTATTAAGACGGGTCATTAAGTCAACAAAAGCTAACAAACTCATAAACTTCTCCAATAATATTATTATATCATACTCAACAAAAATTACAATACTTTTTTATTTGAATTAAGCAGCATTGATTACGTCTCGATTATACCTTGAATTAAGATTTTTTCCCACTTAAAAAACTCTGCTTCTTCAATCAGCATATCTTTACAAAGCTGTTTAACTGTTATTATTTTTTTATCTTCGCAAAACAGCCAAATTAAGAGGGCGGCTGTTATGTAGTTGTTGGGCTGCTCTTCTTGCAAACAATAATTATTAAAAAAGAATTTATTGGCCTTTATGGTAACATCTCTTCCCAGATTTTTTTCTACCAGATACATCTGGGCTAAGGTATAACTTTCAACAAACCTTGAAGGCAACGGTCCCTCACTAAAACTCCAGCCCTGACCGCTGAAGGTACTATAGATATTATCAACAACAACGGCATATCGATAATATTTCAAAAGGCCAAGCCTTTTATTTAACAGTAAAAATTTTGTTCCTTTAGGAATAGTATAATCAAGCAGCATCATATCAAAAAACTTGTCAACCGACTTATCTTTAATTGTAGCCATACGCGACAATATAAGATTGCGCGAAGGCACACTTCGGGTTTTAAGCATCCAATAAAACATATCAAGGTTATTTAAAACAACTTTTTTAAACTTAGCGTCGTCAAAAATTATCCAATCTTTAATTTTTTTGTTAATCTCGATATATTCAAAAGGCTGGATTTCAAACATATAGCTTATATGCTTTGGCTTTTTGCCGTTGCAATAATTAAGATAAGTTTTATACAAAAATGCATTAAAAACATCAAGCGTCTGACACGAAATTAAACTTTTTCGTGCCTCCTCAATTTCATCACAATTTAAGCAGGCTATGCTAAAAAGCAGCAGTGATTGCGGATCGTTTGTTATTACATTAACATATTTGCCAAGGTATTTCATGGCAAGTTTATGGCGTCCTATCTGCGAAAAAGTTATGCCCATTTTAAAAATCTCTTCAAGATTGTTTGTAGCATGCGAGGTCATATAGTCAATTATCTCTTCAACTTTATCTTCTTTTAGCAAACTGTCATAAAAAATTGCAAGATTGCAATAATCAAGCAAACTCTTTTCACCCTCATTTGTTATATCAATTGCCCGCTCGCTGTCACCCAGCAAAAAGTAACAAAGTGCTAAACTTGTTTTTGCTTTGGGTGCCTTTTTAAAATCCATATTCTCAAATTGCTCTATCGCACGTTCAAATTTTCCGGATGCAAGCAACTTTTCACCGATGCGCAAATCTTTGCCGGAGATTTTTTCTTCATCGCCGCCAATTACCTTAAACTTTTTTTGATATTTTGTATCTATACGTCTTATCTGCTCTTTAACTTTAACCGAAATCTCATTATTTTCATCAATATCAAGACATTTGTTAAAGTAATATTTGGCCAAAGTATAATCATTTAAATACATAAAATTTGTGCCCAGCCAGCAATAAGCCAACTGTGTTGCCTCGTCATTGCCATAACTTAACACATTAAACAAATAGTAGTTTGACAGGTCAAACAAGTGCAGATTCATATAACTTTGTGCCAAAAACAATTGAGCATTAAGTGCATCTTTATGGTCAGATTCGCCTTTTAAAAAACGGTGGCAATACTTAATGCATTCTTCAAACCTTTCTTTGTCAAGAGCATTTTTGGCAAGATCTAAAACAGTGCTTCCACTGTTAATCTTTACTACTTTATTTAAAATATTTATATTAATAACAATATCGTCCATAAAATATAATATTTCTCCCACTTTGTTTATAGCACATTAATTGTATCATATTGTCAATAAAAAAACATCTTGATTAAGATGTTTTATTACTTTATATAAACAAGCCGTCTGCACTGCTCGCACTCCAAGTATCCTTTTTCTTTAATCTTGTTAACAAAAGCAGAAGAAACACTCATCCGGCAGCCTCCACACGAAGAGTCGCTTAAAGGTACAAAAACAGGAAAAATATTATCGGCACGTAAATGTTTATATTTATTCAAAAGTTCTTTGTTTACACTTTTTTCAAGTGCAGCAAAACCGGCGATAAATTTTTGTTTTTCGGGCTCAATCTCAGAGGTAATTTTTGCAAGCTCTTCTTTTGCTTTATTTCCTAAGATTTTGGCATCATTTATTTTCTTTTTTGCAACAGCAAAATTGCTTGCTATATTATCAACATTTTTGTTGTTGATTGACAATATCCGCTGATAATTTTCAATGTTTGAACTAACTGAACTTACTTTATCGCTTAACTCTTTAAAAGACTTTTCATCAATATTATCAAGTGAAACATTTATAAGTTTTTGAATTTCTGCGTTTAATTCGTCAAGCTTTTTCTTGTTTGCGCTATATTGTTTAAGTGCTTCAGTTGCTTGATCACCCATAACTCTTAGCTTATTTTGTTCATCTTTTATAAGGGCCGAAAGTTCCGACACCTGCTTTTTTGCTTTTGAGCTATTCACTTTTTGCTCCAAGTGATAAAGCTTAACTTCGCATTCCTGATATTTTAAAATCTCTGCTAACATAATTTATCCTCTATTTTTATATTGGTAAGTTTTAATAGTTTAACATATTTATGAACTTTTGTGTCTTTTGTTTTTAATGATTTTGAAATTTCTTTAAATTTAATAAACTCGCTTTTAATAAATTCAACAAAATCCTCTCCGCGCTCAACTAAGTTGGTGCGGCCAAAGGTCAACTCTAATTCATTTAAATTGTCTTTGCCTGCTGCAGTTTTAATAATGTTATAATACTGCCCGCTTTGCTCAATCATAATATCAAAAACAATTTTATAACCGCTTTTGATTAAAAAATTTCTTAATTTTATAGTATTATTTTGCGGAGCCAACACAAAGCAGGAAATCCCGTCACTTCGTTTTTTATCGTCCAAAATTTTTATTATTTCGTTTCCGCCCATACCGGCAATAACAGCACATGCATTTGGCAGGTATGGTAAAACAGTTAGCCCGTCCCCCGCTAAAAACTGTGCCATGTCCGTTATTTTTAAATTTTTAAATAAGACTCTTGCTTTATCTAAAGTTTTTTGTTTACTGATATCAGTAACATATGCAAAACTGCACAGGTTATTTTTTAACAGATATGCCGAAACTAATCCATGATCGGCACCAATGTCAGCAACAACTTCAGACCTTGCGAGTTCGCATATTTTTGAAAGTCTTTTATCTAACATTTTTCCTCTTTGCCTAAAACAAAATGATTTTAAAAATCATTTTTAATCACAAAAGCCTTTTAATTTTTTACATCTGTTTGGATGTCTTAATTTTCTTAAAGCCTTTGCCTCAATTTGACGTATACGTTCACGGGTAACATTAAACTCCTTGCCTACTTCTTCAAGAGTCCGGGGGTGGCTGTCATCAAGACCATAACGAAGCCTGATAACCTTTTGCTCACGCGGTGTAAGTGTGTCTATTGCAGCAATCAACTGTTCTTTCAATATTAACTGCGACGCTGCCTCAACAGGAGATTTTATGCTCTCATCCTCTACAAAATCACCAATTTTGCTGTCTTCTTCTTCACCTACAGGGTTTTCAAGTGAAACAGGGTCCTGTGCAATTTTTTGAATCTCACAAACACGTTCTTCACTTATGCTCATTTTTTCACCTATTTCGGCTGCCGTTGGGTCACGCCCCAGTGTTTGAAGCAACTGACGGCTGATTCGGATTAATTTGTTGATAGTTTCTACCATATGCACAGGGATTCGTATTGTACGCGCCTGGTCGGCGATAGCACGTGTAATTGACTGACGTATCCACCATGTTGCATATGTACTGAATCTAAAGCCCTTAGTGTAATCAAACTTCTCTACCGCTTTTAGCAAGCCCAGATTTCCTTCCTGAATTAAATCTAAAAACTGCATTGAAGTGCGGCCCACATATCTTTTTGCAATTGATACTACAAGCCTTAAGTTAGCTTCTGACAACTTTGCCTTGGCAAAATCGTCGCCGTCAGCCATACGTTTGGCAAGTGAAACTTCTTCGTCGCTGCTCAAAAGAGGCACCTTTCCGATGTCTTTTAAATACATTTTAACGGGGTCATCAACATTAACAGATGTTATTATTGTCGCAATATCCTCGACTTCAGCTTCGTCGCTTTGGTAGTTAATTTTATAACCCTGTTTTTCAAAGTATTCTAAAACCTTTTTAATTTCATCAGCCGAAGCATCATATTTTAAAAGTTTCAAAATAACATCTTCTTCGTTAATAAACTCCTTACCTTTATGAAGCTCAAGCAGTTTATTAACCTCTACCGTATATTTTTCGTTATACATACAAATTATCACCTTTATTATTTTTTAACTTAGCAAGTTCACTAAGCCTCTGTGCTATTTCGCGCCTTTTATTTAGGTCGCTTTCGTTTTTATAGGCTGCTGCTAACTCATCGAATTCAAACTGCAACCCCAAGTTATAGATTTTTGTCAAGCTCTGCCTAAAATATAACTCTTCTTTGCCTTCATATTTGGCAAAACTATAATTAACCAGCTCTTTTATTGAAGGGTTGTCATCAACGTCAAACAAGTCAAAAATGTGGCTGATAGTAAAAACCTTGTTTTCGCGTAAACATTGCATGATGTAATCATACAATTTTTGATGATCACTGTTAAAGAAATGCAGTTTAATATTTTCATTAACAATAGCATATTCCTTTTTGTGTAATATGCTTGCAAGCACAAACTTAATTGCCTTATTATTGCCCTCTTCGCGGTTTATTAAATCCTCTTTGTTTTGCTGCGGCAGATTAATTTGAACATCCTTGCTAAAATCACGTCTTAATATATCAATGGATATATTAACAAGGCTACTAACAACTCTCAGATATACATCGCGGATGCTGTCGCTTGTTATATCATCAAAAATTTCCTTTTTTATTTCTATCAAAAATTTTGTTTTATCAAAGTTGTCTGTTAAATTATACTTTTTTGCAATTGCTTTAATCTTATAGTCAATAATCGGTTCGGCCAAGTCTAAAAGATTTTTAAGTTTGGCTGCCCCGTATTTTTTCAGATAATCATCTGGGTCAAGATTTTCAGGCAACACTACAATACGAATATCCAGATTAATTGAACTGTTCTCTTCGGCATAACCTTCAGCTAAAATATTTATTGCCCGCATAGTAGCTTTGTTTCCTGCGCTGTCACCGTCAAGGCATAAAATAATTTTATCCGTAAATCCGCTAAGTTCTTTTGCATGTTGCACAGTTATTGAAGTACCTAAACACGCTACCGCATTTTCAAATCCTTCACGCACCAATGCAATAACATCCATGGTGCCCTCGCAAATTATAATACTATCAATTTTTTGTTTTTGTTTCAGTTCTTTAATATTATAAATATTATAAATAGACTTGCTTTTATCAAATATGACTGTCTGTGCGGTATTTTTATATTTTGCAAAATTACCTTCGGTTAAATTCCGTCCGGTAAATCCAATACAATCACCATATCGGTTTATTATAGGAAAAATCAACCGTGTAGCCATTGAATCATATATCTGCATGCCTCTTTCGTTAGTCTTCTCATCAACAAGCCCCGCCTGCCTCATGACATCATTACTTATACCTTTTGATTGCAAATAATCAATCAGGCTTGTCCAGCCGTTACTGAAACCGATATTAAATTTTGTAATTAAATTTTCAGTTATGCCGCGCTTTTTTAGATATTCTCTGGCGGAGGCTGCTTCATTTAATTTTAAATTATCTCTATAATGTGCCATTGCCAAATTGCAGGCACTGTATGCTTTTTCTCTTATCTTTTTTTGTTCAACAAGCTTTTCGTCACCGGCAAAAACCGGCACCTCAAGCCCCGCGTCGGCAGCTAGTTTTTTAACAGCTTCCATAAAATCAAGAACTTCGAGTTTCTGCAAAAACTTAATTACATCTCCTGATTCTCCGCAACCGAAACAATGATAATACTGCTCGCTTTCATTAACGGCAAAAGAGGGCGTCTTTTCGTGATGAAACGGACAGCACCCCCAATATGTTTTACCTTTTTTGTTTAATGGTAAATATTTTGATATTGTTGATACGATATCGCACTTTGTCTTTAGAATCTCTAAAAAAGACGTGTCATATCCTTTGTTTTGCAAATCGTACTCCCAAAAGTAAACTGCTTAATATATACGCAAAGATTTATATTTTTCCTTTATTTATTTTCAAAAAAAACACAAGGCCGACCAATCAGTCGGGTTTATTAATATTGTCTGTTGGTTTTTCTTTATTTTCGGTTTGTAAAGATTTAAATTTATCTCTAAAAAACTTAAAAAAGAATAAACATCCCATGCCGCAAAGCAGACCTAAAATGCCATAAATCAACATAATGCCAAGCATGGTGAGTGCAGCTTCCATGCTGACTGTAGGATTAAGTCCAACACCAAGACCGGAAAAAGGCAGCCAAATCCCTACAAATATACCAGGTATACTGTTAAGCCAGGCTTTTGAAAAATTGTCAAAATATAAAACAATTCCATTAATTAAAAATATGCCTATCAAGCTTGCAATGCTCACACCAATCAATGACCAGTCAAAAAGCATACCAAAATAAAACATCGCTAAAGCCGCAAAAAAACCTATAACATAACCAATCACTGCTTTTATTCTGTCTTTAAAGCAAACACCAAAAAAAACTGTCCAGTTAGCAAAACCCACCCACATAAATGAGGCTCCATCAATAAATAACGGTGCAATAAAGCAATCAGCAATATAAAGCAATGCCGCTAATGTCCCCACAACCAATGAGGGAATAGAAATATATAAAAACTTTTTAAATTTCATTATATCCTCAATAATAACATAATTATACAACAAATTATTTATTAATAAAAATAAAAAAGCAGTGTTTTTATTTACACTGCTCATTTTAATTTAACTAAGTCTTGTTCCGCAAAAGCTGCAAACGTCACCTGAAGCAGCAGCTCCGCAGCCGGGGCATTTTGACGGCCTGTTTGAAGGAGTCGAACTTGCTGTTTGCGGCGGCTTATCAAAGTCAACATCCCCTGCTTCATCTCTCATTTTTGACAATCTTTGGCTTAATACTGCTGACATTATTATGCCAATTATCATAACTCCGATGCCAATAAAGAAAAATGGAGAAGTATAAAAAGGCTCACCCGAAAATACACCGACTATTGTCAAAATAATACCCAGTGCAATCATAAACCCACCAAAGCCCGAACCGTAATATGCTCCTCTATAACCATTCATATGGTAATAGTATCGATGATAAGGCGAGAATAGAATTATATGCCTGCGGTGATGATGGCGATGCATACTGCCGCCATGACCGATAGTTCCCCGACTCATTGGTCGGCTGGATGAGGGATGACTTGTTAGTCTGCCCGTAGGTCTGTTTGGACTGCTTATTGAAGACCTGTTGATACCACCCGATGGTCTGCTTGGTGCAGCGGGACGGCTAAAGCTTCCTGATGGTCTGCTTGGACCAGATGGTCGGCTCATGCCTCCTGATGGGCGACTTATCCCTCCACCCGACGGTCTGCTCATACCACCCGATGGTCTGCTCATACCACCCGATGGTCTACTCATACCGCCTGATGGTCTGCTCATACCGCCTCCGGACGAACGGCTTCCTCCTGAAAATGAACTGCGGGAACCTCCCGAACTTCCTCCCCTGCTTGGTGGCATAAAATTACCTCCTAATATTATTTATATATAATTATAAATGAAAAAAGAATTTTTTCAAAACAAAAAACCGATATGTTTATATCGGCTTTTAAATTTATTATTATTTTCGTGGATTCTTTAGGTTAGCCTGAGCCGCTGCAAGTCTTGCAATAGGCACTCTGAAAGGTGAGCAGGATACATAGCTTAAACCTACGTTATGGCAGAACTCTACGCTGCTTGGGTCGCCGCCATGTTCGCCGCAAATGCCCAACTTAATATCTTTGCGTGTTTTCTTGCCAAGGTCGCAAGCCATTTTAACTAGCTGACCAACGCCTGACTGGTCTAATCTGGCAAAAGGATCACTTTCTAAAATCTTTTTTGTATAATAGTCATTCAAAAATTTACCTGCGTCGTCACGACTAAAACCGTAAGTCATCTGAGTAAGATCATTTGTGCCAAATGAGAAAAATTCAGCTTCTTTTGCAATTTCATCGGCAAGCAGTGCTGCACGCGGGATTTCAATCATTGTGCCGACCATATATTTTAGTTTTGCTTTCTTTTCGGCAATAACTGCATCTGCAGTTGCGACTACAATTTCTTTTACAAACTTTAATTCTTTAAGTTCGCAAATTAAAGGAATCATAATTTCAGGAACAATATTTAAGCCCTCTTTATTAACTTCAATGGCAGCTTCAATAACTGCACGGGTTTGCATACGTGCTATTTCGGGATATGTTACTGACAATCTGCATCCGCGGTGGCCCATCATGGGGTTAAATTCGTGAAGTCCGGCTATTGTTGCTTTAAGATCTTCAAACTTAAGACCCATTTCTTTTGCAAGAGATTTAACATCTTCATCATCGTGCGGAACAAACTCATGAAGAGGCGGATCCAAGAAACGGATTGTCACCGGCATGCCTTTCATTGCCTTAAAAATACCAATAAAATCGTTACGCTGCATAGGAAGAAGTTTTGCAAGCGCTTTTTCACGCGCTTCAACTGTTGAACTTACAATCATTTCGCGCATTGCTGCAATACGATCGGCTTCAAAAAACATATGTTCAGTTCGGCATAGTCCTACACCTTCTGCACCAAAGCTGACAGCCTGTGCTGCGTCTTTTGGAGTGTCGGCATTGGTTCGTACTTTTAATGCACGATATTCGTCTGCCCATTTCATAATAGTGCCAAAGTTTCCTGATAACGAAGCGGGGATTGTTTTAATAGCCTGACCATATACTTTGCCGGTGCTTCCGTCAAGAGCGATATAGTCGCCTTCTTTGTATATTTTGCCTCCAACAACCAGTGTGCCTTTGTGTTCATCGATTTTAAGTTCGCCGCAGCCTGCAACACATGCTGTGCCCATACCACGCGCAACAACAGCAGCGTGAGAGGTCATGCCACCACGTACTGTTAAAACACCCTGTGCTGCATGCATGCCTTCAATATCTTCAGGAGAAGTTTCAAGACGAACAAGTACTACCTTATCTTTTTTTGCCATTTCTACCGCGCGTTCTGCCGTGAAAGCAATCTTTCCGCAAGCTGAACCGGGTGAAGCCGGAAGACCTGTTGCTATAACTTCAGCCTTTTTTAACTCTACTGGGTCAAACTGAGGATGTAATAATGCATCAAGCTGTTTGGGGTCAATCATTAAAACAGCTTTTTCTTTTGTTATTTTCTTTTCTTCAACAAGATCAACCGCTATTTTAAGAGCTGCTGCCGCCGTTCTCTTACCGTTACGGGTTTGAAGCATATATAACTTGCCGCGTTCAATAGTAAATTCCATATCCTGCATATCTTTGAAGTGGTTTTCAAGTTTGTTTGCAATATCTTCAAACTGTTTGTAAAGTGCTGGATTTTGTTTTTCAAGCGTAGCTATTGCAAGAGGAGTTCTGATACCAGCAACAACGTCCTCGCCTTGAGCATTCATCAAATATTCGCCATATAACTTCTTTTCGCCGGTTGCAGGATTACGTGTAAATGCAACACCGGTGCCTGAATCGTCACCCATATTGCCAAATACCATGGCTTGAACATTAACAGCTGTTCCCCAGTCGCCCGGTATATCATTCATACGACGGTAAACAATCGCACGGGGATTATCCCAACTGCGAAAGACTGCAGTAACCGATTCCATAAGTTGAGATTTAACTTCCTGCGGGAAGTCGCTTTTCATTTCTTTTTTATAGAAATCTTTGTATTGTCTTACAACAAACTTCAGGTCATCAGCTGACATCTCATTGTCGAATTTATAACCTTTATTTTCTTTAATTTCGTCAAGCACACGTTCAAATTTATGTTTTTCAAGCCCCATAACAACGTCACTGAACATCTGAATAAAACGACGGTAACTATCATAAGCAAATCTTGGGTTGCCTGTAAGTTTTGCAAGACCTTCAACTGATACGTCATTTAAACCAAGGTTTAAAACGGTATCCATCATACCTGGCATAGATGCTCGTGAACCTGAACGAACGGAAACAAGTAAGGGATTATTAACATCACCAAATTTTTTTCCGTTGATTTTTTCACTTGCTGCAAGAGCCGCCATAATCTGCTCGACTACTTCAGGAGCGATTTTTTTGCCGTCTTCATAATATTTTGTGCAGGCTTCGGTTGATACCGTAAAACCCTGCGGAACAGGTAACCCTAACTTAGTCATTTCAGCCAAAAGTGAACCTTTGCCGCCAAGCAAATTTTTCATGCTGGCATCGCCTTCGCTGAACATATAAACATATTTTTTTGCCATTTTCTAACTCCTATTAATTTTTTTGACTCCCCTAGTTTAATATAATAAAAGCCTTTTGGCAACTGAATAAGAGGGGTTAATATAAAAAAATTGTATCTTGTAAACTTGCCGCAATTTTGATATAATGCCTGTAGGAAGGATGCGTGCGTGGCACTAACGCTACGCTAAATTAAGTATGAAAAATTATAGTAAGGCTTATATTGAATATATTCTTGACGTCTTACAAAAAACAGATGAGGCTGTCAAATGCTTGATTTTGCCAAATGAGAAACTTGACAAAAATGTCTTATATGCTAAAGGCAATTTTGGCGAAGGCGACGAAATCCAAGCTTACGTAGCAGAGGAAGATTCGGGCTATCCCGAAGTTTTAAAAGTTGGACACATACGGTTTTCACCCTGGCATACAACAAGCGTTGTTACAAACAGACTGACAGATATTATATTTGGAATGAATTTTTTTGTAGGTCGAAACAAACAGGATGCAAATATATATCAGCAAAAAGGAATCGGAACTCAACTTGAATATTTTGTACAATTGATAGCAGCACAAAGCGAAATAACTGAAATTTATGGCGATTTGGGTGCCATAGGAAATCACAGTTATGAGAAAATGAAAGAAATTTATACGCATATGGGTTACAAAATAATAGGTCATGAGGATGAAACTGTACATAAAGTATTAAACCATGAAACAATGGAAAAATTAAACGAACACCTGCGTATTGATAAAAAACTTAGTTATTTTTTAACAGACCCACACTCATTCGTCTCTGAAAAAAACAAACAAAATGAAGCCGATGAAGATTTTGGCTATTATCCCGATCCGCCGTGCGAGGAACAAAATTGAAAGATTATTTTGAAGATTATAATAAATATTTTGGCTACTTGCTTAGCCATTATCCAAGCCGTCTAAAAGGCTGCTTTATTGACTATAAACCACTTAACCGCAACATAATGCTGATACATGGTTACATAGATGAAAAGCATTTCATTTCTTTTCTTGCAGGAAAACCGTCACGAGGGGGTTTGGGCAACGACATTGAACAAATAAGCGGCATTGAGTTTACGGTAAATGATCCTGTAATTGAAAAATATTATGGCAAAGGTGCCATTGATGTATTGAATTTTGACGCATCGTCAAATAGAAATTTTGATGATTTAAAAAAGGGAAAACCTGCCGCTATTGTCTGGATGATGATGGAACTAGTTGCTTTAGAGAATGAAGCTACAACGATAATAGGAGATGCAATGAAATTTAATGACCCTTTAAAACAAGCGATGACGGCAAATTTAGGTATTGAAATTACTGGCATAAAAAAATATGGCTTTCAAAATATATATAAAAACCTATCTCCTGAGCAGCAGATACAGCTTTTGCCAAATTATTTAAATTTTAAAGATTTTTTAACTTTTAATATCCTTTCTGAGACTGCAGAAGATGAACAGTCCTGTGATATTAAAACACCTGTTGATGAATATGGGTCAGAATCTTTAAAAGCATTTCCAAATTTTGTAAAAACTATCATAAATAATGCCGTAAACTCGCAGTTTTCAGATGAAAAACAAGTTGAAGAAGAAACGGTTGCAAAAACGGAAACAACTCCCGAGCATTAAAAAACGGCATCTGCCGTTTTTTTATTCTAATTTATAATCATATTTTTTTAATAAATCATTTATTTTTTTATCAACTTCTTCAAAAAACAAAACGGAATCTTTATTGTCAAGTCCTGTATAAACTTCGTTAATTTTATTGTTGCCTGCACAAATTCTATAAACTCTGCCCTCATCACTAAGCACTATTGTTTTTCTTATATCTTGATTTGTTATTTTCTCGGCAATCCCGATTTCAATTTCTGTCAGGGCTTTTTCAAACTTTGACTTCAGAGCATATAATGCCAGTTCACGCACAATAAAAGCAAATTTTGTATCAACGGCAAATAAACTTTTGCCTTCGTGCGCCGATAAAACATAAGCCACATAGTTGTTAGTTATTGTCAGACTGCTGCCGTCAGACCGCGTTAAACAAAAAGAAAAAATAATATCCTCAGGCTTTAGCATTTGGCAGTATCTGTTATAATTATTTAATGTTGTAACTTCCATATATTTTTACCCCAGCGATTTCAACTTGCACATAAATTTATCATTAAAATTTTTAACCGCAAGATTTTGTGCATCTGCTAAAATTTCTTCATTTAGTTTAATTGTGTGCAGTTTGTCATAGTCGTTGTTGCCTAGCATTATTATTGCCGAATGCACAGACGGCAGCACCTGTATATTATTAAGCTTGCGGCACGCCGTGCATACAACCTCACCGTCATCAATGTTTAAATAAATTTTATTCATAAAATGACTGCCGCATACCCCGCACTTATCTAAGTTAAGTTTAAAACCCTCAATACTCAGCAAATCAAACAAAAACTTAATAAAAACTTTTTTATCCTGATCGCCGTATGCAAGTGCTTTTAATGCCTTAAGACAGATAATAAAAATTTTAGGATAGGTTTCGCCTTCTTTACATACCTTATCTAAAACTTCAAGCAGTGCACATCCATATTCATATTTAGTAATATTTGAAGTAATATCAAAAAAACTATCTATTTGGTTTACTCCCGTTAATAGATAGTTTGGACCGGTTTTTGTAAGCTCAAAATCAGCAAAACAAAAACTTTGGCAAAAAGGCTTAAGCTTGCTTTTAGCCGTCTTAACTCCCCTTGCCAAGATAATAATTTTTCCGTATTCAAGCGTAAAAATATTTAATAATTTATCATTTTCTTTATAATTGCGGGCAGATAGTACTACACCTTTGACTTTTGTATTTACCATAATCTACAGAGTTAATTCTTCGTTTGCATCAGGAAATTCTTTAACAAATTCATGCTCGGGCATAATTAATTTAGAAGCCAAACTTATATAACCAAGGTTGCCTTCGGTCAAACCCTGTTTCATTAAAGCCCATTCTAAAACTCCATCTTGTCTTTCCATAAACTCGCCCTCCCTATATATAACAGCTATACTATTATATGCAAAATCAATAAATTAAATACTCTCAAATCTCCTTATCGTCATAACCTAAATCGTTTAAAAAGTTACCTTTGTCACGCCAATTTTCTTCTACTTTAACAAACAAATTAAGGTTTGCTTTACATCTTACGACTTTTTGTATGCTCACTCTTGCAGCATGGCCTATCTTTTTTAGTGTTTGTCCTTCTCTACCTATAATTATACCCTTGTGACTGGCTTTTTCACAAATGATATTTGCCTCAATTTCAAGGATTTGTTCACCTTGACTATGTTTCACAATTTCAACAGCAATGCCGTGCGGAATCTCCTGATTTAAAAAATATAAAGCCTTTTCGCGTATTATTTCACTTATGATAAATCTGACCGATTTGTCGGTATACATATCTTCGTCATAATATTTTTTATTCTCATCTATTTCGGGGACATACTTTAAAATTACCTTAATCAACTCGTCAATATTTCTATTTTTTTGTGCCGACAAAGGAATAATTTCTTTAACATTTTCTAAATTGTTTAATGAATTAAGCAGCAGAAAAAGTTTTTCATTTGCAAGTTCATCAATTTTTGTAACCGCTATAATGGTTGGAATATCAAATCCGGCATATTTTGTTACAAAATCCCGATCCTTTTGACTAATACCCTTTGTAGCATCAAGAGCAATTATTATCACATCAACGCCGGCAACAGCACCTTTTATGCTCTTTTGCATATACTCATCAAGTTTTGTTTGTATTTTGTTTATGCCGGGAGTATCAACAAATATAAGTTGATAGCCTTCTCCGTTTAATATGCCTGTTATGTTATTCCGGGTAGTTTGTGCTTTTGGCGATACTATTGAGACTTTTTCTTTTATTATTGCATTAACTAATGTACTTTTGCCGGCGTTCGGCTTGCCGATGATAGCAATAAATCCGCTTTTAATTTTCATTCTCTTCTCTTCTGATTTTATATTTTTTCAGCACTTCTTCTTCAAGACCTCGCATTATAAGTTTTTGCTCTTCGGTTTCGTGGTCATGTCCCAGCAAATGCAGCAAGCCATGCACCAGCAAGTAACAAAGCTCTCTTTCATAACTATGCTCAAATTCTTCGGCCTGCGTTTTTGCCACATCTGCACATATGATAATATCCCCAAGATGAAGCTTTTTTGTTGCAGGATTTATATTAAGTTTCTGCTCTTTTAAATTAATTTTTTCACCTGCAGTCAGGTTCATCGTAGGAAAAGACAATACATCAGTAACACTGTCAATTTTACGGAATTTTTTATTTAATTCAGCAATCTCATTCGGCTCAACAATACTGATATCGACGCTGATTTTTTTTACTCCTGCATGAGCATATTTAAGTGCGGTTTTAATTAAGCCTTTAAATAATTTTTGATGCGCCTTTGTCAGTGCTATATTATAATTTATTGTCATATTATTACCCCTCATTATCTATTCGTAAATTCGTATTTAAATCAGTTGTTATATAATAAATGCCGTCAACTAAGTTTGTAAGAATCTGCTCGCTTAACACTTCTGTTCCCTGCGGCAGCTTTGTCTTAGCATCATTTTTGCTTTGAGTTTCTAAAACCGTTTTTTGTTTAAGATAATCCTCTTGGCTTCCCTCAAAAACAACAGTTGAGCTGAAAGTTACATCTGCCATTATCTGTGCAGTTGCAGCAACGGCTTTTGTTTTGCCTTCGCTGTCTAAAATATAAGGCAGCACCAGTACATCACCGGCTTTAACAATGTCACCAACATTAACACAGGACGTACCCGAAAGCAAAGTGAAAGAAGTGATTACTCCGTCATACTTAGCAAAAACCGGCTGATATTTTTTGTCTTGCTCGTCAGGCAGGCGTTCTTTGATATTGACTATAAGGTTTCCGCCGTGAATGTTTATCGAAACTAAACTTATGTCATCAAACCTGCCGCTAAGGGCAATTTCAAGTTCTTTTGTGTTTATTCCCGATTTAAGACTGCCCACACCCGCCGATCTGCTTTTTAAAAAGCTGATGACCTCATCTTGCCTTAGCCTGTTTGTACCCAAAATTCTTACGTCAAACACAAACAAACTGCAAATAAACAAGCAAATTCCCATCGCCAGAATTCCGATAGTCAGTCCAAGATGCTTTTTAAAATAAAAGTAAATTCCGGTCAGTCCGCTTATTCTTTTTACCTCTATATTATAACACAATTTGTTGGTCTCTTCCAACAATTTTGCGGCACTAAATAGGTCGGTTTTAACCCTTATGCGATTAAATTCCGGCCTTTGTATATCACTTATATAAATTTTTAAGTCTCTCAGCCTCATAAGCAGCCGCTCGATATTAAGACCCTTAATTTCTAAGTAATAATAACCCAAAATAAAATTTAAAAATGCCACCTAACCCACCTCAACGTTTGAAATTTTTCCGTTTATTATAATGCTGTTTAAATTAATATATTTTAGCAGCAGCCCTTCACCGCTCACCTTTATCATCCCCTTTTTAAGTTTAACTGAAATCGCGGCAGTATCAAAAGAGGTTATGTTAACAAACCCCTCCACATAGACAGACTTTCCGTCAAAGTTAATTATGCGATAACCGCCATTTAAAATTTCAAAATCGAGACCCGTAAGAGCCGCAATATCCTCAATAAAATTAAACACAAAAAAACCTCTGCTTTATTTTATGCCAAAGCAGAGATTGATAGAATTATTAAGTTATATATATCCTTTTTTTGTTAAATTAAAAAACACCGCCTGGTGTTTTATTTTTTCTTATTAATTATATCGGCAAGAAGTATTTTTTTCATTTCAGGTGACAATGTTTTAAGTTCGTTATAAAGGTTGTCATCTTCTCTAAGCCGGCGTTCACGCATATAATCTTCATCAGCAGCAAATGGCTTTGCTATCTTAACTTCTCCGTTTTCATAATTGACATCATCCATTGATATGCCTTCAAATGTATCGGGGGCTGACAAAATTGTTCTGTTATATTTTGTTCGGCTGTCATTGCGTGATTGCTGATTAACAATTTGAGGAGTGGTATGGTTAAACGATCTAACTGATGGTGCACCCGTACTTCCTACCGGTCCTCGTTCGGCTAAGCGGTCATGAACGGACGTCAAATCAATTTTTTTTTCAGGATCGTTTTCAAAATTAGGTCTTATTTGCTGCCTTAAAGGCTCGGTTGTTTTATCTCCTTCCTGTGAAACCTCCGGTCTTTTTGCGGCAAGAATAACAGGTCGCTTTACTTTTTCAATCTTTTGAGGCTTTTCGGCTGCAGCTGCTGCCTGGTCACCCTTGTCTGATTTTTTATCAGCCTTAGCCTTTTTTTTCTTTTGCCAATTCTTAAATTTAGGATAAAAAAAGATAAAACTGGCCAGTAAAAACACTGACAGCAAAAGTATTAAAGCCAAAACTAATTCATCCATTTTATCTTATATTTTCCTTCTTTTTTATTAATTTTCTTGAAAAAGGCACAGTTGCAATGTAAATGTGCCTTTTTTTATTATCTGGGAGGTTTCTTTTTGGTAGGGTCATCACCTGCAAGTGACTTTCTCATATCCGTATCGGCCACCATGTTTTGCATACGATAATAATCCATGATGCCCAGTTTGCCCTTGTCAAAGGCGTTGGCCATGGCTTTTGGCACCTCGGCTTCAGCTGCAATTTTAAGTGCATTCATTTTTTGAGTTTCTGCACGCATTTCCTGCTCGGCAGCAACCGCCATAGCACGGCGTTCTTCGGCTTTGGCATTTGCAATTCGTTTATCGGCTTCGGCACGCTCTATTTTAAGCTGTGCACCAATGTTGCGGCCTACATCGATATCTTCAATGTCTATCGATAATATCTCATATGCTGTGCCGCTGTCAAGACCTTTTGCTAAAACAGTTTTTGAAATTAAGTCGGGATTTTGAAGCACTTCACCGTGATCTTCAGCAGAACCAACTGTTGTTACAATACCCTCACCGACACGGGCCAAAATTGTTTCTTCGCCCGCTCCTCCTACAAGCCTTCCGATGTTAGCTTTAACAGTTACACGTGCCTTAACGTGAAGTTCAATGCCGTCACGCGCAACAGCCGAAACTATTGGTGTCTCGATAACCTTTGGGTTAACACTAGTCTTAACAGCAATAAGCACATCGCGGCCTGCAAGGTCAATAGCCTTTGCAGTATCAACCGATAAATTAATCTTTGCGCTGTGGGCTGCAATCAAAGCATTTACTACCTTAACAACGTCGCCGCCCGCCATATAGTGAGTTTCAAGTTCGTTTATATCAATGGTAAGCCCTGCCTTTCGTGCTGAAATAAATGCTTCTACAATCATATTAACGTTGATTTTTCTAAGTTTCATACCAACAAGTTTGGTCATAGGAACATGCGCACCAGATACTAGCGCCCTAAACCAAACCTTGGTAGGAACAATAATTAAAAACACAATGAATACAATTAAGACAACGCCCAATACAATCCATAACCAAAGCAGATCCATACAAACATCCCCCTTAATTCAATTTAACTTTTTCGACAGTGATAGCTTCAATCGTTACATCTATTACCTCAACATCGCTGCCTGCAACTATAAAGCGTGATTGACCGGCCATGACTTCATATTCTTTTTTATTAATAAGTGCCCTGCCAATAGGACGGCAGTCAATAGTAACAACACCCTTTTGACCTTTAAGACTTAACAGCTCATCGCTAACCTTAGCATAATTAACAGGTACGGCGGTTCCTTTTTGAGTAACCGAACGCAAAATTGCCACAACTGTAAGTATAATAAAAGCAAGTACTATACCCGAAAGCATGGCCGACTGAAACAAGGTTGCTCCGTCAACTATCCTAAACACAACACCTACAATTAAGCAAAGTGTGCCGGGTATCGCAAAAATACCAAACTTTGGTGAAAATATTTCAATCAACAGCAGCACCAAACCTATGCCTAGAGTTACTGCCGAAACCATGCCCATGTCGGTAAAAATATCTACAAACTCCTGTCCCATGCGCATCCTCCATTCAACATATTGTATTATATCATAGTATAAGTAAAAAATAAATAGGTATTTTTCATTTAGGTCAATAAAAAAGCGAAAAGAGAGGTAAACCTCTCTCTTCACCATAGGCTAAACATGTGAAAAACTATAAAAGGGGAGTTTTTCACGTGTTCATATTAACATATGTACACAGCAAATGCCATATTCCTTGCAAAATAAGACAATAAAAAACAAAGTTAGTGTGATTATTTTATAATTCTCTCTTATAATAAAACAAATACTGCTGAGCATAGCCCGACAAGTCTTTAAAAGTATCCGTAAAAAACTCGGCAATTTTAATTCTGTCCGTAAGTTTACCTTTAAAATCATCTTCATAGACCTTTGCAATCCAAGTGTCAACCGGAAAACTTGTATGCCTGCCGTATCCGAATAATAAAATACAATCGGCAACCTTAGGACCCACCCCCATCAGTTTTAAAAGATCATTGCGGGTTATAGCACGGCAATCCCCCTGCAACAAATAACTGCATTCGCCGGCAAGTTGTTTTATTGCTTTTTCAAGATAGATGCTTCGATAACCCGCCCCAATGCTTTTAAAGAACTTTTCATCAGCCTTTTGAAGCTGATGCAGTGTCGGAAATGTAAAGTATCCTCCCATATCCACACCGTAAGTTTTGCATATACGGTCGATTATTCCCTTAATACGCTTAATATTGTTGTTTTGTGAAATAATAAAAGTAATAATAACTTCAAAGGTATCTTGCTTTAAAATTCGAATTCCATAACCTTTTTCAACCGCTTTTGTCATAAGCGGATTAACTTTAAGTTTAGTTTTGATTTGTGAGTAGTCAGTGGCCAAGTCAAAATAATTATAAAAATAATCAACATCCTGCGTTACTATTTCTGCCTTGTTTTCAAACTCAAAAACGTCTGCCATTTTGCCTGCTGAAAGCACACGGGTAAAATTGTCCTGCAAAAAAAATCTGAACGCCTGACCGCATTCACAGTGAGTCAAATTAAAGTCTTCTAGACCTTCTATTATTATTTTATTTTTTAATTTAATAACTTTCATTTAAATAAAATTTCTATGCCTATATCTTTGCCTTCAACTTTTGGCAAAATACTGGTTATTATTTTACCCTGCTTATTAAGTGCAATTTCTATATGGCGTGAAACAATCCCCAAATCTATCATGCTCATTTTCTTTTTTAACACTGCTTTAAGCAATCCTCTGCCAAAAAACCTAACAATTATATTTCCTTCTTTAAAAGCAATTTTCCATGGCTGAGTATTTATTGCCGAAGGTGCAAGCCTAGCTGCCTGAATAGTTTCATTGTCAACATTTGCTATTTCATTTATTTTTAAACGGTTAAAATCATCTGCACATTTGCGCATAGGTGCATTTGTTTTTCCGAAAGCAAGCATTATGCAATAACTGTCACGGGCTTCCTTTGTACCTGGCTTTGCCATACCCAGCCAGCAGCAGCCATAACCCAAACTCTGCAAAAATAATTCTGTTTTTTGCAAAACAAAGCCCACATTGATATATTCTTTTATTTCCGGTTTGCAATAAGCTAAAATATAATGTGGGTTTTTTTTGCTGTCATTTACCTCATGCCCATAAGCTAATTCCAGTCTTACATTGCAACCTTCAAGATTAGCTGCACTTCTTGCATAATCTAAAATCTCTTTTAATTTTGAATCTTCGAGCGGCGCTTTGTCAAAACTTCTAACCGCACGCCTTACGAAAATCGCATCATATAATGTCATATTGTTCTCCTTATTTGTATTATATAACAATAGTATTTTTACTTCAAATAAAAAATCACTGAATAATCAGTGATTATTTTAATTATTATTTTGCTTTTGCAACAATATTTACACATTTGATTGATTTTAAATTTTTCTTTTTTGTCTCAAATTTCACAACTCCGTCACATAGTGCAAACAGTGTATCGTCTTTTCCAACACCAACATTAGCACCTGCATGGAATCTTGTTCCGCGCTGTCTTACAAGAATGTTTCCTGCAAGAACGGTTTGACCGTCAGCACGTTTTACGCCAAGTCTCTGAGCATTACTGTCACGTCCGTTTTTTGTGCTGCCGCCGCCCTTCTTGTGAGCAAACAGTTGAATATTAATAAACATCATTTTGTTTTTACCTCCAGTTCTATAAAGTCCGAATATCCTTCATACAAATCCTGCACACCGCAAAGCATTGTTCTTAAAATTATATTTGCATCGTGCCGCTGTATTTCTGATAAATTTTCGGGAATCGTCAAGCTCAAAAATGCTTTTTTGTCATCCCTTGTCAGATTTGCATTTATGCCTGCAACTGCCATTATGCCAAGTACTGCCGTTTGAACTACACTTGATAAGGCACTGCAAACTATGTCTTCACCTTCAACGCCATAGCCGGTATGGCCATCGCATTCTAAGTGAGTTATATTTTCTTGTTTATCTTTTACTATTAATACTTTTGTCATTTTATTTAATGCTTACAATTTTAATACGAGTAAAAGGCTGTCTGTGGCCTTGTTTTTTTCGTTCGTTCTTTTTTGCCTTGTATTTAAAAACAACAATCTTGTCAGCTTTGCCATGAGCAAGAATTTCGGCTGAACATTTAATATCCGAAAGCACAGGACTGCCTGTTTTAACTTTGCCATCATTTGACAATAATAAAACTTCAAGGTTAACCTTGTCGCCTACTGCACGTTCTAATTTTTCAACATCAAGAACCTGGTTTTCGCTTACTTTATATTGTTTGCCACCGGTTTGAATTATAGCGAACATGTTTAATTTTTCCTCCTATATACGGTCTCGCTGAATCGAGGCGTACAATAACAATTGCAACTTCCAAAAGGCCCAGCCCATGCGGATAGACATAATTTACCATAAACAAACAACATTGTCAATGATTAAAATGCATATTGTAAGGCAAAATTGCCCACAATAATAGAAAAATAGGAGGATTTTCATGCCGGAATCTGAAAATATGATAAACGAAAAGTTTTTAAACTGTCTTTATCGCAACAGCAAAACAGGAACCCAAGCAATCGACTATGTTATGCCCAAGGTTTTAGACAGCAATTTCAAGCGCGAACTCAAAGAAATGCTGTCGGCTTTTTCAAGGCTTAGCCTGACATGCGAAGATCTTTCGCGCGTATACGAACTGGATATAGACGATAACAATCTATTTCAAAAAATGAAAATGTGGTTAAATGTTAATATGAACACGTTTTTTGACAAAGGCAACAAAAAGATTGCCGGGCTTTTAATAATAGGCAATACCATAGGCGTAGTTGACTTAATAGAAAAATCTTCTCTTCATAATAATTGCTTAAAACCGATATTAGAAGTAGCCAATGAATTATTAGAACTTGAACGCGCTAACATAAAAAAGTTAGAACGCTATTTATTGACTGATCAAAACCAAACTCCAAAGCAAAAAGGCATTGAAAAGCAAGAGGAAACAAAAAAAGAAAAAGATGTTGTGAATGAATCAACCCCGACGAACAATCAAAATAATCTCAACTTCCCCTCGCCCGATGAAGTAAAACCCAAATCAAAAAAACTGCAAACAGATATAAATAAAGCGCACGAAACAAAAAGCAAGCTGTCCCCATTAAAAGAAATTGATAAAATAAAAGCAAAAACCACAGCAAAAAAGAAAGAACCAAAAAATGACCTATAACGGTCATTTTTTCTCTTTTTTTTATAAATAGATTATGGTAATAACAAGAAATCTTCCAATGATATATCATAAATTACCTGACAATTATTTGGGTTCCACTCCGGCATCCATCCAAAATGAGCAAATTCATCAGCATATTGTGTATATATTGTTAATGAATAGCAGTTTCTAAAAGCAAAATCACCAATCCAAAAAACACTGCTGGGAATATAAATTTTTGTTAATGAGATACAATTTTCAAAAACATCACTTGATATTTCTGTCACGCTATCGGGAATTATTATTTTATTCAGCATTCTGCAGTTTGCAAATGCAAGATGCCATATTCTTTGCACGCCGTTTTCTATTGTCGCAGTCTCTAATCTTTCGCAGTTATAAAAAGCAAAAGGTCCAATAAACTTAATGCTGCCGGGAATTATTACACTGGTAATATTAAAACAATCAGCAAATGCTCCTGATGAATAATCGTCCCCATCGGAGCCGATTTCAGTCACAGGAACACCTTTATAAGTTGAAGGAATTATTAGAGTTCCTGTTATATTTGTATTTAACGCTCTTATTCTATATGTGCCTTCGTTTTCTCCAAATTCAATTAGTTCAAACTCAAACAGCGAAAGCATCCACATGACCGGGCGATTGAAGGGATTCCAATTTATATTCCAACCATCAGGAATTTCATTCTCAAGAAACTCTGCATATATTGTCAAATTGTGACATTCTGCAAATGCAAATTCCCCTATATTTTCAATACTAGCAGGAATAATTATCATATTAAGTTCAAAACAACCCTGAAAAGCATATCCTCCTATACTTGTTACACTAGAAGGAATTGTTATTGAATTTAACATATGACAGTTATAGAAAGCACCTTCTCCTATACTCGTAACAGCATCAGGTATTTCTATGCTTGTAATTGATGAACAATTAGCGAAAGCTCCTGAAAACCAAGTGTCATCGTCAGAACCGATTGCAGTTATAAGTTTGCCGTCTTTATATCTGTTTGGAATAATAACATTGCCAGAAATACTTGTATCAGCCGCTCTTATGCTATATGAAGTTCCGCCGTTAATTGCAGTAAAAATATATCTTCCTAAATAATCTTCTGATAACAGCCACACCACCGGACAAAAAAACTCTGCACCCCATCCCATAGCATTCCAGTTTATATCCCAGCCTGCAGGCCGGCTTTCAAACTCTGCAAATATTGTTAAGTTTGTGCAGCTTTGAAAAGCAGAAGTTTCTATATTAGTTACACTGCTTGGTATTGTTATTTCTCTAAGAGCAGTGCAGCCTTGAAAAGCATTTCTTATTAATGTAACACTGTTAGAAATTGTTACTGAAGTTAAGCTGGTGCAACCATTAAACATGTATTCACCTATTATTTTTGCACCGCTGCCAAATGTTACTGAAATTAATCTGGTACAATAACCAAAAACAGTAAATCCTATTGTTTCTACACCGCCGATTGTTGCTGAAGTTAAATTCGAACCATAAAATGCCCACTGACCTATTGTCTTCACGTTGCTGGGTATATTTACTGTAGTTAAGCCTGCTTCCCAAAAAGCATAATCTTTAATAGTTGTTACGCTGCTGGGAATGCCCACTGATGTTAAATTGCCGCAACGTGCAAAGGAATATTCTCCTATTGTCACTACACCGCTGGGTATAGTATAAGATGTTAATATGCTTCCCATAGAAAACTGTTTCAGGGTTTTACCGTCTTTTGTATAAAGAACTCCGTATCCATCTGACATAAAATAATTATGATCGCCGGCTACAACAAACTTTGTGACATTGCACATGGCAAAAGCACAAGTACCTATAGTTGTTACACTATTTGGAATTGTTAACTGTCCTGCCAAACTTGTATAATAAAAAGCATAACCGTCTATTGTTGTTACGTTGTCACCAATAGTAAGTGAATTTAGTCCTAAACAACCCCAAAAAGCACAGTATCCTATTGTTTTTACACTATCTGGAATTTTTAACTGCCCAACCATGTTTTTTAACGAATAAAAAGCATAGCCTCCTATTGATATTAAGCTTTCATGTAGGGTGACACCGGTTATTCCTGTGCAGTTGTAAAAAGCACCGGAAGAAGAGTTATTAGCTGATGCTATTCCGGTAATTTCCTTACCCTCATAAAAACGAGGAATTATTATATGCCCCACAGGACCGCCGTTGGCTACCGTGTTTTTTATTTTTGATTGTATATTATAAGCCACAGTCTGGCTTGCTTCTTTAACTTCACCAAAATTAAATGTTTTATAATCTGTTGCCCATACGGCATAAAATTCTAATTCAGTTTCAAATTGAAGATCATACACTCCTTCAAAATCTAATTGAGCAGAATAATAAACTCTGACATTCTCAATTTCAGTATACCAAGCGTTTATAACATAATCTCCGTTGACGGCTGCAATGTCTGTTGGGTTTGGTAGACTGTTAGTTATTCCTCGCTTAAGAGGAATTATTGACTTGTCATCGTTACCGACATTGTGATAGAATTTTACTCCCAATGTTTGTCTTGCCCATACAGAATAAAAAACTATTTCTATTTCTGTTATTTTATATTCTTTAAATAAATCTTCTGTTGTTCCTTCGCCTGCGGGTAATTCGGTTATGCTCCAACCAATAAAATCAAAGTACTGCCTGTACGCCCCGCTCTCAGTGGCATCGGGAAGGTCAGACTGGGTTATTGTTGTTCCCACTTCAAATTCCTGTTCAAACACAATGCCAGTGCCGCCGCTATAGTCGAACATTACTTCATTTGTAATTCCGCCGATTACCTGAGGAGTCCAGCCGGCATAGATATTAATATCTTTTTTTATAGGTTTATCAAAGTTATACTCGATTGTTAATATTGAATCACTATACCACTTCAGATTATATCCTGTTTTGGTGATGCTTGGGATTTGATTGTTTTTTATCTTTTCACCGTCTTTGACATTTATTGTTTTAACTATTTCACTGCCGTTATAAAAATTAATTGTATGATTTGATTTGCGCAGAAAAATAATGCCCAAGCAAAGACAGGCTATAGCCAAAAATAAAATTATTATTATTGCGACTATTCGCTTTTTATTTTGATCCCTTTGTTGCTTTTCCATTTAATTAAAGTATACCCAAAATTTTTATTTTTTTGTTAAAACCAATAATAAATTATTTTTTTAACGATTTAACAAGCTCTTTGTCTTCATCACTTACACGCCTGCTTTCACGAATTTTTTGGATACCTTTGTTTTGCACCCATTTAGGCAGGTTGTTGTTTTTTAAAAAAGCCAGTGTTTTGCTGCGTTGTTTTAAAAATCCTTCGGAAATAAGCCAAGCCTGCATCATTTGCACATAATAATTGTCATCTTTAACTTCATTGACAAGTTTTAAAACCTCATCAATATATTTGTCACTAGGCAAATAATAATACATAAGTATTCCTAAGGCAAAGCGTATGCTAAAACTGTCACCCTTCAATTGCAGCACAATAAGGTCATGATAAAATTCCTGATTTTTTGCCACTAATTTTAAGTTTGAACAAAGACTGTCATTTAGTCCCCAGTTGTCTATATATGGCAAATAATCTAAAATAAGCTCCTTACGACGCTGCTCGCTGCACTTTGCTGTTGCAATTACTGCACCGCGTATTCCAAGCTGTTCATAATAATCGGCACGGCTTATTTTAATAAAACTCTCAAAATCTCCTGCCGCAATGTTTTTTATAATGCCGTCAATGGTTTTTGAATTAACGCCGATTATTTTATATTTTGTAGGAATTAACTTTGTAGCAAAAGCCGACAGTTTTTCACTTCCTATCGAAATTAAATATTGTGTAAACTCTTCATAAGTTTTTTCATTCCATTTTACATTTATTAAATCCATAAATCCTCCTATCTTGAGCATGCTAAAAATATTAGCGCAAGTTCGTTTGAAAATATTCTCTCATTTAATGAATATAACGATAGTGCCTCTGAGCGGTTTAAAATATAATTCTTTCCATCTTTTATTAAACTGTCTAATTTATAAAACCTAATTTTAGAAATTGTGGTTGTATAATTTTTCTCCGCTCCCAGTTTTATGCTGTCAAACTCCACTTCGGTTAAAAGATTTAAATTAACATTTGCCTTAGTCATAGTTGTATATTGCATTTGTTTGTTTAGGTCGTTTATTTTATAGGTTAGTTTTTGAAGCCTTGTTATGAACATATGCGCATTTGCAAATATTCCCGCAAAGCTATCAACCCAAACAGCGTTTTGATGATATTCCGTCCGGCTGAACTTAGGAAAGCGCAATTGATTGAATATAAGTCTTCCGGCATCTTCTTCTATTTTATTAACATTGTCGGCAATATCCAAAGGATGGATTAGCGCTATATCGTAATTTTCTTTTTCAAGCATATAAGTGCCTGAAATATGAACTTTCTCGCTTTTGTTTAACTTAAATGTTTCATACAACCGATCATTTTTATATTTGCCCCATAGCACACTGCCCGCTATTTTTGTTAGCAGAGGATTTGAAAAAACTTCGCTAAATGTCTCTTTTGAATATCTTCGGCATTCTAAAAATGTATGATAAAAGCGTTTGCTTTGGCGGCTTATTTCACGCTCAAGTTTATGCACATAGTTTTTTATATGCTTGTTTGCATCTTCATCACTAAGCCGGCCAAGTCTGCCCGTTTTAAAATTAAAAAGCAACACTTGCAAATCATCACTAACAACAATTTTGATTTTACGCTTACCCAAATCAAAGACTCTCTCACATTTTTCGTTTAAGCCATAGTCATCAACAAGCAAGTCTTCAGCAAGTTGAACCGGTACGTTAAGCGTTCCGGCATAAAGCTTAGTCATCTTAACAAAATATTTTTGAGTTTTTTCATTAAAGTTGCAGCGATTAAGCTGTTTTAATATGTTTATAAACTGCACATTTGCACACATGGCAAAACATTGCAAAAAATATTCGGCTGCAGATTTATTTTTCAAATAAAATCCGATAATAACTTCGGCAACTTTATTAGAAAGTTCCTCATCAGCAAAACACGCAATCAGTCTCATAGCCCACTTGCTTGAAGCAAGTGTCTGACGCTCAACCGACATGTCAAAAACAATGTTTGCAAGTGCGAGTTTTGTTTTTTCATCAACCTTATTTAGCGACTCATTTACAAACTTCAAAATACTATCTTTTTCAAGTGTCTTAAAGGTGTCAAAAGTATAGGTTATGATTCTTCGCTCTTCCTCTGTTTTGCCTATGTCATGCGCCTCATAAAAGCGCTTCAGCCTAAGACCGTAAAGTCTTTCCTGCACCGCCTTAACTTTTTTATTTACTTCTGAGTTAAAAGCAAAATCCGTGCCGAATTTTTTAAAACTTTCAAAGCCAAGTTCCTTAGCAATAAACGTCTTTATTTTATTATTTTTCGTTTTGTTATAAAGTGCAAGCAGACAGTTATCAGCCTGAAAATCACCTTTATAAGCACAAAGCAGCACAATCGCCCGATAAGCCACCTCCGGGTCATTGCTGTTTATACGGGCTTCGAGTATGTTAAAACTTTCGGTCTTATACTTAACAATAAGGTTTTTTATTTCGGCTGCATAGTTGTTTTCACCCTTCACAAAACTGTCAATCAATGTAGTCAATGTACGGTTTGTATTTGCCGACAAAAAGTATTCAATTCCGTCCAGATTTTTGTTGACCGTAAATAATTTAAACAGGTCGTCTTCCTTATTTTTTGCAAAAATTTTCAAGTATTCTTTAAGCGGTTCTTTAAAGTAAAACAGCCGTGAATTTGCATCGCTTGCAAAGATTTTTAAAAAGAAAGGAAGCAGCAACTGACGCTCGATTTCGCAGTAATGAATAATTTCAGCAAAGCGATCAAAATAACGCTCTTCGATGGTATAGGATTTGGCTATTCCCCGATATTTATAATCACCAACATTGCCCACAAACAACATGTTTACAAATGCGCATATATGTTCAAAATGTTTTAGCGTCAGCAAAAACTCGATATAGTTTTTAAGCGTTTTTTTATAATTCTGCAACTGAAAAATACACTCACTGAACTCCGCTGCTTTTTTTATATCAAGTTGTTTTTGACCAAGTTCAATAAGAGCGTTTTTAAAAATATAATTGCTGCCGTTTTCAAAAATAATAAAATCACAAAGTTTAAAGGATAGCTCATCACTAAAATTGCCGTCAAATACCTCGGATAAGTATTTCAGTATATCCTCCATGCTTTTGATTATTTTCATAAGTTTCCTCTTTATTGTTCAGTTTAGCACAGCAAAAAAAAATAACCTAATAATTTAGGCACAAAAATTGGCAATTTTGCCCCTAAAATGCGCCGCTGTTAATTCTTTGATGTCTTTTAGACGAGTTGTAGGCAAATAATGTTCATACAGTTTTTCAAGTTCCGTTTCATAAAAAATTGCGACAATTTGGCGACCTTCTTTTAGCACAACAAACTGCAAAAAATAATTTAAATTAACAAAGCCGGTAAGTTTATAAAGTCTGATTTCATCACTCACTACAAGAGGTTTTATTTTTAGCTTATTTGTTTTAAACTTCATATTTTTATATTGCAAATAATCATAGACGGCATTCTTTGAACTGTCAAAAACTCCCATCAAAATAAACACTGCAGCAAACAAATAAGTAATATTAAATTTAAAGTTTAAACTTAACAAAAAAACAATAACAAAACTTATCCCTAATGTTAAATTGGCAATACGGCAAATCCAGATGCTCGTCTTGCGGCTAAACTTACAGTTTAACCCGGCTAAAAGTATCCTGCCTCCGTCAAGCGGATGGGCAGGCAGCAAATTAAATGCCGCAACAGCAAAATTTGTATAAGCAAACATATATGTGTATGCATAAGCAATCGGATACAGCCACCATAGTGCTAAGCAGCAGATTCCTAAAAATAAATTAAGCAAAGGACCAATAAGCGCAACTTTAATTTCATCTTTTGGCAACACTATAGGCTGAAACATATTTAAGCTTATACCAAAGGGTGTTAGCTTTATATTATTTATCTTATAGCCCAAGTATTTTGCCATATGTGCATGTGAATATTCGTGCATAAACAGCACTGCAAAATAATTTAAAAGCAACAACCCCTGCCCAAAATAAATAAAAAGCAAAATAAAAATAAAAAAAAGTGGACTGAAAACAATTTTTATTTTGCCCATGGCAAACTCACTTGTTTAATTTTTACAATAAGTCCGTCAGCAAAATCAGTAAGCGCTGTGCCTATATTATCAATAAAATTAGCATCCTCGCCGGCAAAAGCTCTGTCAAGCAGATACAAACCAAAAACTACAACAATTGCAATTATTATAGCGCTATTATTTTTAATAAATTTAACGACTTTTTTCATACTGTATATTTATGTCGTTTAACGCAAAATATGCCCTGCTTGCTTAATGCGGACGGCATCAAAACTAATATTAAAATGATAAGCTCCGTCTTTGTTAATATTATAATTTATAAACAAACTATCCGGTGTTAGATTAACATAATTAATTAAAATTTGTTCAACATCATGTTTTATTACTTTGCAAAGCAAGTCTGACAATTCACTTTTATCACATACAAGCAATTGCTTTAAGCGCTGGTCGGATTTTGCGGCATTATTTTCCATTATACTTTTCTCCTTAGGCTTTTCTTAATGCTCCCCATTATTCCTCTATATTTTAAAGTGCAATCATAAATCTTATTTGTATTGTTGTGAAGATTTTCGGCAAGATAACAAAACGCACGGTATCCTCCGCTTATAGGCTGCCGCAGCAGTCCAAGCGCAACATTGTCATCTTCTGGAAGAGCCCCAATCAAATGAACTTTTAATGCCTCGGCAATGGCAAGTGTACTCATAATTTCATTGTCAACAATAAGATCTCCACGCACACGGTTTATCACAAGACTAATGGGCGAAATTTTATAAGAATTTAAAATATTGATAACTTTATCACCGTCTCTAAGACTTGATAAATGCGGAGTAACAACAACAATAGCTTCATCCGCCCCTTCAATTGCCCGCTTAAAGGGCACGTCAATCCCCGCTGGACAATCAATAAGAATATAATCAAAAAAGTTATTAAGCGTATCTATAACCTTTTTTATATTTTCACCTGACACTGACCGCGCATTATATGAATGCACAGATGGCAAAACATAAAGAGAGGACTTATAAAAATCCTGAACAAGAGCCTGTTTAATTCGGCATTTATGCTCAATAACATCAACAAGGTCAAAAACAACTTTGTTTTCTACCCCCATAACAACGTCAAGATTATTAAGTCCGATGTCGACATCCAGCATTACGACTCTTAAGCCCATATTTGCAAGATGCAGCCCAAGATTAGCACAAACCGTAGTTTTGCCTACCCCGCCCTTACCACTTGTTATAACAATTTTACGTGCCATATAAAAATATTATTATTGCTCACAAAAAAAGTAAAGAGGCCTAAAGCCTCTTATTTCTTTTTTACATTCTTAGACAAATTATTTTGTCATTTAATAGTTTTATGCTGCTCAGGATACCATGCAGGTGAACAAGGAATAGCCATGCTAAATTTGCCCGTCCAAAAAAATTTTTCACCTATATTAATCAAAACACAGTCTCCTTTTTTGAGAGGATAACTCTTGCCCTCAATCTCAACAGCTCCCTTTCCTTTTATTATGTAAGCCATTTCTTTAACTTTTTCGTTTAATGCGTATCCTTCAGCCGGAAACCTGCCATTAATATCAGCAATGCAAAAATTAATGTCTTTGTCATCAATATTATATTCATAGACTTTTGTATTACCTTTGTCAAATAACTCTGCCTTATCAAAACTAACTAATTGCATTTTATTCTCCTATATTTTTTTAATAATTTCGGCTTAAATGCAAGCAATTCAAGAAAGCTGCGGAATGTCGTGAGGGACGTGTATTAAACATACATGTCCAAACGAATCCTAAGGCTGACGCAGAAGTGCGTAGCAGATAAGCCGAAATTTAATTTTCGCTTATTATTTCTCTTAAATAAACTTCATCATTAAGCAATATCCCCAACCCTGTTATAACCGAGTTTTCACCGTTTTCGCTTGTTATCACAGGGATTTTTAGAGCCTTTCGAAAATAGTTTTCAAGACCGGTTATACCGCTTGCTCCGCCGCTTACAACCACACCTGTTTCGGTAATGTCGGCCATGATGTCGGGTTTGCAACTGTTCATAACCGCTCTTATAGTTTCAACAATTTTTTGATAAAAAGTTACAATTGCAACACGTATATCGGTTGACTGAATAACTTCACTGACCGGACGGTTGCTGCTAACATCAGTGCCACTAAATTCTACATTGCTCTTGTCGTTTTCATATAAGCTTCCGACATCCTGTTTTATTTTTTCGGCCGTTGCTTCACTAATATTAATATTATAGTTTTCGGCAATATACTCTAAAATGGCATTGTCCATAAGTTTGCCGCCCACATTTATGCTGCAGCCGCTGATTATATTATTTAAACTGACAACAGCAACTTCAGTAGTGCCGCCGCCAATGTTAACTATTACGCTGCCGCGTGCCTGATTTATTTTTACTTTGTCACCGATAGCAGATGCTATAACTGACGGCACAAACTTAACCGAGTTTATGCCCGCTTGATATATTGTTTTTTCAAAATCGGCAAGTTCACCGTCGCTTAGTCCGCAAGGAATACCTACTACTGCCCTCACTCTGGGTTTTAATATACCTTTGGGTATAACCTTACCCAAAAAATCTCTTAGCATTGTACTTGCAAGTTCAACATTTTTTACTATACCTTCTGTTATGGGATATACAATAACGGCACTCTCACCCGTACGACCTTGCATTTTTTTAGCTTTGATGCCTATCTCCTTGACACGGTTTTGACGGCCGGTATGCAAACAAACCATGCTTGGCTCACGCAAAACAACACCGCTTCCGCGCTTGAAAATTGTCGTAAAGCTGCTGCCTAAATCAATTGCGATATCATGAATTGCCATTAATTCACCCCTTTTAAAGGCTTTATATGTTTAGTATAGCATTTGAGCATATATTTTTGCAAATAAAAAAGCTAACGATTAACTCGTTAGTTTTTCTTTTTTATTGGATAAAACAAGCATTTATCATGCCTGCATTGTTCATTTTTTAAAAAATATTTGCATAGTGGGGTTTTTGCAGACAATTTTATATTTAATAATTCTTCTATCTTTTTTACACCTATCATAATGGCAATATAGCTGTCACGTTTACAACATCTTGGTCCGCCATGTTTGCCGATTTCAAGCCCGCAAGTCGAAGTTATTTCAATAACCTTATTCCAACTATCTCCGCTAAAAGGTGAATTTTGAGTTAACAAACTCGCAACGATGCCTATGCCTAATCCGGCCCCGCAAGCACCACATAAAGCACAATTAGCACCCGGCACAATTTTGGCACGTTTGCTTGCTTCTTTAAGCTGTGTTTTCAACTGCTCTTTATTTCCGTATAAATTATTGTAGCAAGTGAGCATTGCCGCAGGAACAATAAAATGATGAACCGGTCCGTGAATGGGAATATCCGATAAATCCATTAATTCTGTAACCAGTTTAATGCAGTCACTTTCTTTGCTGTTTAAACAATGTTCATAAATAACTTTATATTCTTTAATCATTTTTATTTCCCTGTTTTATATTCTAACACATATGTGTCTAATTGCGCCAGTTCATATATTATTACAGGCTTGCAAACTATGCTTTTGATATCAGATTTTTTAAACCATTTGTACATTAATTCGTCATTATCAAGCGATCTGAAATTATCTCTTTGGGCAATGGGATGTGTTTTTGGCAAAACAAACCTGACAATAAAAAGCATTTCATGTGCTTTTTGACCGTCAAACGTAAAAAAGTTTTCCATAATCTTTATTATATTACCGCCGTTTAATTTTTGACCCAGCTCTTCTTCGATTTCTCTGACAACAGCCGAATATGCATCCTCACCGCATTTGACGCGCCCACCCGGAATGTTCCAAAAATCATGCTCAGGATTTAAACATGGCTCATCCTTATGCAATAAAATCCTACCCTCACATTCAAGCCATGCCGCTGCCCTATAATTAAATTTTGTATCACCAATTTTTATTGATATATCAGGATTCATTTATATACCTCTTATTTATTAATAATTTTGATAACAAAAAACAGCATTTGTGCTGTTAATATTTACTGTGTTTCCACGTTTTGCTCCTTTAAAAAGCTTTGCGGTTTTATGTGCTCCAAGCAAAATACCTGAACATCATCAAAAAAGCCTAAATCTCTGTTAATAATTGATTTATCTTTCTTTATTTCCGGCGTAACAGCAGTACTATCTGCATTGATATGATTGCAATACCACTCCGTTATTTCTTCTTTTGTTTTTTTACCGTTAATGTCAAAATAATCATCTTTAAATTTGATTGCCCAATGCTTAAACTTACTTTGTGATGCGCTCAGATTTATTATATTAATTTCGGGAGAACTTTTATAAGCAATTTTAATTAACTGTGCTAAATTATAACAACAACCCTTCGTATATTTATATTCGGCCGATTTTATTGAAGTTAAATTTTCTTCAAAACAATTCAAATATTTTTCTACTGATTTTACTAACTCTATTATTTGCATTATACCTTCTTCGGAAGGCTGAGATAAAAATACAGTATAGTCAGGGTTATTTTCTATAAGTTTTAATTTTTCTGCTCTTTCGGCTAATGTCATTTTTTTATAACCTCTTTTTAATAACATTAACTAAAATAAAGGCATATCTGCCTTTATTTTATAAAACTTCCAGGTTTTTGCCATAAGCCTTGCGGAAATCCGCTCCGGCTTTTAATGCTTCGCGTATTTCGATTGAAGCATCAGCAGTAACAATTGTTTTCATTATTACTGAATCACCCAGCACATCGCAAGATATATCCTGAACAATATTGCGGCGGGTTTTGTCAAGGGCTTCAGCAATTCGTACTATAATTGCAAGTTTTTTAATCGCCAGCATATCCTCTTCAAGCAGCATATCTTTATATTTAATCCACTCAGTCAAACTGAATTCGCTGCTATCCTGGCAGGATGCCACGAAAGCTGCCAGCACTATTTCGCGTTGGGTTGCGCCCTGAATATCACTGTTAATAATAATGTGAAAGCTATTTTTTTCATGATCATAAAATTTTATACGCTGACCGCAGTCATGCATAATGGATGCTATGCGAAGCACTTTTAAATAACTGCGCGATAATTTATGCAAAACCTTTAGCTGTCTGAATAATATAAGGGCCAACTCGCCCACTTGTTTTGCATTGTCTTCTTTTTTGTCATAAAATAGGTTTATGTTGTCAAGACTGTAACCAAGCAAGTCAGAAATAGGTTTTTCATTAGTGATAGGAACAGCATAGTTAAATATCAGGCCTTCCTTAAATCCTTTTTCAGAAATAATAAAGTTAGATACACCAATAAAATCTAAAATTGCTTTAACAATGCAGATTCCGCTTGCAAATATATCGGCACGATCACTGGGTATGCCTTTAATCTTTTTTGTTTTGTCAATATCAAGAGTTTTAATCAAGTCATAAACAGCACTGTAATCCTCGCCGGTCATGGGATAGTTGTGGACAATTGATACAGGATATTTTTTTATTTTACGGCTAAGAATGCCTATATTTTCAAATGTGGGTCCGACTCCGATAAATTGAAATTCAGAATCAAGTTCTTTAAGCCAGGTATGCGCTTTTAGTTCACTCGCAAAATAGTCTACCATGCGCTGACAAATTTCCTGGGGTGATTCCTTGTTTTCACTAAATAGTTGCGACAGCGTTAAACTTCCAACCGGAACTGTTGCTTGGTTAAGCAGATTTCGGCGGTTATAATAAACAAAGTTTGTGCTGCTGCCTGTTACATTAATAATCAAGCCCTTAGGTACGTCAAGCGTATTTATAACACCGGTATATAGGGCTGTAATTTCTTCTTCACTGGTTAAAATCTTAAATTTAAAACCGCAAGCATTATAAACTTCTTCAAAAAAACTGCGCTGGTTTTTCATAAGCCTAATACTGTGAGTAGCAACAGCAATCACTTCACCCACCTTATTAACATCGCAAATAGTTTTATACATCTTCAAAATTGATATAGCCTGAGTTATTCGTGCAGGCTTAATAAAACCGTCGCTTTCAAGGTCTTGTCCAAATTTGATTGTTTCGCTCATCTCGTCAAAAACAGCAAAATTGCCGCCGGGCAAAACCTGCGCCAGCAGCAAATCTATTTGAGTTGTTCTTAAATCTACAATTGCAACTTTTTCCAAGTCAATCTTCTCCTAAATCTTTATTATGCTTACATTGTATCACACAATAAAAATTTTGTACACACCAAATTTTTTTAGCAAAAAATGCATTTACATTTTAATAGCTTCAACAGGACATACACCTACACATGAACCGCAACTGATGCATAAATCCTTTTTAACTTCAGCCTTGCCGTCATCCAATATTATTATTGCTCCTACAGGGCATACGCTAACACATGCGCCGCATCCAATACAGGTATCTTTATCTACACTACTAGCCATAACTATCTCCTTTTTAAATACGAGGCTAGTTTAGCATAAACTAAATACATAAGTCCAGCAAAATTTATGTCCCCATTCTTGTAAATAACTAATTATTATTTTTTTGTTTTATCAGATTAACAAACTCAATGATTGCAAGTATAATTAAAAATACTCCAAATAAAATTTTAAGAACACCATTACTGATACTCCTTGCAACAAATGCCATCCCCACCGCCGACATAAGTCCAAATACTGCAAGAATTGAGCCCGTTTTAAAATCAATAAGTCTGTTTTTTAAATGAATAATCAAGGCAAATGCTGCCATAAATACAAAACTCACAAGCGAGACTGTTTGCGCTTCTTTTTGGGCAAAACTTAAAAAAATGGTAAGCATAGGTATTAAAAGAGTACCTCCTCCCATACCCATACCGCCAAAAATTCCACCCAATATTCCTATAACAATCATCCAAAACATCTCATAACCTCTTTAAATTTTTGATAAATCCAGCATGGCAAGTTGGCGCATTATTAAAACAGCATTCGTATGCCGGCACCCAGCATAATCAACGCAAAGATAATGTTTATTACTTTATTGTTTATTTTTTTGAGTAGCATTGCACCAAAAATGCCGCCGACCAACACACCCAAAATCAGCCAGATATTTTTTCCAAAATCAAAACTGCCGCCTGTTAAATAAATTATCATGCTGGCAATGCTTATAGGAAACATCACAAAAATAGCCGTTGCATGAGCCGGCTTCGTGTTCTTTTTTAAAACCCTTTGAAGAGTAGGCACACAAACCATCCCTCCTCCGCCGCCAAACAGACCATTAATAACTCCAATAACCAATCCGCATAGCACCAGTATAAAGTTTTTACGCTTTTTATTCATAAGGTTATTATCTTAAAAAATGGCGTTTTTATTTATAAACAACCTAATATTTTTGTTTGCAAAAATGATACTTTTGTTATATACTATATGAGTTTAAATATTTATTACTATATTAGGTGAAAAATGAGTTACTTTTTAAAAACAAAAAAGATGCTATGGCTTTCTTTAATTATTGCAACCTTTATCGTGTCACAGCTTGGCATTATTTTTTTAGCTTCGCAGACGCCTGCTGTTGTTACTTATGCAGCTACCGCTTCGGTTAACGGTCCTAATTTTACAGACTATACGGGCAGTGCCCCGATTTATTCTCCTTCATACTGGTCAGCTGTTGAATCCGGTCTTAGCTCAACAGTTAATAGCGGCATCATTAACACTGATACCGAAAAAGGAGACTTGCGTACTCTAAATCTTGAGGAAGCCTTCAAATATGACTCCGAACTTGAAGATGACTTTGTGCTGATGATTAAGTCACTAAATGAGTCAGATCCTGCAAGATACGGTTATAAAAACAATAGCGCGATCGAGTTTAAACCAAACAGTTATTATATGCTATCAGTGCTTGTTAAAACCTCTGTTGTTAGCAGCAATGGTGCATCTATTTATCTTAATATTGCACCTGATATAAGTGCAGATTATAATTTTGTAAACGTAACCTCAAACAAGCACCCGTTATATAACAATTATTATGTATGGACTCCTTTTACATTCTTCATCCAAACGGATACAACAGGTTCATATAATGCTTTTCTTGAACTTTGGCTGGGAAGTAAAACCGGCACACCTTCTCACTCATCAACAGGGAGCGTGTTCTTTGACAGTATTAATATAGACGAAATTAGCAATTCAAAATATTATGAACTGACAAGTGATTATTATGAAGGCAGCGCACAGGATAAAGAAGACTTTTTAGACTATAATCGCGTTATTGACTTAAAAAATGATGTTATTGATGCTTTTGACAATCCCAACTTTGACAATGGCTTAACCGGATGGGAACAAACTGAAGGTCAGGGCGCAGACGATGTTTTTGCAGGTGTCGGCAACATCACCTCAGGTGCCGAAACCCTTGATATTATGGGTGTTGAAGATTCTAGTACAACAATAAACGACAGCGGAACAAAAAGCGAAACAAAACAGGCTATGTATATTCACAATAAAATAGCCGCAAACACAGCATTTAAATCCACTTCATTTATGACAGTAGCTCAGCACACATATTATAGACTCAGCGTTTTGATTAAAACCAGCGAATTAACTGAAGGCGGCGCATGGATCAGACTGACCGAACGCACCGACAATCCCGATGATGAAGAAAACCCCCCGCTTACCAAAACTATCAGTGGCATAAACAGCAGTTCAAACGCACTTTCACAATATAACGGCTATACCGAATATGTACTTTATATCTATGGAAATCCGTACGCTGATAAAGAAATATTTATCGAAATGGGACTTGGAACTGCAGAGAATCAAGTTACGGGCTGGATAATATTTGATGATATAATCGTTCAGCGAGTAACATATGAAAACTTTGCTGCAAACGCTGCATCAGACGGAAACAATGCAACCTTTAATTTATTTAAAGAAAGCGACACATCCAACATTCTAAACGGAACATTCAACTATACAGCAAACGAAAAAACAACAGCAACATATCCATTGGCAGCTAAAAACTGGTCAATCGGCAAAAAAAATAGCAATGACACTATAGAATACGACAGTAAGTATTGGGGAGAAACCGGCAGCGGTGTTGTAAATACCGACGAAAACCACTGGACAAATAATCAAGAAAACTATGGTCCCAACGGGCTTGCCGTAAATCCGGGACCTGTTTCGACATTCTTTAACGAAACAAACAACAATGTTTTTATGTTGCGCAATGACGATGCAAATTCGTTTATCGAATACAAAAGTTCAAGTTTTGCTATCCCCAACGGAGGCACAAGTACCGACAGCCTGATAGCTATTGAATTCTATATGCAAACACAACAGCTTAACACAGATATTGGCATGGATATACGGCTTGTCACAAGCAGCGGCGTTGAACTTGCTGCTATCAGAGGTGTTTCAAGCAGTTATGAATGGAACAAATATACAATATACTTTAAAAATTCAAACCATGAACTTACAGCAAATCTTGTTATAAGTTTTGGCTCAGTTAATAAACCCACAAGCGGACTTGCCTTTATTGACTACGTTCACTGCACGCTTACCGATGGAATTATGCTGCTAGACAGCAACACTAATTGGTTTCCTTTTAATCCTACAAAACTTACAAATGATTACTTCAATAGCTTAAAAGGTAACTTAAATGCTAATTTCGCCGTTTTACAGGACTTATCAGTTGACAGGTTTACTTCGTTTATCCCAGCTAACGACGGCTCAGGTATTCATACACCCAATACTTTTAAAGGTGAAGATTTAACCGATGATGACCGCTTAGGGGGAATTAAAGCCGGTATAATAAATGTAAGCGACAATCCTATGTATCCTTCCCCATCGCCATATCCTGCAAAACATGATTCATCTGCAGGAAACCTTTTAATGATAAATAACAATATGCCTACCCACTATGCTTATACTTCAACTCTTAGCTACTCGCTTACTCAAAGCAGTTATTATAAAATAAGCATCTGGGTTTATACAAAAAATATTGTTGCCGGTACTCCCGTTTATATGGTAGAAGATTCAAGCGGTAATTTGATTTATGACAGAGACTTAGACCCGCGCACAAAAAAAGAACGAAATGCTGATACCACCTTCTTTGGCGTAAACATCAGTCTTTCGAATGCTAACAAATCATTTAGAGGAATAATTACCGATACAGAAAGTCAGGATAACAACGGTTGGGTGCAATATAGTTTTTATGTTTCTTCAAGCGAAGATCTGCCCTCAGAACTCACATTAAGTTTGGGTTCAACCGATTATCCTACTCAGGGATATGCATTCTTTGATCACATCGAAATAACCGATATTACTTATGATGAATATAGCGAAGTTGATAAAAATGATAAATATAATCTTAGAACAATAGCAAAATTACCCGATGAAGGAGACGGTGACGGCGAAACCCCCGACGATACAACGGGCGGCGGAGAACCTATTAACCTATGGTTACTTATACCCTCAATCATCCTTGGCATAGCATTGATAGTTGCACTTATCGGTTATTCTCTTCGAAAAGTTAAGTTCCGCAATCCCTTCAGACGCAAAGACAAACTTGATTACAGTCGTGACACAACTCTTAACGAAGATATTGTTAAACGCGGTTTTGCAACAATAAGAGCCGAAAAGTTAAAACTGATTGATGAACAGATTGCCGAAGTTGAAACTGTCGTTGCAGCAAATAAGGCCGAATACGAAGCATCTACTAAAGAAGACAAAAATAAAGGCAAAACAGAAAAGTTATTTAATAAATATGCCCGCGAACGTGCTAAACTTCAAAAGCAGCTTGACAACCTAAATTCAGCACGAGCCTACATTACTGACAACGGCAACATTCGTGCAGAAGAACTTCGTGAAATCCGAAAACGTCAGGAAATTCTTGCCGAACAAAACAAGCTTGCTCAAAAGCAACTTGAACAGGAAGCTATAGATGCTCCGGTAAAAGAAAAACCCGCAAAAAAAATAAAAAAGCCCGAACCTGCAATAGACGAAACAAAAGAAACTGTAACAAAAAAATATAACCCAAAAACAATGACAAGCAGTTCAGGCAAAAACAAAAAGAAATAGATATAATAAAAAAAACAACATCTTAAGTGATGTTGTTTTTTTTAAATTTCCTTAATATAGCAACGTCGGCGTTTGTGCTGTATAAATTCAAAATTCTCCCATGAAGATTGTATGCGTCCGTTATCTTCAAGCATCAGGTTTGTTTCGCAAGCGAGCACCTTCGGTGCTTTTAGCCAACCTTGAACAATATGATTAACAACAACGGCATTAAGCCCGCGGTTTTGATACTCGGGATCAACCGCAATCAAACCTAAATCAATCGTTGTGGGATGCTTAATTTCCCAAAGAATTCTTGCCCAACCGAAGGGAAAAAACCTTCCTTTTGACTTTGATACCGATTTTGAAATTGACGGCAATGCTATTCCAAAGCCAACAAGTTTGTCGTTTTTGTCATGGATACTGATAAGCATTCGCTTGTCAAACATCATTTTAAACTGTGCAATTATTGTTGCTTTTACCTTTTCGGTCAATGGCACAACGCCCAGCAAGGGAGAATATGCCTTGTGTATCAGTTCAAATACATCTTTTTTATATTTTTTAACATAAGGCGCTATTTTTTTTGGACTCTTTTTATGAAGTTCATATTTTTTCATAACGGCATCAGCAAGCCTTACATATCGGTCGATTGACTCCGTCGGCCTAAATAACCTATACTCCAGCCAGTCAGATTCCTTTTTAAATCCATAGCCCTCAACAAGTTTGGGATAATAATCAAAGTTATATTGTTCTTCATAAGTTTGAGGCTGGTCAAAACCTTCAACAAGCATCCCTTCGCGGTCTAGATCGTTGTATCCAAGAGGACCGTGAATTTTTTTCATACCTTTAGCTTTTCCCCAATCCTCAGCCGCTTTAAATAATGCGTTTGCTACTTCCTGGTCATTTATACAATCAAAACGTGAAAATCTAAAAATCTGCTCATCAAGTTTTTTAATTTCTAAGTGTTGAATAATAGCTTTAATTCTGCCTGCAATCTTGCCGTCTTTATAAGCTAAAAAGCATTGTGTATCACAATCATCAAAAGACTCATTCTTTTTTTTGTTAAATTTTTGTTTTTCATATAATGAAACAAAAGGCACAAAATTTTTTACGCCTTTAAATAATATATTTGGAAATTCAATAAATTTATTTATATCTTTTTTTGTTTTTACTTCTTTAATGACTACCATCAAAATTCCTCGATAGTAAAATTATATACTTTTTAATTAACAATGGCAACTGATTAACAAACGTTGACCGACAAACAGTCTGCTAATATTATTATTTTTTTTTATTTGCTCAACCTCAACACCATAAAGCTTTGCAATATCATATATAGTCTGCCCCGGCATAACAATATGATAAATCCGTTTTGTCAAATCAATAATAACACGATCGCCGGCATCAATATTTTTATTACCCAAAGTATCTATCTGACTTGCCGTGACTTCAAACTTTGAAGCAATAGTTAATAGATTCTCACTTTCTTTTACCGTATAAATTAGTTCATTTACACTTCGCTCGATTAATTCCAGTTTAAGCATTTTTGCCTCCCAGTACTAATTAATATATTCGCTAAATAGACTATATATTATAATGAAAAAGTTATTTAAAGCAGTAATGATCATAACTATATTTTCCGTTTTGACACGTATACTCGGTTTTTTGTTCAGAATTTATTTGTCAAGGACCCTCGGAGCTGAGGGAATGGGCATATACCAAATAGCTTTTTCGGTATATATGGTGCTTGAAACATTTGTATCATCAGGGCTGCCTATAATCGTATCAAAGTTAACGGCAAAATATGAGGTGGAAAAAAACAAAAACTCACAGTTTGCTGCAACAACCGCCGCGCTTCTTATGGGTTTGTTAACTGCTATTGTACTGTGCTTAGTTATTTTTAGTTTTCAAAACCTTTTTGGCCAGTTGTTTACTGACGAGCGCTGTCTTAATATTCTTCTTACACTTCTGCCCGCTATTGTGTTTTCTAGTGTTTACGCCGTTTTAAGGGGTTATTTATGGGGACAAAAGAAGTTCTTCTTAGTGAGTTTTACTGAGTTTATTGAGCAGATCATCCGCATAATTTCATGCGTAATTATACTTGCTTTTGTATATCAAACTTTTGACAAATCTATTGCCGCAAGTTTATCTCTGACAATATCCTGCATACTGTCCGCTCTTCTTGTCTTGTGCATATACTTAAGGGTCGGCGGCAGATTTAAAAATCCAAAAGGAGAGATAAAAAATGTTCTTAAAAGTGCAGTGCCAATAACAGGCATACGCCTTGCATCTTCTCTTCTTATGCCGATTATCGCCATTATCATGCCTCTAAGACTTATGGCAGTTGGTCTTACAAAAAGCCAGTCGCTTGCTCAATATGGCATAGCCATGGGCATGACCTTCCCTCTTCTTTATATGCCATCAACATTAACCGGCTCACTTGCTATGGCACTTGTTCCTGACATATCTGCCGATATGGCACAAAAAAATTATAAATCAATTGCCGACAAAATAGAATCATCAATTAAGTTTTCTATTTTCACCGCATTTTTATTTATACCCGTGTATTTAGGTCTTGGCGAACAAATTGGGATATTTTTATTTGACAATGCAACCTCAGGCTATTATCTTGCTTATGCCGCTTGGATTATGATACCCATAAGCATTAATAATATTGCCTCATCCATTCAAAACGCCCTTGGGCTGGAAGTGCGAGGGTTTGTAAATTATATAATAGGTGCGGTTATGCTGCTTGTTTGTATAATAGTTTTACCCAAGTTTTTAGGAATACTATCCCTTGTATGGGGAATGGGATTATGCATGACAATAGCTGCCATATTAAATCTTAGATTAATAAAGAAAAAAATCCCCGCAAGCATTAAAATAATAAAACCGCTTTTAACCCAAGCAGCAATTTCGCTTCCCTGCTCACTTTTGGCAGGCTGGACATTTGGATCTTTGGTCAGAGTTTTTCCTAGTTTTGTCAATCTAATGTTCAGTGCCGGTCTTGCTACAGTTATGTATTTGCTTCTATGCTCGGTATTTGGTGTTGTTGATATTTTCAGTTTTGCCATAAAACATGTAAAAAATAAAAAAGTAAAGGTATAACTTTTAATTTTTATTTAATAATTAAGGTATGTTTACATCAATTTTAAGAGCGGTAATATTATACGCTATCATTTTGTTCGTAATACGCCTTATGGGCAAACGGCAACTGGGCGAAATGCAACCTTTTGAACTAGTCATTACTTTAATTATTGCCGACCTTGCTTGCATACCTATGGCTGATGTGGGTATACCTATTTTGCATGGCATAATTCCTTTGCTTACATTGGTATTGCTTCACTTCCTGGTGTCATTATTAAGCCGCAAAAGTATTTTTATGCGCAAGTTTTTTAACGGCAAACCCATAATAGTTATTGACCCAAACGGCATACGCTATGAAGCACTAAAGTCACTTAATATGACATTAAACGATTTGAGTGAAGGCTTAAGAGCATGTGAATACTTTTCGTTTGATCAAATAGCTTATGCTATTATCGAAACAAACGGAAATTTAAGCGTGCTTGCAAAATCCAGTGCCAAGCCTGCTACAGCCGAAGATGCAAAAATAAAAACTGACCCAGCATACCTTAGCATTATATTAATAAATGACGGAAAGTTTATTGAAGAAAATCTGGAATATGCCGGTATTGACAAATCTTTTGTTGACAAAATACTTGCCGAAAATAATGTAAAATCCGCAAAGGATATGTTGATATTAACACTTGACAAACTGGGTCAGGTATATTTTCAAAAAAAAGGCGGCGACTGCAAGACTCTTCAAACCGACTATCAAGGAGGAAATTAATCAATGGCAAGACTATTTTGTATGCTGGGAATATTTGTTTTTTTAATTGGTGTCGGTGTAGCTGAAGAACTCTATATTCATGATATAACAAAACAGCTTAATACCCGAAGCACCTCTCTTGATTTATTAATTGAAAGTAATGAAAATAATCTGACAGATCAAAAAATAACAAGCGAGTTTAAGCAGTTGCAAAAGTTCTGGCAAGATAAAGAACGTAATTTAACTTTTTTTATAAACTTTGAAAAAATAAAGCCCATTAATGAATCCATAATAAAATTAGAAGGAGCGTTAGCTCAAGACGACTTTTCGGTGGCAGTTGAAAACGTAAAATTACTTGTCACCTATAGCAAAAACCTGCGATATATGGCAGGCATAAACTTGCATAATATTTTATAATCTGCAATCGGGAAAATACAGTATAGCAAAACAAAAACACACCTTTTTAAGGTGTGTTTTAAGTGTAATAAATAAGTGCAGCGATTACTATTTCGACAAAAACTAAAATTAATACTCCATAAAATAGTTTTGAGGTTATCATTCGTTTTAAAAAATTTTTTTTTGGGTTTTTACGCACAGTATTTTTAAAGTATTCTCTTGAAACCTGATGCTCATAATTTTGATTAGTTTCGCGTATTTTTTTTTGTCGATCTATTTCACGGTCTTCGCGTTTTAATTGCCATGTGTTTGGTCGGGGATTTATATTGTGACGCACATCATATACCTTACGTCGGTTTTCATCTTTCAGCACAGCATAAGCTTCAGTAATAACTGATGTATATCGCTGGGCATAATTTTTATCACCTTTATAAACATCAGGATGATACTTCGTCATAAGGTCGATATACGCCTTTTTTATTTGCATTTGGGTCGCATTTGTGCGTACTTGCAATACTTCATAAAAGTTCTTCATGATTCAATTATATCATTTTATATTATTTTTGCAATGATTTAAAGCATATTTAACTTAACATCTTTTTTAGATAAATTCCTGTATAACTTGCAGGGTTTTTTGCCACTTGCTCGGGGGTGCCTGTGCAAACAATACTTCCTCCCTTGTTTCCGCCCTCGGGGCCAAGGTCAATAATAAAATCAGCTACTTTAATAACATCTAAGTTATGCTCAATAACAACAACAGTGTTGCCTTTTTCGACCAAAGTATGCAAAATTCTTATCAACTTGTCAACATCATACATATGAAGACCGGTTGTAGGCTCGTCTAAAATATATATTGTTTTACCTGTGCTTCTGCGGCTAAGTTCCGTTGCAGTTTTTTAACCCTCTGTGCTTCACCTCCGCTTAAAGTTGTAGCACTTTGGCCAAGTTTAATATAACCTAAGCCCACATCATAAAGTGTTTGTATTTTATTTTTTATTTGAGGCAAGTTTTCAAAAAAGCCCAGCGCCTCTTCAATGGTCATGTTAAGCACATCACTTATGTTTTTGCCTTTATATTTTATCTGCAAAGTTTCACGGTTATAGCGCTGCCCTTTGCATACACTGCAAGGGACATACACATCGGGCAAGAAATACATTTCTATCTTTTTTTCACCGTCACCATCGCACTCTTCACAGCGTCCGCCCTTAACATTAAAACTAAATCTTCCACTGTTATATCCTCTCTCCTTTGATTCCGCTGTGCTTGCAAATAAATCACGAATGTAAGTAAATAAACCGGTATAAGTTGCCGGATTACTGCGAGGTGTTCGGCCTATAGGGGATTGGTCAATGTTTATAACTTTATCGAAATGTTCACAACCTTCAATGGTTCCATAATTACCTTGCGGCAGGCTGCTGCCATTTAGCTTGTTTGACAGTGCCGGATAAATGATTTCGTTAACAAGACTGCTCTTTCCGCTGCCACTAACGCCCGTAATTGCCGTAAAACAGCCAATAGGTATATCAACCGATATTTGCTTTAAATTATTTTGAGCGCATTTTGTGAGCCTTAAAAAGCCTTTGTCAACTGCTCTTCGTTTTTGCGGAAGAGGTATATTCAGTTTGCCCGAAAGATACTTTCCGGTGATAGAAGCAGGGCAATTTTCAACATCTTTCAGACTTCCCGCAACAACGACTTCTCCGCCGTGAACGCCCGAAAAAGGACCTATATCTACTATATAATCAGCTGTCTTTATAGTATCTTCATCATGCTCAACAACTATTAGTGTGTTGCCTATATCACGCAATCTTTTTAACGCTTCGATAAGTCTGTTATTATCTCGCTGATGAAGACCAATGCTGGGTTCGTCAAGAATATATAACACTCCCACAAGTCCGCTGCCTATCTGTGTAGCAAGTCTTATTCGCTGTGCTTCGCCGCCGCTTAATGTTCCGGCTGTTCTGTCAAGAGTTAAATAATCAAGCCCTACATTTATTAAAAAGTTAAGACGTGCAGTAATCTCTTTAAGTATCGGTGCTGCAATTAACATCTTTGTATTATCGAGTTTTAAACCCTCTAAATAACCTTTTAACTCAGTAGCAGTAAAGGTTGTAACTTCAGCAATATTGTACTTTCCTATTTTTACTGCAAGCGCCTTATCGTTTAAACGTAAACCTCCGCAAGCAGAACAGGGCTTCTCACGCATAGCTTTGGCTATTGTTGTTTTTACATAATCACTTTGAGAGTCGCTGAAACGGCGTTTTAAGTTAGGTATTAATCCCTCATAACTGCCGTTATATGAACCTTCAAATTTAGCAGTGGAATATTTGAGATCCAATGTCTCACCATTATTGCCAAAAAGCAAAATATCCATGATATTTTGAGGCAAATCTTTAATGGGCACATCTAAACTGAAATTATATTTTTTTGATAAAGCTTTATAATACATTTCAGATATACTTCCAAAATCCATATTCCAGCCGCTTACTCTCAACGCACCTTCGTTTATGCTTTTATTTTTGTCAGTTATTATCAAGTCAATGTCAATTTCTGAGATAGAGCCCAAACCCGAACATTCCGGACAGGCGCCGAAAGGACTGTTAAAACTAAACAGTCTGGGAGTAACTTCTTCATAAGCAAAACCGCAGGTTGCACAAGCAAACTTGTTGCTGAAGGTTATGTTTTCTTTATCAAGTGTAACCATTATAAGCCCACCGCTAGTTTCTAAGAGAGACTTCTAAACTTTCACTTAGCCTTTTGCTTATATCATCCTTCAAAATAAGCCTGTCAACAACAATGCTTATATTATGTTTAATGTTTTTATCAAGCTTAATGTCTTCGTCAAGAGCATATACTTTGCCGTCAACATTAACACGGGCGTATCCGTTTTTTCTAAACTCTTCAAACATCTTTTGAAAAGTTCCCTTCTGCCCTCTGACAACGGGCGAGTTTATAACAATCTTAGTGCCAAGCGGATAACTCAATATCTTGTCAACAATACTGTCAACCGATTGCGAACTTATTGGCTTTTTGCAGTTGGGGCAATAGGGTGTGCCAATGCGAGCAAAAAGCAACCTTAAATAATCATATATCTCGGTAACCGTGCCCACAGTTGAACGCGGATTATGTGAGGTCGTTTTTTGGTCAATAGATATAGAAGGCGAAAGTCCGTCAATACTTTCAACATCAGGTTTTTGCATCTGCCCCAAAAACTGACGGGCATAGGCGCTAAGCGACTCAATATATCTTCTCTGTCCTTCGGCAAAAATAGTATCAAAAGCAAGAGTTGACTTTCCGCTTCCCGAAACACCTGTGAAAACTACCAGTTTATTTCGTGGTATCACAAGATTAATATTTTTTAAATTGTTTTCCTTCGCACCGCGTATTACAATACTTTCTTCCATTAATTATTCCTCATCAACTTCAACTCAGCTATTCTATCTCTTAGTTTTATTGCACTTTCAAAATCAAGACTTTTAACTGCGCTGTCCATAAAATTTTTAAGCCGAGTAATTTCTTTGTCAATATCTTTTCGGCTGATGTTTTGTTCATTAACATTCTTGCTTGAAATTTCAAGCGTATTTTTTATATCTTTAATTATAGTCTTAGGAATAATGCCGTTTGCTTTGTTATAAGCATCCTGCACGACCCGCCTGTCTTCCGTGGTCTTTATTGCTTTTCTCATACTTTCCGTCATGTTGTCAGCATACATAATAACCTTTGCGTCGGCATTGCGGGCAGCTCTTCCTATAGTTTGAATAAGTGCACCTTCACTTCGCAAAATCCTTCTTTGTCGGCATCAAGAATTGCTACAAGCATAACTTCAGGCAAATCCAAACCCTCACGTAGCAGGTTTATTCCTACTATAACATCAAAGTTTCCTCGTCGCAAGCCGTTTACTATTTCAATACGCTCTAACGTATCAATATCGCTATGCATATACCGCACTCTTATGCCGCAGTCGGTTAAATAGGATGTAAGGCTTTCGGCCATCTTTTTTGTTAATGTTGTTACAAGCACCTTTCCGTTTTGCTCAGTAACTCTATTGATATTTTCTATCAAATCATCAATCTGATTTTTAATAGGATGAACCTCAATTATAGGATCTAAAAGTCCTGTCGGTCGTATTATTTGCTTCGCAACATTGTCGGCAATACCAAGTTCATATGGCGCAGGAGTTGCCGAAACATAAACTACCTGATTAATGCGTTCATTGAACTCCTTAAAATTAAGGGGACGATTATCATAGGATGATTTCAATCGGAATCCGTAATTTACCAAACCGTCCTTTCTTGCACGGTCACCGTTATACATTCCCCTGACCTGCGGAATTGTTATATGACTTTCGTCAACAAAAAGCAAAAAATCTTTTTTAAAATAATCAAGCAGCGTAAAAGGCGGTTCACCGGGCTGTCGTCCATCAAAATAACGCGAATAATTTTCAATCCCGCTGCAATAGCCTATTTCTCTCATCATTTCAACATCATAGCTTGTGCGTTCATTAAGACGCTGTGCCTCGATCAGCTTTTCGGTATCTTTGAACGCCTGCACCTGAAGGTCTTTATCGTGCTCTATTTCAGTTAGCACACTTTCAACCTTTTCATTGCCTATAGCATAGTGCGAAGCAGGATAAATTGCAATATGACTGAGTTTGCTTATTGATTTTCCCGTTACAATATCAAACTCATAAATACGTTCAATCTCATCATCAAAAAACTCAATACGCACCGCACGTTCGTTATAATAAGCAGGAAAAACATCCAACACATCACCTTTTGCTCTAAAGGTGCTGCGCTTAAAGTCAATTTCGTTGCGCTCATATCTAATTTCAATAAGTTTTGCTATTATTGCGTTACGGTCATATTTCTCTCCTACTCTAAGCGAAATATGCAAGTTAAAATATTCCTCAGGAGCTCCTAACCCATAGATGCATGAAACCGAAGAAACAACAATAACGTCCTCTCTTTCCAGCAGTGAACTTGTTGCCGAATGGCGAAGGCGGTCAATTTCTTCATTTATGCTCATATCTTTTTCGATGTAAGTATCACTTTTTGCAATATAAGCCTCAGGCTGATAGTAATCATAATAACTTACAAAAAACTCCACCCGATTGTCAGGAAAAAACTCCCTAAACTCATTGCAAAGCTGAGCAGCCAATATTTTATTGTGAGCAAGAATTAGTGCAGGTCGTCCGGTATTTTTTATTATATTTGCCATAGTAAAAGTCTTGCCGCTGCCCGTAACACCCAAAAGCACCTGGCTTTTTAACCCGTCGTTTAGTCCTTCAACGATACTGTCAATAGCCTGCTGCTGATCACCTGCCGGCTTATAGTTGCTTTGCAAAATAAAATCTGCCACTTTAAAAATTCCCTTTAAATTATACCTTTATTTTATCATTTTTAACCGAAATTGACCAATAAAAAAAGACTGTTAATACAGCCTTTTTTTTAATTAATATTATTTACCTTTCTTAATTGTCTTTTCGCTTGTCTTTTCGCTCTTTGCAGAAGAAACTACTTCAGCTTTTGCAACTGATTTTTTGCCGCGTGCAAAGTATATTATTACACCTGCTAAGATAAGCAATGATACAACAATAAGTATGGTGCCAAGCACTTCGTTTGAAATACCGCTTGATGTGCCTTCGGTAGTGATAGTAACTTGATGTGAAACTGAACCTATGTTGCCTGCCGCGTCTTTTGAAGTTACCGTAAGAGTATAAACACCGGCAGACTTAAATGTATATGTTCTGATTTCATCCTCATCACCGCTAGTCACATAATCAACTGATGAACCGTTTTGATCGTTAGTTAAGCTTATTGTATAAACTTCTAAATCAGCTTCTTTGTCAACATTATCTTTAATTTGAATGTCATTAAGCTTGTCAAATACCAGTTTATCGCCAATCTTCATTGTGCTCTTATAAGTCTTTAAAAACTTTAACTGAGGAAGAATGTTATCTCCCACTCTTATTGTAATAACAATAGGAGTTGCATTATTGCCGTTACGGTCAACAGCGGTGTAAGTTACTGTATAAGTTCCTCTATAACTGGGCTGGAATTCATACCAATCATATTTATTAACTTCATCATGACATTCAGTAATTCTTAAGGCAGGATCACCGGCATCCAATGTATAAGTTTTGTTTGGTCCTTCAATTTTGATGCTGCCTGTGCTCTTTAATGCATCAGGTTCTACTGCAAGATCACATTCTTTATATGTTTCAAAAGCCGGCAGAAGAATTTTTTGATACTTAGTAGCGTCGGTTACTTCAGGGTCAAAAATTTGAAGACTGTCAATCTTAGCTAGAGGATGGTTGTTTTTTAATGTTAAAATAGGTGCAGTTGTATTAACAACTTTAACTGTAACATTAACAGAAATAGCCTTGTTTCCCTCATTATCTTCGGCTGAATAAGAAATTGTATAGTCGCCTGTTGCCTGAGGAGCAAAAATATTTCCTATTAAATAGTTTGAATTTTCTTTGCAAATAATATTTACTTCAATACCTGAATCAAAGTTGTCAATCGCTGATGCATCACCAAGGTCAAGACGTGTTCCTAGTTGCATTGTAAATATTTTACCATTAACAACGCCGCTGATTACAGGGGGTTCACGGTCTTGCAAGGGCTTAATTTGATAAGTGTATGAAATAAAGTTATTACCTGAATCTATTGCAGTGTATGTTACAGTATAACTTTCTGCACGGTTTCCGGTAAACGAAACGCCAGGGAAAACATACTGATAAACAGTTTCAGATCCATAGTTAGGATTATTTCCGATATTTGTTCTTACAGTATTGCCCAAAGTTGTATAACCAGTAACAATTCGGCCGTTTGCATCACGTACTGTAATGTAAGTTTCAAGGCTCTTATCGTTATCAATAACAGTTATGCCATTAACCTGAACAACTCTAAACTGGTTGTAAGTATTTGTATAGTCTACAACACCTCGAGCAGTTACCTGAGGAGCATAAGCGTCATTTTTATTACTTACAGTTATTGTTTTCTCACCGCGACCTTCTCTCCAATAATCATCTTCGGCTGTAGTTACAACTTTAATTGTTCCGTTAGCGCCGGGAATCATCCATGAAAGATCATAAAGTGTTTTGTTTTCATACTGCCCTTGAGTGAAGGCATCTTTGTCAGACAAATCTGACATCTTAAATGTAAGTTTTGTACTGTCGTTTTCGTCTTCCTTAATTTCAAGAACGTTTTGTCCACCGATTTCAACAAAATATCTGATTTTCATATTTGTACATCTGTCGGCAATAATAGGTTTTTGAAAAGATACGGTTTGTTTATTGTCTACAAGTGTCGGGAAGTTATCACGGTAAGTAATTACCGGATCAGTATCATCAGTCATACTGTCAAGTACTTCAAAAGTGAACGACCAGCTACTGCTATAACCGCTGCCGTTGCTCACGCGATAAGTAATTACATAGGTTCCGGGTTTTGTAATATCAGCTGTATCGTCAATATTGCTCATAGTAATAGTTACGTTACGTGCTGCTCTCTTATAACCCTCAGTTACCGTAGTATCTGCATCAATTTTGTGGTAAGTAGCAGATTGTAAAAGAATAGATGAATCTAAAACTGTTGATGTAATTTCGCGGCTGAATGTCAAATTTTCAAATGCGACTGCATTATCTTCAGCATAAAAAGCCGGAAAAGTTATGGTAGTTTGTCCGGTAGACGGATCAATTCGGTTCATACCAACTGATGAAGGTACCATCCATTTTGCGTCAGCCATGTTAACATCGCCAACCTGACCTAAAACGTTATCATAATAGCCATAGTCAGCGCTGCCGCCGTCAACAATATAAAGCTTGGGAGCAACAGTAATTTTTACGTCTTCAATTGTATAGCTCCAAGCTGAAGATGCACCGCCCTTGTCATAAAAATCAACAACAGTATAAGTGATTCGGTAGTCACCTCTTTCCTGAGGAATGAACCAGAAGCCTTCTTTTTCATCGCCGGTCTCATATTCACCAAAGAAACCGCTACCCTTTGTATATTCAACAAGTCCGCTTGGATTTCCGGGTGTGCTGGGTCCGCGCCATTCAACTTTAACGCTTGTATAAACTTCAACTGTATTGTTTGCATCATTTTTGTTAAAAGCAGATGCATAAGGAAGAGTTACTTCTTCTTTTAGGCTGGCTGTTGTCGGAGCACCATTAACACGATAGCCAATGTCAATCTTGCTAACATCATAAGTGCTGCTGCCAATAACGGTTTTGCTAACAGACGCTATAGTAAATCCGTCCTGCAATACTGTATATCTAACAACGTTTGTTCCTGTTTCGGGCGTAAATTTATAAAAGCCGCCGTCTTTTGGCAGATTTAATCGGGTTTCGGTTTGGCTAAACTCGTCAATGTTGCTTGCATAATATTTGGTATTAATAACTTCAACTAAAAGTTCATATTCATTATATTTAGCATCGGGATTACGATTGCCTGTTGCGGGGTCAAATATATAATCACCGTTTTCATCCTTAACTACAGGATAGGGTAAAACAACAGGTTTGACTGTTCCGCTTGTAGCAGCTGTTATAGGAATAATTTTTGAATTATTTTTTGCCAGTTCAATAGTTATTTCCTGACCAACAACATCTATAATAAATTTTTCTGAAATTGTTTCAAATTCTTCAAAACCGCTAAAACCGTTGTTGTTTTTATAACTATAAACAACAGTATATCGGCCTGCTGACCCGGGAGTAAATACCCAAGGCTTTGCTACATAATCCATTAAGTCATTATCATAAACTTCTTCATAAACGAATTTTGTATCAATTGTTCCGCCTGATTTATAAACGGTGCAAACAACATCTTCATCAGGATCAGAGCCCAAGATGCCTGTCATTTTTCCATAGTTAGGGTTAGGTACACCGTCTTTTTCAGCTTGCGTTGCACCTTGTGGATTGGGATCAACAAGCCATTCAGCACCAAATGTTGCTGCTTGTGTATACCCAAAAGGTAAAGTAATATCCTGAGCTACCTTGCCTTCACTGGGCACTCTGCCGATTGTAAGAATATGGCCCGACTTTTCGTCTGCCACAGCAAGTGAAGTTGTCCTATCCGCAGTATTAAAAGAGTCACCTCTAAATAAGCTAATAACGCTGGCTGCCGGACTTGCTAAGTTCATCATTATAACTGCCATAACTAATGCTACAACTGCCATAAGCCTTTTGATTTTTTTCATGAAAGTTCTCCTTGATTGCATACTTAAATGATTATACTAGGCTATTTTATATTAAACAGTTTTTTTTGTCAATCAAAATATTGCCAAGTTGCCCATTTTTTAAAAAGAAAAAGAGGTGAATATTTCACCCCTTCTTTTTATGCAAAGATTAAAAATTTTTTAATTTTTCTTATCTTTAGCAGCATTCTCTTTTATTTCCGCCGCAAAAGCAAGAAAGCAGGATTAAGATTAAAATTAAGCTGCAGCAATCCATTCCGCATCCAAGTCCACCAAAGCCGCGTCCGCCGCAAAGTAACAGTAATATAATTATCCAGCAGCAGTTTCCGCCGCCAAAGATTCCGCCAAAACCGCCAAATCCTCTGTTGTCGCAGCATTTTTCTTCACATCTTTCGCGGTCATGGCATCTGTCTTTTTCGCAGCCGCATCCGCATTTGTCATCAAAAAAACCGTTCATAAAAATTTCCTCCTTTATATATTTAATTCAGACATTATCCGAGGAGCGCTGGTAACGCAAACCCCTTATGTAAATGCTTCTTTTGTACTTTAAAAGCCTTTTCATCCGCTTACTACATAATATTAAAAAGCCCTGCATAATGTGCAGGGTTTAATTTAAAAAAGTTTTTCAACTATCTTATCCTTCAGTTTGTCAATTCCTAAATTATTTTTTGCCGATATGCAAATAACATCCTTCGGGATTTCAAAAGGTCTATCGTTTTTGTCAATCTTGTTATAAACAGTTAACATGGGTATCTTGTTAGCATTAAGACTTGTTAAAACTTCTTCAACTACCCTTATGTGATTTTTATAATCGGGGTTTGTAACATCTACAACATGCACCAGAAGATCGGCATTGGCTGCTTCTTCAAGCGTTGCCGCAAAGGCTTCAATAAAAGCATGCGGAAGTTTATCAATAAATCCTACGGTGTCGGTCAAAATAATTTCCTTTCCGCTATCAAACCATACACTGCGTGTTGTAGTATCAAGTGTGGCAAACAATTTGTCGTCGGCATATATCCCTGCTTTTGTTATCACATTCATTAGTGTGCTTTTGCCGGCATTGGTATAGCCTATTATTGCAACACTCTTAATCTTGTTTTTAATGCGGTTTTGCTGACGCAAATAGCGCTGCTCTTTCAACTTTTCAATTTGCTTTTCAAGTTTTAATATATTGTCTTTTACAATACGTTTATCAAGCTCAAGTTTGGTCTCACCCGGACCACGCATGCCAACTCCTCCCGCGCCAAAGCGGCCGCTGGTGCCCGAAATCGCGCTTATACGGGGTAGCGTATATTTTAACTGTGCAAGTTGTACTTGCAGCCGTCCTTCATTGCTGGTTGCACGACCGGCAAAAATATCAAGTATTAACATAGATCTGTCAATGACCTTACAGCCGGCAATATCACTTATATTTTTTATTTGACTGCCCGAAAGTTCGCAGTCAAATATCACGGCTCCTGCATTTAAACCGTTAACCAGCATTGCAATTTCTTCCACTTTGCCGCTGCCTATAAAAGTCACGGCATTTATCTGTTTAATATTTTGATAAACCTTGCCTACAACCTCCAAATTAGCGGTGTGAGCAAGACTCTCAAGTTCAGATAAAGTATTATCAAGATTATCATCGTTTATATTGCTGTTTAGCGAAACAGCTATCAAAATAACCTTCTCCTGATCATCTGTTAATTTTGTTGATTTTGCCATTTTGTCCTCTACTTTTTTGCTATATCAAACTGAAACACTAAGTTTACAGCGTTAAAATCATCCTTTAGATCATTTGCTGAAAGAGCTGTAAGTTTATCAACAATCTTTATCATAAAGCGGTTCATTTCTAAAATTGTTTTGCAGCATCTTGCACGGTCATATGCATCTGCAAACGAAGCTGATCTAAATTTGCTCATTAAAATATCATATTTTGTTTCTATATGTTCAGCTATAGTTTTGCTTTCTATCTCATTGTCAAAATAATCAAGGGTAGTTTCCTTTATAAAGTCTTCAAGTCCGGCAAAAACAAAATTAAGTGTTTCGCCTCCGTTTGCCGCCAAATCTGCCGCAGCAAAATCAAAAGCCTTAGTTTTTTTGCCGATAGTTGCAAGAGCTTTAACATAACGGCTCTTCAGCCTGTTATCTTCATTTGACAAAAAAACCTTCTCTCTTATATTTTTTGCTGCTTCATAATTGCTGTCGTCAATAAACTGTATAAAATCATCATATCTATTTTCTTTTGCCAAAAGTTCAAAATATTTAACAATATCTTTATCATACTTAAATGTTATAGCCTTACCTAACACTAAATGAAGTTTATCTATATCTTTGTCGCGCTCATAATTTTTAACATAAAAATAAAAACTTGTGTCATTGCTGCCCACGCTTTCAAACATAGCAGCAAAACTAAGCGGACTAAATATTCCTACAAAAAGCGAAACAACACCTGTAAGCACTATAATGCCCGCAAGTGTTATAAGTGAAGTTTTTAAAATCAGTTTTCTCATATATTAAGTTTATCACACAAAGAGGCATTTAGCAATAAAACTAAATGACTCTTTCTTTTTTAACCGGTCAAAATTAAAAAATGAATTATTTTTGAGCAGCAATTTTTCCTGTGTTTACATCAATAATTAATGCAAAGCTTTTGCCGCCTTTCGTCACAAAAACTATATACCAATATATATTTCCGCTAGATTCTTCCCCAACTATTTTAATAAAAAACTCACCGTTTAACTTGCCGTTTTCATTATATTTATTTATGGTAGATTTCAATTTTTCTATAGCAATGCTAAACGCTTTTTTATAATCAATCTTAAAACCGTTTGAAATACAAGTCATATTGCCCTGTTCATTAATATCGGTCGCAAGCACCTGCAAACTGATATCGGCTTTGCTTGAAATTTCCTTATTAATATCCGCAACATAAGTGCTGTCAATGGGGTTAAACTCCAAATGACCGCTATATTCAAGACTATCAATAAACATCACAAAACTAGGAAGAGTTCCCGCATATCCACCGTTAAATCTAACGGTTATTACACCATATTCAACAAGTTTAGAACTTTTTCCGTCATAAGAAAAATCTTGCTCACGCTTGCCGGCAACAAAGTTTGCAAAATATTTATCGTTACTTAAAACAAAAAGATTGCTGCGATATTCGCTTACATTATCCCAGCATAGCTTGTCTATATCACTAAAACAACCCACTGTAAATACACCAACAAATACTATTGCTAAAATAATAAGATACTTTTTCATATTACAATATATTTGCATAAACCTGAATTTATGTGATATTATTTGTTAAGAGGATTTTTGATATGGATTGGAATAAAGATTTATATGAAACTGAATGGGGTCAAGAAATAAAAAATTATGACGAAAAGCTTGCCGTCGCAAAAAAACTTGCCGCACTTGCAAAAGACGGTGACATCATCGGTTTTGGTTCGGGCTCAACATCTTATCTTGCTATTTTAGAACTTGGCAAGCGTGTAAAAAACGGACTAAAAATTATCGCCATACCAACTTCACACGAGGTTTCGCTGCTTTGTGCAGCGCTCAAAATACCCACACTCAGTACCAATGCCGCAAAACCCGATTGGTGCTTTGACGGTGCTGATGAGGTTGACTCAAACAGCTGGATAATAAAAGGTCGCGGCGGGGCTATGTTTAATGAAAAACTAACAATGTCACTTTCAAAAAAAGTTTATATTCTTGTTGATAATTCAAAGATTGTAAAAAAACTCGGAACCAACTTTCCCATTCCTGTTGAATGTGTGCGTGCAAGTCTGCTTCATGTCAAAGAAAACTTATTAAAGCTGGGAGCTGAAAGTGTTGCCGTACGTCTTGCCGGCAAAGCAAAAGACGGTCCGATTATTACTGAACACGGCAATATTATTATTGATGCAAAATTTAATAAAATTGGCAAAACTCTTGAAAAAGAAATTAAAAGCATCACAGGCGTAATTGAAAGCGGACTGTTTATAGGTTATAATATAGAATTAATTAAAGCTTAAAAAACAAAAACACCCGGTGGGTGTTTTTTATGGCACGTACCACAAGTCTTCATTTAATGCAAGGTCTCTGTTTAATCCAAAGTTTGTAATAGTATTTTCAATTTCATCTGCGCAGCCTTTGGCATAATATTGCATTTTTTCTTTGTCAACTTCTCTGCCCTTATAGTGCGCTTTTTTTGCTAAATCCGCCATTTTGCAACTATTCTCTATTATTCCTCTGATATTTACTATTCCCGAACAAGGGTCGCAATCTTCAGGCGCTGTCGGAGGCGGCAAATCTTCCTGCCCATATTTAACTATATCTTTTATTGTGTTCCATTCGATATCGCTTTGCAAAGCCACAACTCTGATTCCGGTTTGAGTAGCGGCTAACCTTGCTTTTAAAATTTCTTTAATGCTATCCCCGCTTTGCTCCCAGTGATTTTTATCAAGCGATTCATAAGCAAAATTAAGCAGCGTACCGCCCTCTTGACAAAGAGTATAACTGTGACTCATTAAATTATATAACTGCGGATTGCTTACGATTTCTGCAACTTCTTTAGTAGGGTCATAACGTTTTTCAAGTTTTTTAATATTAAACTCAGCAATTTCATCAAGTGTCATTCCCAACTCTTTATCTGCCATTAGTGTAAGATTTTCAACAATATCTCCTACCGCTGTTTCCAACGTCATAGTCGAAAGATGCTGAAAATCACGCGTCATTTCTTTTGGTCCGCCAAAACGTTCTACCTGCTTGGGAATTTTAAGATAATTTTTCAAACATCCGATTGCCGCACAAGAATGAATAAATGTATTATCACCATAAAACCCATGCCCAGATTGGTCATAACCGGGGTCATCACTTATAATTTCTGAAAACCGTCTCATATCAAAATCAGCACCCATGCGCTCGGGCGTGTGATTTTGCATGTGCCTTCTCATAGTTTTATCAAGACTAATTTTCATAACATCACAAACAAAGGCACAGCCCCAAAGCACATCGCCAAGTTCTTCAATAAAATGTTCCCTGTCAAGTGCATCATCCTGCCCGCGGGATATACGATTGTATTGTTCTATAATCTCACCTGCTTCACCAATCAGGTTAAGCTGGGCTGTCAAAAACAAACCCTCTTTTTTATCATATCCCACAATGGTGCGCACTGCTAATTTTTGATATTCCTCAAAAGTCATTAATTTATCCTCTGTTTTTATAATAACATCAAAACAACTTATCGTCAACAATGAAAAACAGGCATCAAAAATGACGCCTTTTTAACAAATATCTGTCAAATTTCTAAGCATTAAATTAATGCAACTACCAAAAAGTAAATGCCTATACCAATACCGGCAAAAAAGCCCAGTATTAATAATACAGATATTGTCCAACCTAATTTTGCTTTTAACCACTTAAACATAACTTATTATACCTCATAAAAAATAATTGTCAAAATAATTAATATAATTATTTAATCTTAACCGGGCTGCCGCATATTTATTTCCTACGATATTATTGTTGCATATTGCAAAAAATTTGTCTATAAAAAATAATAAATAGCCACAAATAAAGTTACAAAAGTTATTGACAAACCATATAATATTTGATATATTTACAAAGCATTCCCTGATAGCTCAATGGTGGAGCACTCGGCTGTTAACCGATAGGTTGTAGGTTCGAGTCCTACTCAGGGAGCCAAATAAAAACATTCTCTTATGAGAATGTTTTTTATTTTTTATCTGCAACAACAAATTGCAGTTCATTTAATATTAAGTTTAGCATAGTTAGAACATTCTTTTTCTTGCCATAATGACACAAATAATGGCAGAAATAACAAACGAAAGAACTACTGTTATCCAAAACCCGACAATTTCTTTTTCAAAGGGCACGGCGGTGTTCATTCCCCAAAAACCTGCAATCACCATAGGTATTGACAAGATTATTGTTACTGCCGTAAGAAATTTCATCACAGTATTTTGATTGTTGTTTACAACCGACGCAAAGGCATCCATAGTGCTTTTTATAATTTCGCGATAAACCGAACACATTTCGATTGCCTGCCTGCATTCAATAATAACATCGTCTAATATTTCTTTTTCTTCACTTTCTTTACTGATAATATTATTTGAAATCTTTTGACTAAGTGCGTAGTTAGCCGTAAGAGAGGCCGAAAAAAATACAAGTGACTTTTGTAGTTCCAGCAATTGAAGAAGCTCTTTATTTTGCATAGATTTAGATAAACTATTTTGTATCCGGTCGCTTGTTTTATCAATTTGCCGCAAATAATAAAGAAAGCGCGATGAGCTGTTATACATAACCTGATATATAAGTTTTGTCCTGCGTGCCGTATCAACATTTTTAATTTTGCCAATAAAAAAATCATTAAGTACTGTCGTTGGTTTTATGCATACAGATATTAAATATTTATCGTTTTGTATCAATGCAAGAGGCATAGTAAAAATTTTATCCGAACCGTCATCAATCATTTTGGGAATATCAATAACAGTCAGCTTTGTGCCGCCTTCAGTATCCAAATGCGCTGCTTCATCATCGTCTAAAGCACACTTCATAAAATTTTCAGGAATGCTTGCCAAAGACGAAATTTGTGAAACTTCTTCTGCAGTAGGATTTTCCATATATATCCAGCAATCCTTTTGAGGTTCCTGAATTTGCTTTAGTTCCTTATTATTATTTGAAATATAATATTTTATCATGATTTTATTATACATAAATGTTTTATTATTGTCAAAGAACCTTGCGAAGAATGTTTCGGATTTATATATTTCTCAGATAAATTTAAAAATGCATTTGCCCAGACGCAATTTTTTTGATATAATACAAAATATGAAAAGTCCAGAAAACAAAAGTACGCTGCCAAGTAATTTAGATAAATATACGACGCAGACTGACAAACAAAAAATAAAAACTTTAATAAAAGAAGATAAAAAAACTTTTCGCCAAGGTTTTTCTCTTAATGAGTCTGTTAATGAAAAGGGTGAGACAAATATCATTGTTAAACTTGCCGACCACATTATGGCATATCAAAGTTATTCAAACAGATATAACTTAAGAATCAATCCGGCTCTTTATGAGCATCTTTACACTGAAAATAAAGAAACTAAACGTCCTGTTCATATAAATGTTTACAACAATGTTTTAATGGAAGACAGCGTGAGAAGAGAGTTGTTTAAAACAACATTAAAAAATGAACTTACCGCAAAACGCATGGAACTGCGCGATAATTTTAAAAGTTGTATTATTTTTGGTTTATTTTTTCTTTTGATAAGTTTAACTGTAGCTATTGGCATTTCATTCATTCCGGCCGAAACGTTTCTAATTGGTCCCGGGCTGTATGAGGTCTTATCGATTATCGCTTGGGTATTTGGCTGGGCGGCTACCGAAAAGCTTCTGATCGAATGGATATCGCTGCGCAAAGAATACAGATACTTATTAAAACTGACTTGTGCCGAAATTTCTTTTCACAAAATGCCCGAGCCTTTGAGAAGCAAGCCCGTTGAACCTGACGTATCTGTTAAACCTGCAAACAAAAACTCAAAATCAAGATCTGCAAAATCCATAAAAGCAACTGAAACAACTAAACCCGTCGAAGCAATTCAGCAATATGTGCTAGTAAAGCCTGACGATGTTTAAAACAAAAACCTCACATAAAGTGAGGTTTTTTATTTTAATTAATTAGCTTTTCAAACTGTTGCAAATAATCTTTAAAATATTCAAATGCAGTGTCAAACACTGATGAATCGTTAATATCAATACCTGAATCCTTTAATAATTCAATAGGCCCTTTGCTGCTTCCGCTTTTTAATAGCCCGATATATCCCTCAACCGCCCCGGGTTTGTTTTTTAAAATGTTATCAGCAATAGTGATTGCCGTCATAAGTCCGCTGACATAATGATAAACATAAAAAACATTAAAAAAGTGCGGTATGCGACTCCAGTCATGTTTTACTACATCTAAAATTTCTACCTTATCACCATTATATTTTTTTACCAGTTGAAAGTAAGTATCATTTAATACATCCTTTGATAGCGGACTGTTTTGTTCGCACTTTTCATAAATGTTAGCTTCAAACTCAGCCAGCATACCTTGCCCAAACACCGAAGAATGAAAATCAAGCAAGAATTCAGTTATATAAAAAAGCTTCTCTTCTTTTGTTTTTGAATTTTGCAGCATATAACGGTTAAGTAAGCATTCATTAACATTGCTTGCAATTTCTGCTAAAAATAATTCACTGTGTGCCGCAGCAATAGGCTGGTTGTGATAGCAATAATATCGGTGAGCAGCATGACCTAATTCATGTGCCAGCGTTGCTACACTGTTATAATCGTTTTTATGATTTAAAAACACCACCGGCATTTTGCCGTAAGCACCAAAACTATAACCTCCGCTGCGCTTGTTTTTGCTGGGCATTACATCAATACATCTGGCATCAAACAATTTTTGCAAAACATCGCAGTAGTCCTTACCCAAAGGGGATAAACAAAGCTCTACAAGCTTTCTTGCTTTTTCATAAGCAAAATTGCCGCCGGCTGTCTTTAGAGGATTATAAGACAAATCATATGCTGCAAGCTTATTTAAACCCAGCATGTTTCTCTTAGCTTCGAGATAGCGATGATTAAGCGCGATGTTTTTGTTAACACAAGCAAGCAGATTTTTATATATATTTTGATCAATCTCTTCATAATAAAGACTGCTTTCAAGCACACTGTTAAATTTGCGTGTTTTAGCAAAAAAAACATTCTTTTTTACATAACCCAAATAATTTGACGCCAAAAAGTTATTATTACGGGCATATGCTTGCTTATATTCAATGTATGCATTTTTGCGTAGGATTCTGTCATCGTTACGCAAATACTTTTGTATTGACGTGTGGTTAAGTTCCAAGCTTTTACCGTTTGAATCATTTATATTGTTAAATTTTAAATCTCCGTCATCAAAGTTATCCATTATCTCACGGAAGGTATGACTAAAGCTGCCAATGCCGGCAAGAATATTTTCTTCTGCCTCACTTAGCGTATGTTTTTTCATTCGCAAAATAAGCTCAATAAAACGTCTATGGGCAGCAAAATTTTTATCAAGTATTAGTTTATTTAAATAAGTATCATCAAGTTTGCAAAGTTCAGGAATAATATATGCTGTCTTTTGCGACAGTTCAACATCTTTATTTTCAATTTTGCTAAGACGCTCCTGACTTTTGCCAATTGTTACATCTTCATCTTTTTTAAGTACGGAATATACATAAAGCGCTCCGCAAATTTCTTCAATCTCGTTTTGCAAATTCAAGCACTGAAAAATATTATCTGCATTGTTAAGTTTGCCGGCAAATCCACCAATATCCTTGCCCAGTTTGCACACTTTTTGATAGGATTTTTCAAAATCCTGTTCATCTTTAAAATAGGATGTCAAATCCCATTTATACTTATCATCAATCTGACTTCGTTCTAACAACTTCATAATCAATTCCTGTTTTATTCTATTATATTTATGTGTTTAAATCAAATAAAAAACAGAATAAATGAAATATCGCCGCAGTGCATGCATAACTGATTTTTATTCTACTGTTACTGATTTCGCAAGGTTTCTTGGCTTATCAGGATTAATTCCCTTATTGGTACTCACAAAATAAGCAAGCAGCTGCAAAGGAACCATACTTAAAAGAGGCATAAGATCTTCATTAGTTTTTTGAAGTTTAATAAACATATCACCCTGTCCGCACATTTCACGGATTTCCTCAAACGGGCTCACCACTATAACCTTTGCTCCTCTGGCCTTAACTTCGTGCAATGAATTTATTCCCTTTGTTTTTGTAGCTTCCTGGGATATAACATTTATAATAACACTGCCGTCGTCAACCAAAGCTAATGTTCCGTGCTTTAATTCCCCCGCACTTATGGCGACGCTATTAATATAAGAAATCTCTTTTAGTTTTAAACTTGCTTCTTCGCAAGTAATATAATCAACTCCTCTCCCTATAAAAAATACGCTTTTTGCTTTTTCAACAACCTTAGCCAATTGTTTAATTTCAAGAATATTCAGGTTTTGAATTTGCGTGGCAAGAACTTCAATTTCTGCTTCAAAGTTAAACTTATTGCCCATTGCCAAATAAATAAGCATCATCAGCACCAACACCTGACATGCATATGCTTTGGTCGATGCAACAGCAATCTCAGCTCCAGCAAGAACCGGCCACGTATAATCACTCAAAAAAGCAAGCTGACTGTTAATATTATTAGTAAGTGCCGCATTAAGGGCCCCGCTTACTTTTGCCACCCTGAAAGCTGCCAGCGTATCAGCCGTTTCACCGCTTTGACTTATAAAAATACAAAGGTCGTTTTGTTTTAAATAAACATTGCCAAACACAAACTCCGAAGATATATGTGAGCAAATATTTTTGCTTGTTAGCTTTCTGAAATAATGCTGCGCAACAAGCCCCGAATGATATGCCGTACCGCAGCCTATAAAATGGATATTGTCGCAATTGTTTAACAGCTTTTTAAAGTCTGAAATAAGTTCTTTATTTTTTAAATAATAATTTTTGACTCCCTGCAACAAATGCGGAATTTCAAAAATCTCCTTTATCATAAAGTGAGTATAATTTTCCTTATCAGCTGAGGAACTTTTATTTGCTAAATCAATAAGTTCTTTGCTTATTATCTTGCCGGTATTGTCATAAAATACAATGTTGTTCTTTTTAATATGTGCAAACTCGCCGTTGTGCATATTATAAAAGCTGTTTGACTTGCCCATAAAACTTACAATATCACTACTGACCAATATATCATCACCGCAAACGCTTACAAAAAGCGGACTGTTATATTTAGCTAAAAATAATTCATCGGGGCTTTCGCTGCATACACATGCCAATGCATACGAACCGGTCAAACTTTTGCAAACTTCAATTAAATTAAAAACATCAGCTTTTTTATTCAGCTCCAAAAGATTGCAAATTACCTCGCTGTCAGTAGATGATGAAAGATTAACTCCTTTGCTTTGCAGTTGTTTTTTAATTTCTGCATAATTTTCGACAATTCCATTGTGAACTATAGCCCATTTTTTATTCTGCGAAATATGCGGATGGCAATTTTTGACTGTGGGCTTGCCATGAGTTGCCCAGCGCGTATGCCCTATTCCACAAGTGGATTGCGGCTTAAACTCAGTGCTTTTTTGCAATTTATCAATTGAACCTATCTGTTTGTTAATCAAAATTTTTTTATCCTCAATAATAGCCACCCCAGCTGAATCATAACCGCGATATTCAAGTTTATAAAGTTGCTCTATTAACTTTTGCTGCGCATTATCCGGTGTTAATATTCCCACAATTCCACACATAAAATAACTCCTTTAATTACTTTAATATGCATTTTGAACGCAATCTGTGCTTTACAGGCTTAACATTTAATGATAGAATAGTTATAGGAGTATAAAGCGTGTACAGTATCTATAAACTATATGACATAATGGAGCTTGAACAAGCGTACGTTAATTCCTTCAGTTCGGTTAATCCAAACAGGGAAATTGATATTTTGCCGCCCGTACTAAAAAAATATAAAGGAAAGTTAGTGCTTGCATATCTGGTAATTGCCCAGCCGCAAGAAAATCAGCATCATTCGGGTGTCTGCCGTCCCATAGGGGCAATACTTCGCAACCGCAAAACAAAAAAAGTGTTAAAATTAATATCCTGTGACAAATATGAATTTGCACCTGACCGCAATGACTTTGTACGAGAATATTATAGTCTTGAGGATTATCCTGACTATTGGCCCAACCGCACGAGCGAAAACGATGAGCAATACCGGCTTGCACTTGAAGAACTATATAGGGTTTCAAAAACAATTAAATTTGGCTGGTTTAACAAAGAGATTTATGCTTCATACAAAGAACGTGTGCGAAAAATGTTTCCGCAGGAATATTGGTACTTTTTTGAAGCAATTGAGCAAAATGAAATTGAACCTATAAATGAAGAAATCTTATATCAAAGACAACTTGCAAAAACTGAGCATGGCTTCCGTTTGCAAAAACGAAAAATTCAACAGGAAGAAGATACCGAAAAATCTCGCACTCATTTTATCACCGAAACAAAAGAGCAGCTTGCCATATTTATCCGCAACGACATCCTCCCTTCTCTTAAACGCAAACAGCCCTATGCTAAAATTGACTTTTATGCTTATGTTGGCAAAACAATAAAAAAATTAGAAAATGATACCCAAACCTACATATCTTGTTATATTCCTACGCTAACCGGCAAAGCACGCGTTAAAAATAAAGAGAGTGCTCAGGAAGGCCTTAAAGTTAATATGATAAAAACTTACGCCAAGGCCTGCGTAAAACCTCTTTGCAATGATGCTGATACAAACAATATCTGCAGTGTATTTTTAAAATTTTTGCATGTTATGGCGCTACAAGAAGCCACTCAAAAAATAACAGAAAAAACTAAAGAAGATATCGCTGCATGCATGGCCGCCTATAAAACACTATTAGACAAAATTCAAAACAGCTCTATACGGCAAGAACTTAGCACTTATTATGACTCACTTAACCATGATTACTTTGAAGCCCAAAACGAGCATGACATATCCGATTTGTACGCGGGTTATAAACTAGTAAATTCTTATCTTAAATAAAAAAAAGAAATGAGCTATAGCTCATTTCTTTTTCTTTTTACTGAAATCCTCATCAAAAAAGTCAAATGCTTTCATAATTTCTTCCAAATCATCGGTGGGGTTAACTGCTGCTTTCAAATCAAAACCGCTGTCGTTTGGTGTAGGATAAGCAAGTTCGGCAGTGACAACCGAGTTTCTTTTATTATCGGTCTTTTTAAACATAATACTTTCAAAATTTGTTCCGCCTGTTGAATCTTCCTTTAAAAGGTTAGAAAGCGGTGTGGGTGAAGGCACGGGCGCAGGTTTGGCCACAGGCTTTGGGCGCTCTGTCAGCACAGGCTTCGAAATGGGCTGTTTTTCGGCAACATTTTGCACTTCTGATGCAGCCGGCGTCGGCTCCTGTCTTACTGCCGTTGCTGCATATGCCCTATTAATTGTCATTTTTGAAAGCAGCCGTCTTACCGGATCAGCATACTCGCCCGCCAATCCCTCAGCCTGCAATATAATGTTTTGATTAAGTGTGTCTTTAAACTCTTCAATCAGTCTTAACAAATCTGTCTTAATTTCAGCAGGAGAGTGCGACATCGTAATCTCTTCAACCACGCCTTCCATTTTCATATAAAGCAGCTGCAAACGCTTTGTTTCAAGTTCATATATATTTTTTGAACTCATTTCGATTTGCTTTGCGCGTTCTACCGACTTAACAAGGGTTGCCATAAGTTCGCCTTCTGACGACGTTGTAAGTTTTTCGACCTGATCTTTCAAATAAAAAATCCTGTCTTTTTGTTCAGCGAGTTTAGCTTCATAATCATTTTTTAGTTTATTAATAAAGTTCTCTACTTCACCGATGTTATATCCGTTTGACGAAAGTGAAAAGTCGCTCATTTCTTATCCTCCTGTTTTTTTGTGGCGGGTATATTTTTTGTTTCAGACGGCGGTGATTTTACTATAACGACAGGCTTTGCAATCGATTCGGCCGCCGGCTGCAAAACTTTTCTCTTTTTGTATTCTGATATTATAATTGCCGTTATCCGCGCAATTCCTATAGCTATCATAACAATACTTACTGCCTGCGATATTCGCAAATCACCAAGCATCAGCGAATCTGTGCGATAGCCTTCAATAATGACACGGGCAATACCATAAAAAATCGAGTATACCGAAACAATCAACCCCTTTTGTTTAACATATTTTGTCATAAACAAAAGAGCAATCAAAATAACAACGCTGCAGACAAATTCATAAAAAAAGGTAGCCATGTGCCAGCCCGCGCCGTCAATAAAAACAGCATAAGGAAAAAATTGTAAACTAGGATTTGTTACTGCATAACCATAAGCTTCTTGATTTATAAAGTTTCCCCATCGCCCTATCGCCTGCCCCAAAATAAGACAAGGTGCCGCCATATCACAAACTTTAAGCAAATCATACTTTTTAATTTTGCAAAGAATAACTATGCCAATATATCCGCCTATCACGCCGCCATAAATTGCAAGTCCGCCATTCCAAATAGCAAATACATCCGCAAAACTTTCAACACCATAAAAAGCAATATAATAAAGTCTGGCACCTACAACAGCTGAAGGTATTGCCGCCAGCGCAACATCATATGGCATGTTTTTGTCATAGCCTTTCTTTTTGCAAATGATTACAGCCAAAATAATGCCGGCAACCATAGCCGCCGCCATTATTACTCCATACCAATGTACCTTCCAGCCAAAAATATAAAAACCGGGGTTTTCTAACAGCATGCTAAAATTCATAGCTTAATTATACGTTTAAATAGTTTTAAAAGTCAAATGTAATACCTTAAAATCGACAAATTTCATAATGCAAAAAAAGAAGATTTTAAATCTTCTTAATTAATCATTCCTAAAATATAACCCAACCTGACAACTAATATAGTTACACAAAATTAAATCACACCAAGCGATATTAACATCGCCTGATTAACTTCATTCATCTTATATGCGCTTAACTCCCCTATTTTTTGTCTCAGCCGCTGTTTGTCAATTGTCCGGATTTGTTCAAGCAATATCACACTATCTTTTTCAAGACCATAATCTGCACTGCTAAGCTCAATATGTGTAGGCAGCTTTGCTTTGTTTAGTTTGCTTGTTATTGCAGCTGCAATTATTGTGGGGCTATAACGGTTGCCTACGTCGTTTTGAATAACCAGCACGGGTCTTAAGCCTCCTTGCTCACTTCCGACAACGGGGCTCAAGTCGGCAAAATAAAGTTCTCCCCTTTTTATCATTTCTACCTCTATAAAAATTTTAAAATATTCTCATACTTTAAAAATGCATTGTTTTCTAAAGGCAAATATTCATGATTCAGCGATTGCACAATACTTTGATACAAGTCACTGCTATAAACACTTTTGCCCTTAGTCATCTTATGCGTCTCACTGCCAAAAATGTTAAGCGGAATAATTTTTTTATTTTTCAAGGTATCACCTCTATCAATTTTTAAACAAAAAAGAGCAATTTTCTATGCTCTTATTTTGTGTAAATTATTTAATTATTATCCCTTAATTTTCAACTCCGGGTTTGTTAATTCATTATGCAAATTGCACACGCATCACTCTTATTGTGAGTTATACTTATCTCTAACTCCTTATAATTATTTTCCTCAAAAAACTTCTTTGAAAACCCGTGCAAGACTACCTGCGGCACGCTGTCGATACGGATTACTTCTATGTCAAGCGGAAGTATTTTGCCGTCAAAACCCGTTTTAAAGGCTTTTGCAACTGCTTCTTTAACAGCAAATGTACCGGCAAGGTGCAAGTTTGTGTTACTTAACCGTCTGCAGTAGTCAATTTCTTTTTTAGTAAAAATAGTACCTAATTTTGTATCGCTTTGTGCCATTTTAGCAAACCTGTCAATCTCTATTAAATCAATACCCACTCTCATATTCTTCCCCTCCGCAAAGTGCTCTTATAACCCTTATTATATCATCGCCTACAAAACCTCTGCCTGACAAATATCTGTATAGTTTGGCAGAATTAACCTTGTCGCATACTTTATTTTTCATATATTTTTTTGCAAGGTTAAGAGCACTCTCAAACTCATTTTCAATCTCAGCGGTTTTTTGTTTTATTGTTTTTTCATCAACGCCCTTTAGCTTAAGTTCATTTTCAATGCGCCGCCTGCCCTTGTTTTTAATGCTGCAGCTAATATAATTTTGTGAATACTGTTCGTCATCTATTAATGCATATTCTGTCAGTTTGTCCACAACTTCATCTATCACTACCTGCACATAACCCTTTTGCTTTAAATAATCACCTGCTTGTTTTTTTGTTTTTTGCCTGCCGCCCAAATATTTCATAATTTTATTTAATGCTGTTTGTTTTTCTGTCTGCAGCTGCAGATTATCAATTTGTTCTTTTGTAACTTCGCTTCCTGTCTTAAGTTTATTTAAAACAATCGTTTCTGCCGTCAGCACACAATAATACTGCCCGTCTAAATAAAGATTAAAACGCTCATCATCTTTCTTTTGTTTTTTTAAATCCGTTATTATCATGATTTTAGTATAACAAATAATTTGATTAATGTATATTTTATGATATACTTTTTTTTGTTAAAGGAGTAAATATGGAAATCAGTCACGAAATTCAACACATGTGTCCCGTAAAGAACAACGCGGATCACGGACCTTCACCCATACCCAGTGAGGGCAAATGGGTGCAGTCAAAAGAAATTAAAGATATAAGCGGCCTTAGCCACGGCATTGGCGGCTGTGCGCCCCAGCAGGGAGCCTGCAAGCTTACGCTTAACATTAAAAGCGGTATAATTCAGGAAGCTCTAGTCGAAACATTAGGATGCAGCGGCATGACACATTCTGCAGCAATTGCCGGCGAAGTATTGCCCGGCAAAACTCTTCTTGAGGCACTGAACACCGACCTTGTATGCGATGCAATAAATGTTGCTATGCGCGAAATTTTTCTTCAGCTTGTATATGGACGAAGTCAAACAGCTTTTTCAGCTGACGGACTGCCTGTCGGCGCAAGCCTTGAGGATCTTGGCAAGTTTATGACCAGCCAAGTAGGAACAGTATTTTCAAGCGCCCAAAAAGGCACGCGATACCTTAACCTTACCGAAGGGTTTATTACAAAAATGGGACTTGACGAAAATAACGAAATTATTGGTTATGAGTATATCAATTTAGGCAAAATGATTGATCTTATAGATAAAGGCACTCCCGACAGTGAAGCACGTGCACAAAGCACAAAAACTTACGGCCGGTTCAAAGAAGCAAAAACTATAATTAATCCAAGGAGGCAATAATTATGATTAAATTCAGCGGTTTAGAAAGACGTAAAAAAAATATTGACGCCTGCCTTAAGAAAAACGGCATTGCGAGTTTAGAAGAAGCCGAAAAAATATGTTTAGACGCCGGCATTGATGTAGCCGAAACCGTCAAAGGGATTCAGGCAATAGCCTTTGATAACGCTGTTTATGCATATATTTTAGGCTGTGCAATAGCAATTAAAAGAGGTGAAAAGAGTGCTGAAAAATGCGCCGGTATTATAGGTGAAGGCCTTCAGGCTTTTTGTATAGACGGAAGCGTTGCTGACAGCCGTCAAATCGGCATAGGCCACGGCAATCTTGCAGCAATGCTGCTTAACGAAAACACAAAATGCTTTTGTTTTCTTGCAGGACACGAAAGCTTTGCAGCTGCAGAAGGAGCTATAGGTATTGCCGAATATGCAAACAAAGCCCGAAAAACTCCTCTTCAGGTTATTTTAAACGGACTTGGAAAAGATGCAGCGTATATTATCTCCCGCATAAACGGCTTTACTTATATTAATACAAATTATAACCACGATACAGACAAACTGACGATAGAAAGTCAAAAAGCTTTCTCATCAGGAGACAGAGCAAAAATACGCTGCTATGGTGCTTACGACGTACCGGAAGGCGTAAGCATTATGCAGCACGAAAAAGTTGATGTATCAATCACAGGCAATTCAACCAACCCGGTTAGATTTCAGCATCCTGTTGCGGGTATTTATAAAAAATTATGCACCGAGAGCGACAAAGCTTACTTTAGCGTAGCAAGCGGCGGCGGCACAGGTCGAACCCTTCATCCTGACAACGTTGCAGCAGGACCCGCAAGTTACGGTCAGACAGATACAATGGGACGTATGCACAGTGACGCACAGTTTGCAGGAAGCTCCTCCGTACCCGCTCACGTAGATATGATGGGATACGTAGGTATGGGCAACAACCCCATGGTAGGCGCAACAGTAGCACTTGCTGTTAAGCTATCACACAGAAAATAAAAATTAAACAAAAATAAAAACTATCAGTTATCTGATAGTTTTTTTGTTTTAGAATCATAAATAATAATTTTTATATCTTTTTCATAATAAAGTTTAATTAAATCTATTATTTTTTGTTGTTTTGAAAATCTTATTATTCCGCTTTCAGTTTTTAGTGGAGAAGCCCTCCATTTTTCTTCATTGGTCATTTCTTTTTCGCATATAATTACAAACGAAGCGCCTGCATTAGCATTCATGACAACAACATCAACCGATACTATTTCCTTCCAGTTAATAAACTTTGTAAATCTCTTAATTGGAGCTTTAAATGTTATGCCTTCCTCATTAATCGTTATTGTTTGGTAGCCTACTATTACCACAAACAGTTCTAAACCCGCTGCTACCCATATGCTTACTGAAAAAAACAGCGATTCAAAAAACGGATATGGTGTTGTAACAGAAACAATCCCCATCGTAACCGTAAAAAAGAAAAGCACCACAAACAACCAATATATTTTTCCTATTGCTAAAAATTTTTTATTCATAATTTAAATCTTTTTTAAAAACTCATCAAAGTCATCTTCTTTGGGCTTGTTTTTCTTTTTTTCTTCTTCGGCTTTTAATTTTGCCTCTTCTTCTCTTATCATTCTTTTTGAAATTAATTTATCAATACGGGCATCCTGAGTTTTTGCTGAAACGATCATTTCATCTAAAATTCCTCTGCCCTCAACAAAATCCCTGCCGCTTCGGTTAATAAAGAAAACCGCAAGAGCTGTAAGCGCAATAACTACAGCAACTCCGCCCACGATTAACCATACAAGATAGCTTTGAATTTCTACGACTACCGTGCGATTACTTGTAATATTTCGCACTTGATTTTGATCATAAACAAGAAACTCGGCAAACCCTAATTCCGGTGAAGGAATGTTTGTAATATTTGACCCGTGACTCGCTTCGACTATTTTAGTTACGCCACCCGGAAAAACAAAAGTAACTTGATATACTTTAGGAAAATATCTGATATCTAAATACAAATGCCCGGCATTAACTATTTCGTCAGTAATTGAAGCAAGTTTTACAAACTCTGTATTACCGAAATACCATTTAGCAGTATTAGCATCATAACCGGTGGGTGGATTGGCATAATTTGCAGCATTAGGCAAAGAAAGTCCGCTGGGCACTGCACCGACTGTAGTATTTATGTCAAGCGTATTAATAACCTGCCCACCTACCCTAAAATGAATAGTGACAGGGTCGCCTATTGCCATATTAACCTGTTTTTGCACTGGAGCGTCAGAAATGTCTTGCACCGCAAAACCCGATGCTAAAATTAACGCAAATGTAAAAATAAAACATATAAGCCCGAACTTTTTCATCTTTACTCCTATAAATACATTTTACATAAAATTAGTAGTTTTAGCAAACAAATTAATTACTTTATCAGTTCTTCTATTTTGCCGCCGCCTAAGCAATGTATATTATCATAAAAAACAACATACTGACCCGGAGTTATCGCCCTCTGCGGTTTTTTAAACTTAACTGTCACTTTATTATTTTCGATTGTTACACTTACTTCCTGCAAGGGTTGTCTGTGTCTGAAGCGGGCAAAACAATCAAATTGCTTTTTATCGGGTTCTTTTGGTATCCAGTTTATGCTGTGAGCCAATAATCCGCTGCTGCAAAGAACCTCGTCATCACCTTGCGTAACATACAAAATATTATTTTTTACATCCTTATCAGCAACAAACCAGGCTTCACCGCTTCCGAAATTTTGACCGCCAATCTTCAGACCTTTGCGCTGACCCAGAGTATAAAACATAACGCCCTCATGAGTTCCCAGTTCTTTTTTTGATTTCAAATCAATAATTTTGCCGGATTTTGCCGGCATATAATTTTGCAAAAACTGCTTAAACTTGCGCTCCCCTATAAAACAAACACCTGTGCTGTCTTTTTTAGCCGCTGTGCTAAGACCATTTGCTTCAGCAATCTTGCGCAAGGTGGGCTTGTCAATGTCACCAATCGGAAACATAACCTTACTTAGTTGTTTTTGGCTTAATTGATTTAAAAAATAGGTTTGGTCTTTATTTTCGTCCTTCGCCCTGCACAGATAATATAGTCCGTCTTTTTCATAAACTTTGGCATAATGTCCCGTTGCTATTTTATCTGCCCCCATCAAAAGCGCTTTATCTAAAAATGGTCCGAATTTTATTTCGCGGTTGCAAAGCACATCGGGATTTGGAGTTCGTCCTTTTTTATACTCTTCAATAAATTCGGCAAAAACCTTATCAAGATATTGACTTGCAAAGTTTACCGAATAATAAGGAATGCCTATTTTATTACTGACCCGTTTTACGTCTTCAAAATCCTCAGTGGCACAGCATACGCCGTTTTCGTCCTCTTCTTCCCAGTTGTGCATAAAAAGACCAATAACATTATAGCCCTGCTGCTTTAAAAGAAGCGCCGCCACCGAACTGTCGACGCCGCCACTTAATCCTACAACTACTGTTTCATTATTTGTCTTTTTCATTCTCTTCTAATTTTTTATCAATCTCTTTTAAAGTTTTTTGAATTTCTTTTTTGTTTGATTTTTGCTGCTTTGACACTTTTTTATTAATTGTATTAACAATATCAAGCACTTCCTGATAATCACCCTCACCAGGCATTAGATTCTCTTCAATTGAAATAGGCACCCTGAAGTTATTAAACAATATTCTGAATATATCAACAACCCAAAAAGTAAGTGTAAAACCTACAGGTGTTATCATGGCTACAATAAGCGAAGCAAGCCAAAAATCTCCCCACCACTCCAAAGGAAAAGCCGCCGCAACTAAAACCAAAATTGCCGCAATCAAATAAAATGTTGCTGATTTATATTTGCCAACATAAAATCTATGCACACCAAATAAACCTATAATTGGCATACATAGCCAAAAAAGCTTCCATTTACTCACATCGCGAGGCAAAACACTGTCACAAATAACTTTGTTTTTTTCTCCCCGCCTGATTGCTTTTTTTGCCGCTTTGTTAGTAGCTTTTGAAAGACGTGCAAAAATCAAATCACATCCGAGGCATTTAGGCTGCGTAATTGGCTGTTTTCTATCACATCTCGGACAGCGTTTAAAATCTTTTTTATTTTTAGCCATTTGTAAAATTCCTTATTAAATAATATTAACAGAAATATGAAGATTAGTCCATTAAAAGAGGTTACCCTCTTTTTTACTTACAGTTTTTAAATAACTAAAGCAAGTTCTTGCTATACGTCCAACAACATTTTCGAAAGCATGTTCTTTTGGCACAAGAAACGAGTCTCTTTTTACAATTTCCGTCGATATAGTTTTGTTTGAATCTAATACATCCGCATTGATTTCATTTATCTTGCCGTCGCACAAATCAATTAAATCGACTAACTTAATTTCAAACAATGCTTCTACTTCATCTGTTTGAAAGTTATAATTTTCCAACGGTAAATCAATTTTTGCCACAAATCTGTTTACAAAAACACGGTCATGATATTCCGTTCCATCTGTTTTTATTAAATCAGCTTTAAATATTTCAGAAAACAACAACTTAGCATTTTTTATTTTTATATTAATTCCAAGTTCTTCTTCGACCTCTCTGTCAAACGCTTGTTCCATGCTTTCACCAGCGTCAAGATGACCGGAAGCAGTTGTATATAATTTACCCGGATTATCTTTTATTTTTTTTGAACGTTGCTGAAAAATTATTGTATCCCGATTTGTCACTACCCAGCAATGTATAGTTTTATGCCATAAACCTTTAGCGTGAACTTCGTTCCGTTCAGCCATGCCGATGTGTTTGCCATGTTCATTATAAATATCAAGTAATCCCATAATTTTCTCCTTAGTAAAAATGTGAGAGGGCAAAACCCTCCCTACAATATTTAAGTTTTAATTATTTTGCATCAACCGAAGCCATATATGCAATTAGATTAATAACCATGTTGCTGTAGCCCCATTCATTATCATACCATGATACTATTTTAACAAAATTTTCATTTAGCATGATGCCTGCCTCAGCATCGAATATACTGGCATGCGGATTACCGATAAAATCACTGCTGACAACAGCCTGATCGGTATATCCTAAAATACCCTTTAGCTCGTTTTCGCTCTTTTTCTTCATAAGAGCTTTGATTGCGTCATATGTTGTAGGCTTTGCAAGTCGCACAGTAACATCTACAACCGATACATCAAGTGTCGGCACTCTGAATGACATGCCGGTTAACTTGCCTTTTAAAGCGGGTATAACTTCTGTAACGGCTTTTGCAGCACCGGTTGATGACGGAATAATATTATAACTTGCCGCTCTTCCGCCGCGCCAGTCTTTTTTAGAAGGTCCGTCAACAGTAAGCTGAGTTGCAGTTGCTGAGTGAACGGTTGTCATAAGACCTTCAACAATTCCGTATTCGTCATTCAATATTTTTGCAATAGGCGCAAGACAGTTTGTCGTGCAGCTTGCGTTTGAAACGACATTCATATCTTTTGTATAGTTAGTGTTGTTTACACCCATAACAAACATGGGCACATCGCCTTTTGCTGGAGCGGTTATAATAACTTTTTTAGCTCCCCCCTGCAAGTGCATTGAGGCATCGTCTTTTGCCACAAATCTTCCGGTAGCTTCAGCAACATATTCTGCACCGACGGCTGCCCACTTAATTTGAGAAGGCTCTTTTTCAGTAAAACAAGTGATTTCCTTGCCGTTAACAACAAGTTTATCACCCTTTATCGCAACTTCACCGTCAAATCGACCATGAATTGAATCATAAACTAATAAATATTTTGCATATTCAAGATCAATAAACGGATCATTTATTGCCACGACCTCCACATCATTTCTCTTGCTTGCTATACGAAGCAGCAGTCTTCCAATTCTTCCAAATCCGTTAATACCAATTTTTGCTTTTTTCATTTTTAACTTTATCTCCTTTATATTTCGCAATCCTTTGCGTAAATAACTTAATTTATTAAACCGTTTAAACAGTTATTTTAGATTTTCAGGATTCAATCCGTCCAACTCTTTTAATACAAACTTGCCGTCTTTTCTTATAAGCACATCATCAAAATAAATTTCGCCGCCGCCATACTCTTTTGTTTGAATACATATTAAATCCCAATGCAATGCTGAATTGTTGCCGTTGTCACAATCCTCATAGCACCTGCCCGGCGTAAAGTGAAAACTGCCCGATATCTTTTCGTCAAACAGTGTATCAACTACCGGCTCTTTAATATAAGGATTAACGCCTAAAGCAAATTCCCCTATAAACCTTGCACCTTCGTCAATATCAAAAATCTTGTTTATATCTTCCTTGCTTGTTGATTTTGCATCAACTATTTTTCCGTTTTTAAACATTAACACTACATCATCATGTTTAACATCATTTTTTGACATAGAAGGCACATTATAAGTTATCTTTCCGTTGACACTTTCCTTTACGGGTGCGGTATATACTTCACCGTCAGGAATGTTGCGAAGTCCCGAACACTTAACTGCCTTCATACCCTTAATTGAAAAACTAAGGTCAGTGTCTTTACTCAAAATTCGCACTTTGTCGGTTTTTTCCATGAGTTTGACAAGCGGATCCATGGCTTTATCCATCTTTTTGTAGTCAAGGTTGCACACGTCAAAGAAGAACTCTTCATATTTGCTTGTGCTCATTCCTGCTGCTTGTGCGGCTGCAGGTGTAGGAAAATTAAGTATCACCCATTTTGTATTGTTTACTATTATATCGCTCATTGGTTTGCGTATACGAGATATCATTGACATTGTCTTGCTGTCAATATCGCTGAACTCATATGGATTTGCATAACCCACCGAAATCACAGCCTGCATATCTTTTATCATTGGCAAGTCCCAATTAAATCTCATTTTTTCACGATTTTCATCTGTATGCATAGTAGCTTCACGGTGCACACGGCTGTCGCTAAACTTCACGAAGGGAATACCGCCAACTTTATAAGCTTGTCGTACCAACTCAGCAGCAAACTCTGGATCAATGTCCGACGACTGAATTAAAATCTTTTCGCCCTTTTTTAAAGCACACGAATAATTAATTAAGTTTTTTGCGAGTATTACCAGTCTTGCGTCTATCATCACTACCTCTTTTTACAACAGTTTTTGGCTTAACTACTTTTGACTCTTCTTTTTCAAGTTCATCCTGCATTTTCACATTTTGGGCTGCAAGAAGCTTGGTTCCGGTTTTAAGCCTATCCATACGCACATCCAAAATATGCTTACTTAATGCAATGAGTATTCCCGCCAAACATATTAATAATACAAAAATCAAGATTATATTTAAGGCGATTATATTAATGTTAACTTCGATTGAATTTACAATAATCATTGTTGCAAGCGCACCCACAAACACACCGGCAAGCACAAGAGCAAAAATAGCGCTAAGTGTTATGAAATTATAATTGTTTTTATATACCTTAGTTTTTGGGTCAATATATACCGAGCGCATATCAATGCCTTCTAAAAACATAGCGTTACGCAAAAAGTTTGCTTTATAGGGCAGCGCCGCAAGAATATCTATTGTGGTCTTGTCGATTAATTCCAATGACGATACATTCATTAGATCTTCATTGCCCGAATACATCCTCACAAAAAAGTTATAAATTCCTACACCCATTTTTCTGAAAAGATCAATAAATCTGCCATGGTCTTTTTTGACCTGAACAACCCCTGCACCGTCTTCATACTCAGCCATAAGTTCCTCAAAAATCTCATCATTAGTGTTTAGTCCTGTATCGCCAAGCAAAGTTACGTCACCGTTAATAAAAGGCAGAACCTCCAAGAATGCACGATTATAACTAAATTTGCCGTCCATAACAAATAGTTTTATCTGCTCGCTCTTCAAAGCCAATCCGTTTAAATAATCTAAGTTTTGTTTATCATTGTTGTCAACAACAAAAAATATTTCTCTCTCAGCAAACTTCACATAAAAATCACTGGACGAAAAATCGCTAAAAAAGCCCCGGGCATTTATCGTTTTATTAATAATCGGGAAGACATAAGATACTTTCATTATTCCCTCCTAATACTCCCCTAGTATATTATATATTCTGAAAAAAAGAAAATGTTTTGTCCGTTTTGCTGGCAAAAATTGTAAAATTAATATATAATGATAGCGTAATTTAACGGAGGATTCTATGACAAAAAACGAACAATTAATAAAAATGAATACCGCAAAAGGTTTTATTGCCGCGCTTGACCAAAGCGGAGGCAGCACCCCAAAAGCATTACAACTTTACGGAATCAATGAAACAGCCTATAGCAACAAAGACGAGATGTTTGATATGATTCACAAAATGCGAACAAGAATCATGAAAAGTCCGGCTTTTTCGTGCGAAAATATCATAGCTGCAATTTTATTTGATAACACACTTGATAAAACAGTTGACGGTGTGCCTACTTCTATTTATTTGCTTAATAAAGGCATTCTTCCTATATTAAAAATAGACTTAGGTCTTGCTGAAGAAAATAATAACTGTCAGTTAATGAAACCCATAGTCAATTTAGATGAAATCCTTAAAAAGGCTGTAGCAAACAAAATATTTGGCACAAAAATGCGCTCAGTAATTAAGGCTGCCAATCCTGAGGGAATAAAAGCAGTTGTGGCTCAGCAATTTGAAATTGCAAAAAAAATCCTGAGCTATGGCATCTATCCCATAATTGAGCCCGAAGTTGATATTAATACTCCCAACAAAGCCGAAGCCGAAGCCCTTTTAAAAACCGAAATATTTACTGCTCTTAAAACTCTTTCAGCAAAAGACAAAGTGATTTTTAAATTAACCTTACCCACAAAGGATAACTTCTATTCTGATTTGACTGCTGATAAGCATACAATAAGAGTTGTTGCTCTGTCAGGCGGTTATTCTCAGGCAGATGCAAATAAAAAACTTGCAAAAAACAAAGGTATAATAGCAAGCTTCTCACGTGCATTAACCGAAGGTCTGTCAGCAAGCCAAACCGATGCACAGTTTAATAAAGCACTTGAAAAGTCAATCAAAGCAATTGCAGCTGCATCAAACACTTAATAATAAAAAAGAACCTCAATTGAGGTTCTTTTTTTAGTTTGAATCACTAACTTTAATTATTCGTTTAATCTCTTGCATCTCTTCAAAGCTTAAGTCTTGCAATTTGTTGAAAGCACTAACATAATCTTCTTTTATCGTAATATTGTATTTTGCATTTGATTGTGCAGTTTTTGCCATTGTCTGAGCTACGCGAAGGATGTCTTCTTTGCTTTTATAATCCTTAAGCAAAAGAATTGACTCAAGTATCTTAAAGCTGTTATCAAGTTGTTTTAAACTTGTTTTAACCATACCAATTTCCTCCATTAAACCTGACCGCGGTCGGATATAATATCTGACATATCAATGCTTGCATCGTAGTTATCAAATAACTGAGCATGAATTCCGCTTGTTTTAACTTTTGGATTCAAGTCCCTTTCGATGTCTTGCTTTTCAGCAAGTTCTCTTGTAGGATCGTGAAGAGCTTCGGCTGCCTGATGAGGAAGCATCTTACTTGCATCTTCAGTTACCATAAGCTTTGGTCTTTCTTCCATCGTATTTCTGTCGATATAGCTGTCTGTTTCTGACTGTCTGTATGTCACACCGCCATAAGTGAATGCAACACTGCCTGTAACAGGATCAATCGCAAGATCAAAGGTTGTATTCTTAGGCAGTGACGCTTTAATTTCATCTAAAACAACTTGGTCTAAACCGTTGTCTTGAATAAAGTTAATCAGTTCGACAGCCATTGCTAAAGATGAGTTTGTTGTTCGCTGTGAGAAATAATTAGCAATCTTACCGTGTCTTACGTTTGCCGACGGCTTTGTAGCAGCAATTTCTAGAAAAGCTTTTTCAGCTTTTCTGCCCTCTAAAGCCATAGTATTAAGCATACCTTTTATTGCCAATTGTTCAGGAGTCAGCACATTTGTGTTATTGTTATTATTATTATTGTTGTTATTGTTATTGTTATTATTATTGTTGTTGTTATTATTATTATTGTTGTTGTTCTGCGTCTGGTTATTGCCATAATATTGCTCTCTCCAGTCACGCATTGCGCTATAATAAGCATTCATACCGCCCGGTTCGCTAAACGCCTGAAGATATTTATTGTATAGTGACTTGTAGTAAGGTCCTTGGGTTATTGTTGTGTCATATGCAAAGAACTTATCCCTAATACCCTGCAATGCAGCGTCTCTTTCTTTTTCATTAGTTGATTCGGCTATTGCAACTGCCATAGCACCGCCGTATACACGTGTTACAGTGCCGGTTTGAGTATTAGTAATATCCCTATACAAATCATTTCGGTCAAGAGCAGGTGTACGGCGACCGGCTTCCATTACAATACCCTGAGTAACAGCAGTGTGTAATTCGGATAAACGAACGTCACTTCCCTCTGCTTCCAGTCTTTTGATTTGAGCATTAATTTTATTGCATAATAGGCTTTCTGCTTTTTTAGATTCATCATCGGTTGCCAGTCTTAACTGTTCACGTGCATAAACAAGTTTTACGTATTCTTCTTCATTTGCAGTAAGTCCATGAAACTGCATATATTTAGGATCTGTATTGCCTGCAGTAAATATTGCATTTACTTCATTAATGGCATTTGCATTAGCATCCGCCATAACTCTCATATACGGACCATTAACAGCAGGTGCACCTGCAGTTGCAGCCGGAGTTGTCAAAGTTTCAATTCTCGTAATTTCCGCAGCATCAAGATTAACAACAGGCAAATCAAGGTCTATGAATTTTCCGATAGTTTTTCTATTTTCTTCAACAAGTCCAAGATATTTTTCTACATCGCCTGCAGCAATAGTTGTTCCATAAAGTGTTTCAAGTCTGCTTTTAATACCATCCTTTACTGCAGTATTTGCTCTATAATCAGGATGTGCAGAAATTTCTTTTGATATCGCAAAACGAAGCGCTCTGGTAATTTCACCGCCGTCACTGGAATTTGACTGATCGTCTGAAACAGGTGCAAAAAGATCTGCTTCAGTGCCTGCAACAACCTGTGTCATGCTTGGGTTAGTAGTGCCTGCAAATACATTATTATTTATTCCAAATAAATAATGATCTGCTCTATTTGCATAAACCGCAAACGCAGCTGCATTAGTTGCTGTATAAGCTGCCATCCACGTTGCATTAGTAGCAGGTGGAGTAGGAGGCACTGTCAGTATATTTCTTGATACCAACAACGTTGATAATCCTTGTGTAAGTGCAGGATTTAATCCTGAAGTTTCAATAACATTTGCAACGTTATTTATTTTCATAACGTGATTCTGCAAAGGGGTTTTAGCAGTCATTATTCTTGAAATCTTATCTGTTGCCTGTATATCAGCAGTTGTAGTTGTAGAATTTCTGTTAGAAAGCCTTTGAATTAAATCATATACATCTTGTCCTGCAATCTGAAAACCTGCCGCAGTAATTGCAGCACCGGTATTATTTCTAATACTTCGAAGCCATCTTAATGCATCTCTTTGTCTAGTAATTGCCATAAAATTAATCTCCTTTGTTTTTTGTAAATATATTTTATCACATTTATCATATAATATCAATAGTTAAATTAAAAAACCCATCAGATAATTGATGGGTTTTTAGTTTTAGAATAAAGCTTTTATAGTGTCGTTTGCCTCAATTTTAACAGAAGTACGAGACACAGCACTAGTTATAACAAAAGCCTGACCAACACCGGCAGTAACGATATTATCCTGCTCTTCTTTGTTAATTTCACCGGCATTACGATAAAGATCAACAAGGTCACTGATGTCGTTAGGAGCAAGTGCAAATATAAAGGAATACTGACTGGCGTTAATAACCGCCGATGACTGACGCTGAATTTCGGGGCTGCCTACGAAGTCCTTAATGTTCTGCGTAATAACTATCTGCATTCCGCCGTATTTACGAATACGTTTAGCCATCTGCGCCATAAAGTCAAGCGCTATAGGAAATTTTGGGTTAATAAATACGTGCGCCTCGTCAACAGCAACAATAATTTTTCGGGCACGTTCGGGTGGTGCACCCGGATTATATTTGTCGTTAAAGTCCTTGTTTTTAATTATTTCGTTATCAAGATACTTAAATACAAGCAACATCTGCGCGTTTGCAATAATCTCGTTACGGTTGGCTAAAAGCGAGCGGAAACTAAATACAATAAAGTTTTCTTTAGTTTCAATCGAAGTGGGTCCGTTCCACAGGTTGGCGTTACGTCCGCCTGTTGCAAATTTAGATATATATGTTTCAATAATCTGCAGATTTTTTAGCTGATATTCATCTTTTTCTGTTTTTAATTTTTCAGTAATAACTTTATACAAGTCATCAAAAATCGGAAAGTTTTCAGGCTTAAGCTTCTTTAGCGGCGTTGTAGAATCAATTCCTTTGCGCTTATAAACCTCAATAACAAGAGTGTTTAACTTTTCAAAAGCATCTGACTGGATTCCCTCCAAAATAACCTTAAAAAATTGCTCTAAAAACTGTAAGTGCATAGAGTAGTCATCGGCCTGACCGCCCTCATCCGACTCAAGCGTAGTAATAATATGAAAGGGATTTAACCTGCCTGACAAAGACGAGCCAACGTCAAGCACTTTGCCCTTTAAGTTATAAGCAAGCGGCGGATACTCATCCTCCGGGTCAAGACAAAATATTTTTGAGTTATCACTTGCAAGATTGGCAAGAAGAGTCTTTGTGGCGTATGACTTACCCGAACCTGATTTTCCAATAACCATCATATTACTGTTAACACGCTCTTTGTTTCTGGTAAAGAAATTAAGAAAAACAGGATATTCGTTATAACCTACATAAAAACCGTTATTGTCCTGAAGCGCCGTTGAAATAAACGGGAATATTGCCGACAAAGCAGTTGTAGGTATGTCACGCAAATATTGATTGATGGTGTCAATACGTGATATTCCGCGGCTCACTAGAGCGTCAACTTGACGACCGAACATTTCAGAATATTTAAATCCGTATTGTCTTAAAACAGCACGAATTTCCTTGCGGGCGCTGTCTTCACAAATAACGTGAATATTAATTTCAAAAAGCTGTTCGCCGTCATTTTTTAACTGCTGCAACAATGTTCTTAGTGTTTTTAAGTGCGTTTGAGTTTCAAGTACCTTACTGCTTTTTGCGCTGTTGCCAAGTTTTCCTTCCATCTCAATAATTGCACGGTCGATTTTGCGCTCAGCCAAATGCTTTTGAACAGGATTGATGTTTACCACACAGTTGGTTCGGTCCAACAGGAAGAAACTCGCACCCCAGGCATTGCCCACTTCAAGCGGATAATCACTTACTACAAAAGTGCGGTATGATTGCTTGTTAATTATAGTCCTGGTAGCCTTAAATACAATTGAATCGGGTGTTGCCCACTCGACATATTTGTCATAAGTCATGCTTTCAAGATCACGCTCATCAAATTCCTTGCCATAATTTGCTTTTAAAAAGACTATCAATTCGCGCCCTGTTAGTTTTTTTCCGAATAGCGGAACAACACTGTTTGCCATGGCATTTATTATACCGTCGGTAGTGCTGTCAAGCGCCTCGCGGTCTTTATCATATATAACCAAATAAAAGAAGTCTTTATAAACTTTTTCGCCTCGGTTCATGCCCTCAATAATGGTAACACGCGATTCAAAAACGGCGGCTCTGGCTTCAACCTCAGCCTCATTCATTTCGCCTTCATACTGAGGCTCCATTATTGCATCATACTTTTTGTCTTCATTATGAACATAACCGTCAAGCACCATTGCCTTGTTTATTTTAACAATGCTTGCATTCTGCTCAATGCTAAGACGTTTCATAGCGGTCGAAAACGTCCTTACAATCATATCCTGCTTATAAGCAGTAAGAAGCCCAAAAGCCACAGGGCTGATTTCTATTACTTGGGCAAAATAGTCCTTATAGTCAATAAAACGTTCTTTGTGCAAGCCCATAAAAGGCACAATTTGTTTCATGGCACTGTTGCCTTGCTTATCAACATCCGTTTTTAAATATTTCTTTTTAAAAGCCGCAAAACGAAACAACAAGCCCATAGCCGAATAAAGCCTGACACCCTCATCAATAGGAAAAAACATACAAACAAACAATGCAAGCCACGCACATGCAAAATAAATGTTATATGGTATGTTGCTAAAAATTAAAAATACTCCGCCTAATACACCAAGAGCAGCAACTAAAATATCACCAAGCGTGATGCCCTTCCAAAATTCCATTTTGACTTTTGTTCTTTTGGGAATAAAATGTCTTGCCATAACTCCTCCGACAGTAAATTAATTCTATTTAATTTAGTATATATTATCTGCCTAAAAAAAACAAATAATTGCAACACAAAAATAAAAACTCCCAAAAGTATTACTTTTGAGAGTTTTTAAAAGTTAGTTATTATGCCTTTAATTTAGCTAGGGCTTCAGATGCAGCCTTAAGTTCTTTTACGGCATCTGCCATTCCTGCAAAACCATCCATAGCATCTTTACCAGTTTTATCCAATTGAAGCTGTTTCTTCTGTTCAGCAATTAACTGAGTGTTACCCGCTTTAACAGCAGCTTTCAATGCATCAGTCATTGATTTAATTTCCGCATCAGATTTACCTGCTCTCTTCATTGCATTTGCAATAGCATCGGCAACTTGCTGGAAGTTTTTCATCTCAGACTCAACTCTAGCCTTTGACACATCTCTAACAACCTCAGCCTCTGACATCTTGGTAAGTTTATCAAGTTTCGCTTGAGTATCGGATGCTGCCTTACCCCTAGCTGCATTGTCAATTCTCTTTCCTGCCTGACCCTTAATAGCAGATTCATTTGCAGTAGTTTCGGCATCTGTAAGTTTGCCTTGAGCGTGTGTTCGGTTATCAGATGCTTTCTTATAGAAGCCTGTTGCCTTATCAAGTCCTCCCTGTGCTGCACCCTGAAGATTGTCGGCTGCACCATGCATAAAGTTCTTTGCAGCTTTAACTCCTCTGTCAGGAGCCTTTAAGACTGCCTCAAGTCCACCCATATGCGGTATTTTTCCTAATAGATGTCCTAACCCTGCAAGCGGAGCTGTTAATGCTCTCAATCCTCCCGACAAACTGCCGATAGTAATTCTTTCAACACCTTTAAGTGCACCTGCTCCACCAACTCCAAGTCCTGCAGCGGCTGTGGCTCCCACTGCACCGGCTTGTGCTCCCAAAGCACCTGCTCTTGCTGCTTTACCTTTTTTGCCAGGTGCCGCATGAAGCGGTGTGCCGGCATCTGCAAGATCTTGTGCAATCTCACTTCCATGTGAGCCCATTTCAGCTTGAAGAGCAATACTTTCTTCAGCTTTTGCCTGCTTCTCTTTAAGCTTCTTTTCTGCCCATTCTTTTTCTTCGGCAGCCTTCAGGGCATCACGCTTAGACTTAGGTCCATCCTTTTTGGTATCCTTAACCTCTTTAAGATTATCTTTACCTTCTTTTACTGCACCTGCTATATCACCAAGCCCTATAGCACCCATAGCTGTTGTTGCCATACTGCCAAAAGCTTTATTACGTTGCTTTTTCAAATCTTTTTCTTTGTCTGCGTGATCTTTTGCTTCACCGGTCTTAAGTTCTTCTTTCTTTTGAGATATAAACGCATCATTGGTTATAGTCTTTCCACCATATGAAGCACCTTTTCCTGCTTTAAGATCGGCCGCCGCTTTATCATAATCAGCAGCTTTAGCCGGATCCGTAGGTCTTTCACCAAGCATAGAAGTAGTGGCTTGATTACCTGCTGCTCCGTCTGCCGCGGCACCCGCTGCTGCCATACCTACGGCTGCTGCGCCGCCTGTGGCTGCTGCCATGCCGAGTTTTATGGCTGTTCCGGCCGCTTTCTTAACGCCATCCATGCCGGCTTTTGTAAGGTCTTCAATACCAAGCAGGTTGCTTAAAAGTGCACCTGATTGTTTAACAACCTGAAGTCCTACTATCATAAAGAATATAGTTGTAATTGCATTCCAAGTTGCCATTGCGCCTGCAGCAACTCCTGTCAGAACTAAGGCGGCGCCTGCTCCTGACATTGATGATGCCATGCTTGATGCTGCAATTGAGCCTACACCTATAGCACCTGTTGCAAATATGTTAATAGTCATAACTACCGGTATTATGATAAAGTACATATTTATCGCAAACACCGGACCTATTATGGCGACGACTCGTTTTATAAATTCACCCTGCCACTTCTTGGAGGCACTGCCGTTATCCAGCGGCGCGAGTGATATCATAGGAGCTGCAAGCAGCAGCAATATCACAATATCAAACATACGTTTAACAAGTGACCAGCAAATACCCAATAAAATAAACGTTATCGCAACAGCACTGACTATACCTAACATATAGTCCATTTCACCGAGAGAGTAATAATATGATACCATAAATACATCCCAAGGCGTATATTGTTTTGATATGGGCAAGGGCATAATTATCAGGTTGCCCTGTTCAATTCCTGTATAAGCTCTTGTAAGCCAAGGAATAAGCTTCCACTCAGCTTTTGAATTAGCAATTGTCTGATTGCCTCTGAAAGCATCGTCAATTTTTGCAGAAACTTCAGACATTATATCTGCAGTTTCGGTTTTATCGGTGTGAAAAACTCCGGAGTTGTTATTTATATAACCGGTGTCTCCTCCAGCCCAAGGCGGCGTGACACCGTTTACCTCTTGTCCGTTAATATACCGGGCAAATTTTTCGTTGTTACGCGCATTATTCGCCTTAAACATCATGACATAAAAGACTTGGTTAGCAAGATTGGATTCACCGCCCTGCATCATGTTGTTAACTGTTTGAGTAAGCACATTGAATGCAATTATACCCATATAACTTACAGCAGGAACGATAATAAACATCGCAAGCGATTTAAATGCACGCCCGATAATCGGACCTTTTGCGCTTCCTTTAACATCAGCTGCAAATTCTGATTTAATTATTGCAATGAATGTGAAAATAAACAGTAAAAATATTGATAAAACTAAAATAGAAATAAACAGGTTATAAATTTGCGGCGTCATAATCATCTGACTGATAAGGTCATTAAATTGCCCTGAATTCGCATTTGTATAATCCGTGTTTATTCCTGCAAGAGCTTTAAACAACATTTCAGCAAGCCTAACAATATTGCATATGGCATACACAATATAATAAATAAGTACGCTTGCATAGTTAACAAGACTCTGCATAATACCGGCAATAACGTTACCGAAATTACCAAAAAACTTGATAAGTTCCAGAATTCCACTAAACAATCCACCGGATTGAGAAGATGTTGCTGATGCTACTGGATTCATAATACTCTCCTTAATTTTTCTATAAAGTTAAATATTCTGACTTAAGTTGACTTATTATAGCAAATTAAAATCAGTTTGTATATACAATTTGAACATTTTTTTATTTAAAAAGCAAAGTTTTTATTGACTTAAACCAAATCACCGTATATTCCTGTAATTGTTACCCCAAAACCATAATTATAATCATATGCTTTTCCGTCAAATATAGTAATAAATGATATTTCAACAAACTGCATATCAGAGTCGTTGTACATAAAGCTTACTTTGCTTTGGTTAGAATAGTTGTTAACCTTATAATTATCTGCATAGGGCGGAGTTAACGAGTTTACATCTTTTTTCATTACATTAAATATAGGAGGGTTATTTTTTCGCATATTTTCAGGATTAAAGTTAAATCCAGCATAATTTTCAAGCGAAGCTATTTGCATTTTAAGCGGTTGACCGCCAATATCCACCATATCAATTACGCTAAAATCCCATTCTGCTTCAGTCGTATCTGCCGCGCTTTTACTAATTTCTGACTCGTCTTCAACAATTTCAAGCAAAGCTTCAGCCATAAAGCATTCATAAACATGTCCGTTGCCGTCACTATATCTAATCATAGGCAATATAGTTAAAGACTCTCCCACCGGCAGCAGTTTGCTGTCGCCGTTTATTGCCTGGTCAAGTTCAAATGATACGCTTATATATGTTAAAACAAATGCTTCTTTGGGCAGCAAAATTATTGACTGAATTTTACCCGACAAATATTTGTCAACAATTATTTTTCGAGCTTCATCTTCATCTGTTTCTTCTTCGTCGTCTTCTTCGTCAGGAGGATAATTTGTTTCTCTGTCGGGATCGGGGTTTGACGCGTTATAAACAACTTCTGATAAATAGTTATGATCTACATCTATATATTCTAAAATTCCTTCAACAGAAAAACTTCCTTGCATAACATAGCAAGCTGAAAATGCAGTATTCAGATAATTTTTAAAGCCTATAGTCCGAGTGTCATAATTCCCATTTTTATAATAAATATAATCATCACCCGTAGTATTTATAAGCTGATCTAAACTGCTGACATAATTAATAGAATCAAAAGCGGGGTTATAGTTAACCCAACGGGTATTATAATTGTCATAATTTAAAATGAAATTTCGATAACCTATTACTACATTAGAATCATCAGTTATTGCCTCATTTGAGTTAAAGGTTGTACCCTGAAAAGTTGCAGGAATAATGCTTTCAAGACCGGTTACATCAGTACCAATAACTTCACTATATATAAAATTAGCAATCATATCGGCTTCTAATTTTGAAAATCCTATATGATCAATATAGTTGCAAGCAAAATCAACAAATCCCTCTGGATCTGCATCAAACAAAGTCTGAAGCTCAGCATTACCTATATCCTGAGTTCCGAATACTTGCAGTTTTGCAATATTTGCAGCTAATTCATCTATATATGTACCAACATATTCAGTCAAAAACAAACTGTCTTCTACATCATAAGGAAGTGTCCAGTTCCAAGGGATTGTACTCAGCTGACCGGTAGTTTTGTCAAAAGTTACAAGATTGTGCCTTATTGCGTCATAGTGGGCATCAGCTAATTCTTCTAAGACAAAAGTATTAATATTAACTGTAGCACCTAAGTCAAGAATAAAATATACGCTCTTTCCGGCGCCTTTAAGCAAGTAGCATCCTGCCCCAGTTATTGAATAGGTTGCTGAAACCATTGCTGTTGGAATCATTGTTTGAAGATTTGTAAGTATCATACCAGGCACAATACCCGTAATATCGTATCCACTACCCGAAAATGTCATGGCAATTGTTTCATTCTCTTGAGTCGAAAGCAATAATCCGGTTCCTTGACGGTCGGCATATTTTAATGAAACCATATCCTTAACATAAGGTAAAAATTCTTCATATGTATCGATATTTTCGGCAGAAATTTTTAACATGCTTGAATACGCCGGCTTTTTAGCAGTAAGCAAAGGGTCGATTCTTATCGCCTCATCAATATAATCAACTCCAAGAGGGCCGTATTCGGCGACAAGACGTGTCAAAATATCCTCAGCTGCTTTATATAAAACATCTTTTATATCGCCTGAATCTTCCGAACTGTCTTTTTTATAATTTATACGTGCGCCATATAAAGCTGATTTATAACTTTTTTCGCTGCCGTCTTCGTTATATTCAATATCATATTTATCAAGCTGTGTGTGTCCGTCATAACCGTTTACCGGTGCAGGCTCAGGTTCTTCCGGTTTTGGACCGCCTCCGCCTATGGGGTTATTATGTTCTTCTTTTGGACCTTCGGGAGGAACAATATCATTCTGCTTGCCAAAAATATTTTCGCAGCCTGCAAAAACAAGTGAAACCATTAACAAAAGACATACTATTAACCTTTTGAAAAATCCTTTCATAAATTCTTTCCCTTTGTAAATATCATGTGTAAAAAGAACTGCTAATATATATTACAATTATATTTAATTTTTAAATTAAAATCAAGTCTATTTAACAAAAAATATTGCTTTTAAAAAATAAAAAAGACCTCTTGAAGTGAGGTCTTTTTTATTTTTTAATATTATGTACCAAATAATGTAGAAATGTTTGCTGCAAACAATGCTGCTGCAACGATAGCAATAACTATGCTGATAAGACATTTTTAGCTTCCTATGCCTTATCCGAATAATGTAGGAATGTTTGATACAAACAACGCTAGCAAGAATACAAGCAATGCTGCTGCAACAATGGCAATAACCACATTGATAAGACGTTTTTTAGCTTCTTGTGCTTTATCGGCAGTTTCTGCTCTTGCTAGGTTTACACCAAGATAGATGCACCATACACCGCCTACGGCACCCAAGATAATCATCATCGGTATAAAGGCTTGGTCAATAAATTCTACAATACCTTGCAACCATTCATATCTTTTGAACTCGGGTTTTTCCCACATTTTTTTATCGTAGAATATACCTGCTAAAAATGAATTGTTCATTATCATTGTGCATAATTGTGTTAAGTATGCCATAATTCTAACTCCTTCGTTTATTTTTTTAGTTTATGCAAAAAAGTTTTTTTTGAACATTTGCCCTGCAAAAACTTTTCTTATGCCTAAATATTAGCACAATAAAAACAACAATGCAACTGTTTTACAATTTTTTTTAACTAATTTTAAAAATTTTTTGCTTATTTTAAGTTGTAAAATAAAGTTAAAAATATTATACTGATTTTGACTAATTATATTAAGGAGTTTTAATATGCCGGATAATAAAAAGAAAAACAAAGCCATAATACTTTTAATAATGATTGTATTCTTAGTCATTGTCGCATATATCGGGGCAAGCGTAATACATTATCAAACACTTACCTTCCAGCCTGATATATTTTTTAGCCCAACTTTTTTAACAATTATAGGCGTAGGTGTGGCAGCATGGTTTTTGCAATATCTTAACAAACTTACAAAAAAAGACTGGAGCAAATCTCAGGTTGGCGCCAAAAACAAAGAGGGTGTTGAAACCGCCCAATATTTTGACAGCCGCTGGGTAACCGAAAAAGAGTTAAAAACTGAAAGACAGTTTATGTATTGCACTTGGGATACTGTTCCCCAGTCAAAAGACGGCATAGTAATACGAAACGAAGTTATCGGCAGCCAGTTACACATAAATATGTATAAATCTATACACACCATGGTTATAGGTACTACAGGTACAGGTAAAACATCCGGCTTTATTAATCCGTCAATACAAATTTTATCTTCTACCAAATCTAAGCCCAGCTTTGTTATAACTGACCCCAAGGGCGAACTTTATGAGACAAACAGCAATAAGCTACGCAAAGAGGGCTATGAAGTTAAAGTATTTAACCTGCGCCAGCCCTATTCCTCTACCCGCTGGAATCCTATGGACAATGTATATATGATGTATAAAGAAGCCCATACTCTTAAAGAACAGGTTAAAACACACGTCGGAGTAAACCCCGCCGATCTTAAACTAAAGATTATATCAAACGAATATAATCACGAATGGTATGAATTTAAAGGTGTTGCTTATCCCGATGCTAACATACTTGAGCAAGACCTTAACTCAAAAAGAGCTGAACTTATTGACCTATGCGAAAACGAGCTTCGTGAAATGGCTACAATTATTGCTCCCATTGAAAATAAAAACGATGCCAGTTGGGACAGAGGCGCACAGGAATTTATCTTCGGCACAATGCTTGCCATGCTTGAAGACAGTTTAGATCCTTCTTTGGGTATGACACGCGAACGCTTTAACTTTTATAATTTGGCACGTATTTGCAACTTTAAAGATCCGGATCCGGACAATCCTTACAAAACTCTACGTCAGTACTATCAGGGACGTGACAAGTTTAGCAAGGTTATGCAGCTTATCTCTACCGCAATTAACAACGCACCCACAACTACCAAATCTTATATGGGTATTGTAAGTGCCCGCTTGGGTATATTCAACGACAGCGGTATGTGCTTTGCCACAAGTCTTAACGAGATGAACTTTGACGGCTTTACCGACAAACCCAGCGCATTGTTTATAATAGTTCCTGACGAACGTGAAGGTCGTCACGGCATAGCTACAATGATTGTATCTCAGCTTTATCAAAAACTTGTTGCAGTGGCAAACAGTTATAGCGACCAAAAACTTCCGCGTAATGTATACTTCTTGATGGACGAGTTTGCCAACTTGCCCAAAATAGAAAAAATTGATAAAATGATTACAGTAGGCCGAAGCCGAGGATTGTTCTTTGCAATAGTAATTCAATCATTCAGTCAGCTTAACGCCAAATACGGCGACGACGTTGCTGCCGTTTTAAAGGGCAACTGCCCTATCAAAGTATTTGTAGGTACTGACGACACGCGCACATGTGAAGAGTTTAGCAAGCTTTGCGGAGAAATGTCCCTTGAAACAACAACAGTTAGTGAAAGCAAAGGCAAGGCCGAAGACAGTTCCACCAAATCAAAAAATATAAATGTGGTATCCCGTCCTCTTATCTATCCAGACGAGTTGGGTCACCTGCCCGTTGAAAAGAATAAAGATGGTTTTATAATGAACAGTATTATGATTGTTAAAATTCTTAACGAATTTCCGATGAAAGTAAAAAATACTTATCACTGGACAACTCCCATGTATGACCGTTCAAAAGCCACAATTGAATATGTTCCCGGCCGAGCATTAGATGAGGTAAGAGTTGCCTATAGCATAGCCGACCGAAACGCAAAAGTATTTAAACCAAAAACCTTCTCTCTTGACGATGATATTTAAAAAAATACTTACAAAAAACGTGACTGAGTCACGTTTTTTTATGTCGTTCATTTGGTATATATAATATATTATGCTAAAATATATAATAACTTAAAATATTATAGCAGTGACTTACAAATAATAATACCAAACGGTATGTTTGAAGGGAGATTTAGCTAATGATAAAATCATTTTTTAAAAAAGCCTCAATGTCAATTTTTTTGATTTTGGCGGCTGCAGGGATTTTATTTGCACCTGTTTTTTTTGCAGGAGATAAAACAGAAACAAAAGCATATGCTGCGACCGAAACAGCTACCGGAAAGGAGGAAACTTGGAAGACAACTGTCCAGGGTGTTCCTTATGCGCTTTATTATCAAAATAACGATAATCCTAACGCATACTATCCCCGAAACGATGGTTCAAACTTCCTTTTGTCAAGCACGGCAGCCGTTACACACAGCCCTACCGACCCCTTTAACAATACCGTTTATTTTGAGTTTGGCAACAGAGACTCCAACATAAAAGTAATAAGTACAGCCCTTACCGTTAGCGCAACGTTAAACAACGTCCCTATTTTTGCCGGCCCAGGCAATAATATGATTGAAAACGGTTATATGAACTATGTCTATATTATTAATCTGACCGATGCAAATATGTATTATGATAATGCATTCACCACACCAATACCGATTGAAGACCGTGACGGCAAGTATGTCTTCAGCTTTACTTACAGCACAATAAACATCAGCAACAACGTTACAACAGGTCCCAATACCTTTACAATAAGTTTCAGTGTAATTGATAAGAGCAATTACGGCGAAAATGCTATTACAATAAACAATTCGGGTGCACCTAGCGCCAGCAACATATATCTTTATAACTTCAATAGTGACGTTAAGCCTTACGGCGTAGCTAGCACTGCGAGTTTTAAAGAAACCGATAAGCCGGTTGTTAGTTTTGACGCTTCACTTTTTGGACTTAGCTACTCTCACTCTTCACGCGAATCAAACTCAATAACAACTACGCGATGGAACTTTTATTCCTTTGCACCCACGCTTACGCGTGCTGAGGCAGCTGCCGCACCTGACGGAACACTCACCGGCACCCTGACTCTAGAGAGAGAAGGCACAAATACTCGTGTATCTTACAATATTTTTAAAATAAACAATAGCAAGTTATATGAAGCACAAATCGAAATCTCTGCCTTGGGCGACTATACCTTTGAAATTAGTTATCTGCTTAATACCGGAAATACATATCAAAAAATTGATATTGAAGACAACAACATAGAAACTGAACAGCGACATCTTATCATTTTCGGATACGTAATAAATTATTATGATCAAGCAACAAGCCGATACCGCGAACTTGCAAACAATGCAACTCAGGCAAATGCAATATCCGTAAACTCAGGCGTATTGCCGGCAAACGGATATACGGCATCTCATTATTTGGACGAAGCCCACATATCCGGCAACATTATTAATATGGCCGCCGAAATTCCTGTAACCAATCAGGCTCCTATAAGGTTTAACTTTTATGGAACACTAACCTCTCCCGGTGCACTTATTCCTGCAGGAATGTACAAAATATTTGACACAAAGATTGAGGCTCTTACTTTTTTAGATAATGTTTTGCGATGCCCCGATTCAAACACTTTGCGTACAATAGACAGAACTTTAGATACCACTTATGTTTCAGGTTCAAGCTTTAACAAAGAAGGTTATTATGTAGTTAAAGTAAATTATGAACTGAACTCCACTCTTGATACTTCAGTCGAAGGCAGTCAATATTTTATATTTGCAATTGACACCGCATTACCTCAAGTTTATGTTCAAAGCGTAGACAGCACAGAAATTGCCGCGGCTTTAGTCGGTAAGTATACTAACAAAAATCTTCGCATTCTTATGCCCATTAAAGAATATGCTTTTAACGCAACTTTGACTGTTACATATCGCTTCTATCCCAACTATGGCACAACCTATCAAACAGGAACTCTTATTTTAAAGTCTGGTTCTGTTGATTATATAGACACTCTTGGCGGCTCAATTGCTTGCCAACAGTTTGTGCGGACATTAAACACCGGTGATAACTTCACCTTCCCATCAAGCTGGAACGGCTATGTTGAAGTGTATGTTACGTACGGAGTAAGTCAAAGCACTTTTTGTATAGACTATGTTATTGACAGCACAAATATCTCCGGCATTACTCTAGACGAAATACGCATCACACCTCCCGCAGGTGCAGGCGAAACAATTTATGACAAAAAGACAACTATACAAAGTTCAAACTCAAATGTAATGCCTTCGGATTTAGTATTGACCAGTGAGATATTTTCACTTGCGTGGGCAGAAAAACCTTGGGCAAAAGATTTAATTAATACTTCCACAGGCGAATATACAAGGCAACCATCAACCGTTACCGTATATCGTCTGCCCATAAATAATGCAAACCTTATTAACATTCAGCTAATCAATGCCACCCTAAACGGAAGTCCGTCTTATTATGGTTTAACAAACGGATGGTCTACCACAAATCAGCTTGAACTTATTAATTATAAAAACAGTGTAGGCAGAGGCACAACGGGAGCAGCAGTTACATCAACTAACCGCCTTTTAAGCGAACATTTCATTGCCGCTTCCGGAATTTATTTGTTTTATGTAGAAGACTTAGCAGGCAACTATTTTTATCGTATAGTAATGCTTGACACCTCAATCTCAGCTGTTATTCAAGAAACCTATATTGAAGGCTCATGGGAACCTAGTTATAATCCACTTACCAACCCCACAAACTTCGTTAAAAATGATACTAATTTAGTTTTTGGTACGCACACAAAACTATTGAAATGAATAGTTTTGCTGACATATTCGTAGGCAAACTGGCAGGTGCCTCATTTATGAGCATCCTAAAGTCTACTTCATTTTTTGCACAATCAGCAGCTTCTAACCACACAATCACAACATCATTAAAAAATTATACTGCTTACGGCACAGCAAAAGATTATATTGCCATACCTATCACACAAATTGAATACCGCATCGACGATTCACTTCGCAATTCTGTCTTAACACCTTCAAACAATTTTTGGCAGGTTACTATTTATGCGCGCGATCAATCGCCCAGCCCTCCGACAATCGCCTGGGGACCAAGCAACTTCTACGGCGAACATTGCTATTATTTTAGCATAACCAACAAAAACAATCGTTCGCTAATTGATTACTGGGTAGAAATGAACTTCGACAACGCCGAAGGTCAGTTTTGGGCCGGAAATCAAAATATGACAACAAATGACTTCAAATATATTCCCACCCGAAATGGAACAAATCTACCTATCCTGGAATTCCGTTTCCGTGACAATGATGAAACTGACAGCATCTTCGCAATCGAAAGCATAAGCTACAAACTGTATGGATTTAACTATACCGATGCAAGTGCAAGCTATCCCTTCTCAAGCGTAGCTGAGTCGGAAGTTACTGTATATCCTGCAACTCTTAACACAAACAGTTTGGGCTTTCTTCGTGCCACTATCCTAAATTCGACCGACGCAACATATACTCTACCCGGCAAATATGAGTTTACACGAACTTACAAAGGCGGACCAAATCCAGCGGCACCGGGATACGGTCTTGATTCTTATCAGCGCACCTACACCGTGTATGTTGATAATAACGGAATTATTTCAACTGATTACGTTAATTATAACGGCAATGATATAAGAAGAGTGGGTGAAAATATTTCAATAACTCTTGGCAAAAGTACCGTTGAAGAATATACTTTCAAAAATTTCTTTAGAAGTGTAACCGGAACAGAACCTATTCTTACCACAAACAAACTGCCCGTACAACTTAATATTCCGGCATCAAAATACTTTTTATATAATCATAATACAGATACCGGCACAATAAGCCAGCTGGCGTTTGCTCAGTTATCAGTAGAATTAACTTACAGAGCATCACTTAACTCGCCTGCTATTTCCATTGCTGTTGCGGACCTTGACAGCGTTAATGGCTTCTGGTTTATTACACCCGAACTTCGCAATGAAGGAACTTATACCGTAACTATCAAAGACCGCACAGGCTACAATGATACTTCAGCAAGTGCAACTCAAAAGACAAACAACAATCCCACTTCATTTAGTTGGAGATTCAGCATAAAACACAACGCCCCCACCGGTTATTTTACTGTTGACGGCGTTGAGTTGACCGAAAGTATCGGCACAACAAATTTTGCAACACGCGCTCCTGCAACAAGCAAAGCTGAATTTAACTTCACAGATCCTGCTGATCCCTATTCAGCTAAGATTGCTCAGATTACCATAAAGCGCATACCTCTTAGCGGCACAGCACAGACAAGCATAATTAACTTAACTGACAAAAACTTGCTTTATAACATTGCGCTTGGCAATAATAATTATGACATAAGTTCTATGCAGCATTCCGTGCGAAGCTTTAAAGTTCAGTTTACAAAAACCGAACATGATGAGTTTGAAGGAAATGTTTATTACCAATATAAATACATATTAGAACTAAATATTGACTATGAATGCACCTATGAAATAACTTTACGTTATGCTGCCGATGGCACCAGTCATTCTTTTGGAGAATTTGTTTCAACAACTTATACTCTTGCCATTGACCGAACAAAGCCTACAATAAACATTGACAAATTGCTGACGCAAGACACTTATTTGTTAGACTCAGGATATTATACACAGCAAGACAAAAACAATAATTTAATTAACTTTAAAGAAGAGCAAGCTTCATTATCTACAACAAAGCCCACAATATATGACTATACCTTCGGCGTAAATGATGACTTTAAATTAACATACAATGCAGCTGATACGTTGAGTTATTTCTACTTCAGAGAATATAACAAATATGGTGAAGCGATAATTGACCCTCTTGATCCTGATGGCGAAAAGAAAGTTAACATATCAATTACTCCCGACAATCCCTATTACAATAACCCCAGTATGTTTAATCAGTTTCCGCGATTTAACGTAAACACCTATTTAAGACCGGGTTGGGGTTATATGGCAAGTTATGACAATTCAATACCTCTTGCCACAATAATTAAAAACATAACAAAACAGGCTGAGCTAAACGGATTTTACGAAATTATCGAACGCGACCTTGCCGGAAACTACCGTGCCTATACAGTATATTTTGGCAAAGACCAAACCTTTAGTCTGCTTGAGTTTTCAGCAACTGATGCCAGCAGTTCATATGTCAACACTCTTAATGCTGATGTTACAGCTTACAAAAATCTAAATATTGAAAGTTTTAACGTAGTATTAGGTTGGGGAACTATTAATTTGAGCCCTGCAAGTGGCAGCCGAACTCCCGTTAAAGTTGTTGTTACTCCCTATGATTCTCCTCTTAATAAGCAGGCAAGCATAGGTTTGCTTAATAATTACTTCTCACAAATAAATTCAAACTCAAATCACAACTTCAATTTGAAGACATCGTGCTTTACACAAACAAACAAAACGGTGCACATAATATATACCGATCAAAAACTGCCCGCACCTACAATTATTAACAACAGTAACGGCACCTACACTTTACGCTTTCCGCAATATTCAAACACAAGTGTGCTATATCTGACGAAAGTTTATGTAAGCACGTCACGTGATAATTATGGTAATCCTTATTATAATGACATCACCGGCAAATCAGCCGTGCCCGAAAAGTCAGGAATTCAAGAACCGGGCTCATATTACATAAAATATACTGACAATTATAACGGAGATTATGAATATATTGCCCACGTCGGCATTACACAAGTTCCTGACAGCATGAAATATGTATATTATAACGGTGCATATTATAGCGATTCTCAAACAGGTAATTTATATACCGGCGGAACTATCACAGTTACTTATCAAACAGTAATCCATAGCATAAGAGCAAGCATTAATGGTGCTCCTCAGTTTGAAATAAATGATACAAGCAGCCCGATTTACAGCTATCCTTATACAACAAGTTCAACCTCTATTTATAAGGAATTTAAATCGTTTGTATTAACAGCTCCGTCAATTGAAGCAAACTACTCGGCAAGTGAAACTGTCGGCGGAAAAATTACATATACTTTATACTATTATGATAAAAACGGCACCTTAGTAGAAACCCAAAGCATGATAATATATAACGAACTTCCTCAGATACGTCTGATGGACACAATACAAACTGACATTAACCTTGCTTTAAATCTTTCGCACAACACAATGGCCGTAACAAGTTCCCCTGTTAAAGTTGAGTGGGATCAACCAAATATTGCTAATCTTCCATTGGCAAGTTCTGACGGCACAAGTCCCATTTATAGTCCGTCAATCACGGTATTCCGTCTTGACGACAACGGAAACGTAACTAACAGCTATACAATTGCAAGTGCAAATCATATAATATCCGAACCGGGTTATTATAGAGTGCAGTTGTCAAATGATACTTTCGGAAACATCCGAACAGTTACATTCAGTATACGAAAAGGTTCACTTGCCTTCTATACTGTAATGGATGCAACAAACAACGGAACATTGTCTGCTTCGCCCCTAAAGCTTGATATAAGCAGTACAAAGGCACTAAACACAAACAATGGCGAATTTGATCCCTATGCACCTTCAATTGAATCAAGCTTAACAATAATTAATGCACTAAAACAAATACTTAGTGAAGATACTGACCCAACTCTTAACGAGGTTGTCCAAATTCATCCCGTAGTAAAAACAAAAAGAGATATAATTAACGATAAACTTGATTTGTGCAACAAAAAGATTAATCAGTATTATTCATTAAACAACATTAATGTTCAGCTTGACGCAACAAAAGCACTTCATACATATACCTTTACTTTTATTAACGGAGCACCCTCAAAAGCTACGCCTGCACAAACAGATGCGTTAACAACAATTTATCTGATATACGGATATGATGATCCGATATTTGAAGAACTGATTGCTGTTACCAAAATGCCCAGCGTAGTGCGAAAAGGCGCAAGCACTGTTAAACCCGATGTTATTACACCAAACGGATTAAAGTATGTTCAACCCGGCAGTCCGCCTATTGATACAACTCTTCAAAAATTTGAAGCTCTGCTTACAAACACCGCTATCGAAAACGGCGGAGTAACACTTAAGTGGAATGCAGTTTCAGCACGTGACAATTTAAATGACAAGCGTTGGTATAACTCTGGCAACGTTGTCATGCTCGACTACAGTTATGGCAACAACAGCAGCGAAGGAAACCTTGGTGAAATAAGTATCGACGGTTTGACATCAAAAATCCAAATAACCGGAAGCGGTCAGCATACCTTAGTATTCCGAGACCTTTCCGGACGAATTGCAGAATTCAAAGATATCTATTCTTATGACTATTACCGTTTAATTCTTCTTGATCAGGTAATATATAAGGTAAACAATGCTACGCCTGTTAATAATTCGGTGTTTAACGCTCCGCGTAGCAGCACTTCACCCTCAGCCGTAATAATTACAATTGATCAACTTTATGCAAGTTATTATGCTACAAGAAGTCTTGAGATTACTGTTAAGCGAAACGGTGCATATTATTATCAAAGCGATGAAAACAGCTCTTCTTATCAATTTACATTCAACCAGCCCGGAAGATATGAAGTTCGCATTGATGCTAGGTATCGCTCAACCATAGGCACGGGACCTCTTACGACATCGACTTATAACTTTGTTATTATTGATCCGCTGTCAGCTCGTCTTGCTTATGAATTTATCGAAATGCCCGGTTATGAAGTAACCCGTATAGTTAAAAACGATGTTGATATAACAGACAATGTTAAAGAGTATTATATACGTCAACAACGCGGTTCAAGCGTTACAGGACCTGTAACCCCCGAAGAGATTGCAGCTTATCGCTTACGTGAATTGTTTATTTCTACCCAACCCTTCGGAATGGGAACCTATACAATAACAGCATCAATAAAATACAACGAACTTTTAGCTCCCCGTGTTTATGAATACTCTTTCAAGATAGACGATAGCAAACCTGTTATAACTTCCGATCCTCCTGCGGGAGAAACAACAACGGGCGTTATAACTATCAGATACAACTCAGCAACAATTTATGACCAGATAGGCCGAAGCGAAATCAGGATATATACTTATAATAAGGATACAAATAAGTTTGAAGCGTTTGGAAAAACATATAGCATAAACGCACAAAACAGCGCTGATACTATATCAAAAATTACGCTTGACCAAACAAATGACTATTATGTACAGCTAGTTACAAGCAGTGGCAACGTAGTTACCAGCCTTCGAATAAACAGGGCCGAACCGCTTAACACTCTTGCTATAATTGTCATTGTTGTAGTATCTATTACCGTTATCGTGCTGACAATAGTATTTGTTAAACTTCGAACCCGCATGAAGATACGTTAATAAAAAACAAAAAACCTTACTGAATACAGTAAGGTTTTTTATTATCTATATATATTATCAACTATGTTTTCAAATTCGCTGACAAGCCATGTTTCAAGCGCATTATCCGTCTTTTGATAAGTTGTAGCAATCACGCTTACACTTCCGATCTTTAAATTTCTTGCAACCGCAAACAACTTTTTACACAGCGTGGGATTGCAGTCTTGAAGAGCTCCCCCTGTTGCTAAATTATAATTTTTTACTATCTTATCCAGGCTGTCAACAAAAAGTACAACATTTTTGCCAAGCTCTGCCATACGTTTAGCCCTCGACAAAGCAAACTCAATAAGATTTGTGTGCTGCACCGCCGATTGTTCAAGCGTAGTGAAAAAATATTCGTTTTTGCTTAAACTTTTTAAAAGTAAACTGCGCTCGGGCAATGCCTCAACGTTTGCAAATATTACATCTGCGTTTGCGTCAGACAATGCCTTAATAAACTTATCAATTTCCTGTTTATTTTCTTTTGTTACAACAATCAGATTGCGGCTGCCCAAAAGCGGGCTGAATTTTGAACTAAACTTGAATTTTGTGTTATCTACGTTTAAGAGATTGTTTGGATACACCACATCAAGCCCTTCAAAATCAGTGCGGCTTGCCTCTACTTTACCATTTATGCTTTTTATATTAAGCAAAACGCTTGGGTTATTGTCTCCGAGATTTTTTATATTTGCTTCAAGCAGGTCGCCTTTTTTTAAATGGTTTGCCGCTATGTGACTCTGTGAAACATATGTGGTATTTTTATTATACAAATTACCTATATTCCGGATAAACCCATATCCTTCATCTGCAATATCAAGATAGCCTATTATTTGTTTGGTGTCGCCAACAACTCTTTTGTTTGATTCTAAAAAAGCAATTGTGCTCTCACCAAGCGAAAAATATTTGTTTCCTTCATCTAAAACAAACTTCTTTTCTTCCTGCGTATCTAAAGACGTAAATATTGTCTCCGATGTTTTTGTTTTGGGCGGACGACCCTTTTTATTTTTGCGGATGTGCGGCTCACTTTCTCCGTTAATAATCGCAAGCATCTGCCCTATCAATTCTTCTTTATGCAAAAGTGTAGGCGAATATACCCCCAACTCCCTGGCCAAATTTCTCAGCTCAAAAATACTAAGCTGAAGCATAACAGTTTTATCAAAAAATTTATCCATTACTCCCTCTTTAGTATTTATTGTAGTACATTAGTTTAATTTATGTAAAGTATTTTTGTACAAAATTATTTATTATTTTTCAAAAATAAAGCGCTAAGACTTTCAAAGTTTTAGCGCTTCGGTTTTACAACACTAAACTTCCGTTTGATGTTGTAATAACTTTCATTATTTTTATTTGAGCTTTTGTGTTTGCATCGATGTATATATAATAAACACTGCCGTTAAATTCACCTTCAATTTCGTATGCAAGTGCCTCACCGCCATATTCAAGCGGGATTATGCAAAGCCGTGTCTGCTTGATTTCAAGTTTGCTGTCAACCTCAGCTTTTGCTTCTTCATGAGTAATTTTAGCCTCTGTAATTTCCCTTCCTACATGATTATATGCGTAAGCGGCCGCCTCATAACCTATTACCTTACCGTTGCTTAAATCAACTTTAACAACAATCAGATCAGGATAAATTATTACATCATCAATAATTGGTGCCAGATTAATATAGGCTATTCCCTTTGAAGCGGCTGACCATACAACTTTTAAATTTTTATCTGTAGCCTTAGTTCCAAACGTAACAGCATTTTTTCTGGCATCTTCTTCACTGACAATTGCCTTACCGTTATATGAATCTGAACTTATATTAAGCAAGAACTTGCCCATTTTTGTGATTTGAACATTATATTCATGTGCACCAAGCATCACCTTATAATCATAAGTAACAAACTTGCCTTGTGTGCGGCCAAGATAAGCAAGATCGGTTGCACCATCAAATATGTGATACACAAATTCTCTTGCCTCAGCTTCATTGCATTCTGTTTTGTCAAGACCGCGGATTTCGCGATTCATAATGCTGTCTGAAAACGGTCCGTCGTATATTAAAGAAGGATATTCAATACTCTCATTCGAAAGTCCGCTAAAATTAAGTGAAAAGTTATTTTTATCCACGCGGCTGTCAATATTTTTCATTATTGAATAGCCCTGAGTTAGTTTATAAGAAACATCGTTAAGTTCTTCTTTAAGTTTCACTACTCCGTCATATATCTTATTAAGGTCAGTAACTTTTTCGGCAGATATTTTGTTTCCTTCATTGTTTATAAGAGTGGTAACGTACCCGTTTAACTTATTCATAAAGTTTGATGCTACTGTTATAACTTCCTGGTTTACCGGCAGTGCACTTATATTGTTTTGCGCATTGGCGGTTTGTTGCTTTATGTTTAGAAGTGTTTTTTGCTGTGCTGCGGCATCAGCTGTTATAAGCAACTTGCTTATGTCACTTTCAACAGAATTTACGTTATCTACTAAATCATAAAACGAACGCTGATAAACTCCTTCAAGCATTGCTGCATGTGAATTTGTCATACCTATACTAATTACCAAAGCTATAGTAAGCCCAACTATAACAAGCGACAGGGTGGTAATTGTAATAACTAAACCTCTTTTATTGCTACTTTTCATAAACTTCTACCTCCTAAATCGCAAATATATGACGGCCAATTGTTACAACCTGCTGTCGTGACCAAATCCATTTGCTTGTTGCAGTTTTAGGATTAAAGTAATATAAACATCCATTACTCGGATCCCAGCCGTTCATAGCATCGCGTGCAGCGTTATAGGCCGTTTGATTGGGCTCTAACTTAATTTGCCCGTCGTTAACACAGGTAAACGCCCAAGGCTGATATATAACCCCATAAATAGAGTTAGGAAAGTTAGGGCTCTTCACACGGTTTAAAATAACCGCACCAACAGCTACTTGCCCTGCATAAGGTTCGCCGCGTGCTTCGGCATGAATACACTTAGCAAGCCAATAAATATCCGCCGAGTTTTGAGTAGGCACATTTATGTTTAGTTTTGCCAAAGTTTTAGGTCCCACTATTCCGTCAACCGCCAGCCCCTTAGCCTTTTGAAAAGCTCTTATTGCTGCCTTTGACTGAGCTCCTAATATACCGTCAATTTTTCCTTTGTAATATCCCAAACTCTTAAGTTTTTGCTGAATTTCTTTATTTTGCGATACTGTAGCCGCAAAAACAATGTTGTCTCCTTTCGTTACGCTCGGTTGTGCGACAAAAGTAAATGCAAAAGATACACCTACTACCAAAATTAAACTCGCGCAAAGAATTAGTATATATTTTCTCATTATCCCCTCCCTGTATAGTTATTTTTATAATGTGCAAAGCCAGAGGGATCTATACATAACTAAACTAAATTAGCGCTGTTATAACCAAAATAACAAAGAGCAGCAGCAGCTATAATCAGTACAGCAATCAACAAAATCTTTTTCATATACACCTCGCACAATTATTGGCAAGATAATTAAACTTAATCATATGCAACAAAAAAAGCCAAAACATAAGTTGTTTTGACTTTTTATTTTGTTAAAACCGTAGCTGACGTTTGCGATAACAAACTATCTTATCTCCCATGCTAACAGGAAGCGTTATTGTCGGATTCTGAGTTAATATATCATCAGTCGAAACATTAAGTTGTTTTGCAATATCCCAGATAGTCTGGTTGTCGCGTGCCACATATATTTCCAATGCATAATCTTTTTGAGACTTAACTTCTCCATAGGTTATGCCTGTTGCAATTGCACTGACTACGGTGCGCGATAAGTTATAGCTCACCTTAATGCTGGCTATTACTTCAAGTTCCTTGCCCTTACGGTTTTTAACAGATATATCACCCAGCACAATAAACGCTTCAATATTATCACCGCTTTGTGCATCACTGCAAGGAAGAGTTAGCGAATATGGCAAGTCAACTAAAAGCGAGTTTAATATTTTATTCCCGTCATCATCTTCGCTATAATAAACCGTGTTAACGTTTGCAATACCTTCAAGCACAACTTCCCGCTCTTTCACAAAACTGTTAACAAGACTTATGTTGCCGGCGCTGACTGCCAATATCTTTTCGGGCTTGGGTTTATCTTCACCGACAGTAAACTTTGCAATAATACTTTCCTCAGCAGACAGTGACTGAACAAATATATTCTGCTCAAAAGACTCCGTAGTTAAGTTTACTTCCTTTTCAAGATGATAGGCATCAATTATGCACTCACGGTTTGTTCTTTCATAAATATTTGCATTAATCATAAAAGGCATTTCAAAATTAAGTGTACCGCTTCCCTCATTTGTTATACGGGCAACACAGGGAGTATTAACAATTAAGTTTGCCTGAACTATATTTTCCTTTGTGATCCCTGCACACTCAACCTCTTCATTAAAGCTTGTTTGTTTAATAAAACTTTTTATCTGCCCGTCTTCGCATTCATAAATCAAATTAAAAACAATTTCGCCGCTCACAACAAAATAATCATTCATTGCACTGACATTCTTAATTATTCCGCTGTGGCTGCTTTGCAATATAGTTTTTAGCTTACTGTCTTTGCTTTCTTCATATATAGCACGTGAACTGTGTGTTACGTTACTTTTAAAACTATTAAGTTCAATATCACTTTCTTTAGTAAAAATATCTTCATCCGCTTCAATTGACTTTATGCTTAAATCTCTGTCAGATAAAAAAACATCTAAGTTAATAAGCGCCGAACATACCACCTCACCGTTGCTGATGTGCGTATTCTGGTCAAGAACAGTAGCATTAAACTCTACAGTATTACCTATTTTAATCGCAGCATTTTCGCTTGTTATCTTAACGGTTGAAGTTGCGCTAAGCGCACCTAAAAAACCGTTTTCATAAACTACAAGGGCGTCAAACCTGACAGTTACATTTGTCTTAGCTTCAGCATTTGCCACCTCACTTCCTTCTACGTGGGGGAAGGCGGCAACTGCCAAAACCTTTGTTACTTTGTTTTCATCCCCGCTTGTTAAAACTGCGCTGCTCTTGCTTTGAACAGCCTGCAATTTCTTTTTTGTGCAAACCTTGATTTGCGAATTTTCCATTATTCACCTTCCCCCTAAAAACAACTTATTCTATTTTATAAGCGGAAGGCAAAAAATATGATAAAAACTTTTATTGTTTATTCAGCCCTGCAAATCCTGACATCCCCACAAAGCACATCACTATAACTGTAAGTGGCATTATCAAGATTGACATTATTAGTAATCCTCACAGTAAAAACTGACGGATATATACTGTCGATAGTACCGGTATAATGTTCTATACGTTTTCTTCCTCTATTTACTTGCATATTAATGTTTGAGCCCACAAGAGCACTTATTTCACATTTAATATCAGCAAGCGTTAAGCCGCTTCTTTTCATAAAAATATTCCCCCAGCTGATTATTAACAATATTTAAAATAATTAAACAAAAAAAAGGATGATGATTCATCAATCCTTTTTTTCATCTTTTTTCTTATCCTTACTGCTTAGCACTCCAATAAACTGACTAAACTTTTCACTTTCCTCATTCAGCGAGCCGATTTTTATCATATGTAAATAATAGTTAATATTGTTCGACTCTTCAACATTGTTATAATAAAAAACATATGAACCATCAATATCAATATGATTTGTGCTTGAATTTGTTGTAAGGTTTATAGATTTTGCAATAAATTCATGGTCGTTATAATTTTCATAAATGCTTTGACGATAAAATTCTCCGCTTTCGTTTGTAGTATAATAAGCAAAATTGTCAACAACACCAATTAGTGTAACATCACCGCCAAGTCCCTCACCGCCGGCAACAACTGTAGAGTTATCTTCAACCGCTTGTTCAGAATAAGGCATAAAATGAACTATTTTGTTTGACCCAAAATTTGCAAGTGCAACTATTCCGCGGTCAGAATTATTTTGATCATCAAGTATATAATATTCTGACATACTATTGATAGCGTATACTGTCGCGTTATCAAGCCCTGTTTGGTCAGCTGTATCAGTTGAATATACTTTACTGTTTAATTCAAAATATAAGCGATTATTTTTTATTTGTTTTGGAATATAGTTTTTATCACCTATTGCAACAAGTTTATCTTTTACACTTCCGTTAATCTTAGCTTTTAAAAGCTTTGTGCCACCCAAAAAGCCATCAGTCTTTTGAGTAGTTGCTTTGGTATAATAAATAAAACTGTTAAAATTTTTGCCGTTGTGATTGTTTGATGAAGGAAAAGCTACTGAAACAACCTTTTTTGCAAGAACTAAGTCATAAACCCTTCCGCCGTTAATTTCAACTTCAACCGAATGTATTTCTGTTCCGTCAAAATATAGTATATAAACATTATTACCCATTTGATAATAAGTATATTTAAATGTCTCTGAGGAACTTGTTGTGTAGTGCAAGGTACGATGATCAGTGCCGTTAAGTTTTACACGTTCAAAACTATATAAACCACGTTCGGTGTTGCCCTTGTCTGACTTAAGTGTTTTAGGTGTAGTATAATAAAGATAATCGCCAAATATATATAGCCCGCTATTTTCCCAACCGGCAACTTGCGGAACAAGAAGTTCAGCTCCTTTAGGCCAGCCGTCTTCATCAGTGTCAACAAGTCCAAATTCGTTAAGTTTTACACGATAAACACCCGAAATCTTAATGCTTCCGTACTTATTATCATTTACGTCAACTGTCTCTAAACTTTTAAATGAGTTGCAAAAATAAAGATAACTACCCTTACGCACAGCCAATCCGCCGTTGCCATAAACTGTAGCGTTACTTGACGGTCCGCCCGTCAAAACTATCCCTCCGCAACCTGCTAAAACAAACATGAAGCAAAAACAGCAGGCAATAATTAACATTAATTTCTTTTTCATCTATCAGCCTCTTTAAAAACTAAAACAATCATATCAAAAGTTTGATCAAAAGTCAAATAATAATACAAACAAAAAAACAGCGGTTAAGCTGTCTTTTTTAAATTAAATAACATTCATCTCGACCGACTCGCCGCTTGTTGCATCCTGATAAACAATCCAGTAGCCTTTGCCGTTTGCATCCGTTAAGTCAAGAGGCAAAAACTGAGCATATTGCTGCAAATCCTGAGGCGGAGTGCTGCTGTCTTCGGTCGGCAAACCGTACGCAATATAGCGGATATTTTCGCCTTCATAAATTAATCCCAACACATAATAATTATCATCTTTCTCATAATTTATTTTTGCCCATTTAGAATTTGGAATTAATTCTTCAAGCTTTGATTCTTTTTGATATTCCAAAAATAATTGATCAACCTGAGGCTTTATTTGCTGATAAAAACTGCTTTCCTCCTCTGCCGAACTTATTTGCGCATCGTTAGCTTTCACCGTTTTTGACTCAGCTAAAGCTTTAGTAAGGGATATCTTGTCGTTATTTTCAATCCCGTTTTCGTGTTTTATATTTTCTTCAAACTTTTCAAAAAAAGCATTATCTAATTCATCATTAACAAGGTCATTAAATCCATTGTTTTTTATTTCAATAGTTTCATCTATAACCTCATCTTTTTTTATCTCGGCTATTTCTTCTTGTTTATCTTCTTTAGTTTCTTTTATCTCAGGCTTTTTGTCTTTATTATTTGCAGGTTCTTCAAAAAAAGCTTCTTTATAGGGGCAGCCGGGGCACTTGTCACAGATGAGTTCTTCTTCCATTTCTTCATCAATCAACTTTTCAACGTCGTCATCAACATTTTCATACAAAACTTCGCCAGAAACTTGAGGCGGTGCAAAGGCGGCCTCAACTGCCCAAAAATCACCGGAAAAGTTTGAGGTTCCGCCCAAAATAATTTCAGGATATCGCACCTGACTTAAATCAACTAAAGCAAGTGTCAGTTTATCGTTTAGGTTGATATGCTTTTGAGTTTTAAAACTGCAGTTGTTTTCATTGAAGTCAAGAGGCACTTTAATTACTTCCCTGCCCGTATTGATGCCCAGTGCCGTGTTTGTTGCCGGTTTTTCGAAGTTATAGAGTTTTATTTCGCCGCTGCACCGTTCATTAATATTTGTCAGTGTCACAACAGCCTTTTTACTATCTTTGTTTACCGAATTTAAAATAAGTGTTCTTACAAATGACATATTTACCTCACTATGTATTTTATAATGCCAGCCTAAAATTTGTTATTTTTACAAAAGTAAAAACCTGACAAATAAAAAAGAATTTTGTCGCTTTGTTATATATATGTAAAAAGTAAATAATTTGTAACAAAAAAAGAGAGTTCACTCTCTTTAAAAACTAAATTAATTCTAACAGCTTAATATAATCAGTTGTTGTAAGCTGTTCTCCCCGCACATTTTCATCAAATCCCAACTTTGCAATCATCTCTTTTATTTTTTCTTTGTCTATTTTATATTCAGCCGAAAGATTATTAACAAGCGTTTTTCGTCTCATGGCAAACGCAACTGCAACTAACTTATTAAATTTAATATAATCTTTTATCTTGTATTTTTCTTTATTAATATCGATTTTTATCATAGCAGAGTCAACATTAGGAGGAGGATAAAACATATGACGGCTTATATGTTTAGTAATTTTGGCATCACCGAGACTGTCAACCGAGATTGTCAGCACGCCATAATTTTCGTCACCCGCCTTTGCGCACACTCTTAAAGCCACTTCTTTTTGTACCATTACATAAATGCTTTTTAGTTTTGTTGCCTCATTTAAAAACTTAAATATTATAGGCGTAGTTATATAATATGGCAAATTTGCAACAATGCAATATTCACCTTTAAAGTTTTTCTCAATTTCACTTATCTCAGCCTTTAATATATCTTCATAAACAAGTTTAATGTTTTTGCAGTCTTTTAAAAACTCCTGCAAAATCGGCGCCAGGGTTTTGTCAATCTCATATGCTACAACTTTTTGAAATCTTTTGCTCAGCTGCAAAGTCAGTGTGCCTGCACCTGCACCTATTTCCAGAATTTCATCGCCGGACTCAAAGCCGCCCAAATCAACTATATTGCTTAGCAGATTTGTGTCTGTAATAAAATTTTGTCCCCACTTCTTTTTAAAAACAAAATTGTTTTGATTTATAAGGTCTTTTAGCATATTTTAAACCTTCCTTATTTTTTTAAATAATCGCAAAACATTTTCATTTGTTTGAGCGACTACTTCAGCAAGTGTTAATTCTTTAATCTCAGCTATTTTTTTTGCAACATATGCAACATTCTTTGGTTCGTTGCGCTGTCCCCTTAACGGCTCGGGAGTAAGATAAGGACAGTCGGTTTCAACTAATATTTTATTAAGCGAGATGTTTTTAATAATTTCTATTTTGTTTTTTGCATTTTTAAATGTTATATCTCCGCTAAAACTTAAATAAAACCCCATATTTATCAGTTCATTTGCAATTTCCAAACTTCCGCTGAAGCAATGCACCACACCACTATAAGTCAAATATTGTTTATTTTCTTTTAATATTTGAATAAAATCTGCCGAAACTTCCCGCATATGAAAAATCATAGGCAGTTTTAACTTATATGCTATTATAATTTGTTTTTCTAAAGCTGACTTTTGGCTTTTATCGTCACTGAAGTTATAGTGATGTTCCAACCCGATTTCGCCGATTGCAACTACTTTTGGATGATTCCCGTTATTAAAAAGAAACAATTCAAATTCTTTATCGTAATATTTTGCTTCATGCGGATGTATTCCTATTGCTGCATAAATTTTTTCATGCTTTTGCGCAAGTTCTATTGCAGCTTTGCAGCTGTTTAAATTAGTACCGCAACAAATAACACTGTCTATATCATCGGCAGTAAAATTTCTGATTATTTCTTCTCTGTCTGCATCAAATTTTTCATCATCAAGATGAGTATGGCTATCTATCATACTAATATTCTAACACAACACACTAAAGCATACAAATTAATATGAGTAAAATCTGGTTTTGGCTTATCTTTATAAGTTTTTGTATGTGCCTTTATCTTAATCCTGACGGGATACTTCCCGCAATGCTCAATGCCAGCAAAAGCGCAGTCGAACTGTGTATCGGTCTTATTTCTATCTATGCCGTATGGCTGGGAATTTTGCAAATTATGGAAGACAGCGGTCTAAATAAGACACTGTCAAAAGCGCTTAAACCCGCTACAAACAAACTATTCGGTAATCTTGATGACAAAGCAAGCGAATATGTTTGCATGAATATTTCGGCAAATATGCTGGGCATGGGCGGTGCCGCCACCCCGCTTGGAATAAAAGCAATGCAAGCCATGGATGACGGCAGCGGAATAGCCACCAAGGGCATGATTATGTTTTTTGTATTAAACGCCACATCCTTACAGCTTATACCAACAACGGTAATAGCTTTGCGTGCCAGCAACGGAAGCACAAATCCGTCTTCTATAATTCTGCCAAGTTTAATTGCTACTGTTATTTCAGCGGTTGTAGGTGTAATTTTAGTTAATATCTGCCATAAGCTTTGGCAAAAAAAGAAGGCAAAAAAAATATGAGTCTTTATATATTGCCATTATTATTTATTTTTGTCTTCATTTACGCCAAACGCAAAAAAGTTAATGCCTATCAAAGTTTTGTTAAGGGAGCCTCTCAAAGCTTCAGCGTTGTCAAAGACGTTTTTCCTTATATTGCTGCCGTTATTATCATGGTTGAACTTATACGCTTAAGCGGACTAGCCCTTTTAATGTCAAAAGCAATATCGCCCGTTTTCAGTTTTTTAGGAATACCTAGTGAACTTTGTGAACTGGTGCTTTTAAAGCCTTTTACCGGCAGCGGCAGCATCGCTCTTCTTAATGATATATACGCAAAATACGGCGTAGACAGTTATATCGGAAAGTGTGCAAGTGTTATAATATCTTGCAGCGACACGGTGTTTTATATATCGGCCGTATATTTTAGTCAAACAAAAGTAAAAAAGCTATTATACGCTCTTCCTTGTGCGCTAATAGCTTGTCTTATTGGGGCAATACTCGGTTGCCTTTTATGCGGATGGCTTGCTTAAACCCTTTAAGTTTAATAGCCTCTTTTTGAAGGTCGCCCTCTTCCTGGGTTATATATAAATGCGGCAAAACACTTATGCCGGGCTTGCTGCCTTTAATACATTCAATAAGTACCAAATGCGCAGGTTTGCTTGGCTTGGGTGACACTATCTGCAAAACTTTGGGACGCAATTTATATTTTATAGAAATTTCAAATATCTCGTCAAGCCTGTCTGCTCTGTGAATAAAGAAAAACTTTCCTCCGAATTTTAACAATTTGCTTGCAGCAATAAACATATCTTCAAGCTTCATTTTTATCTCGTGTCGCGCAATTGCAATTTCTTCTGTGCTGCTTCGGCCGCTGCTTTCTTGACTGTTATAAGGAGGATTGCACACAATTACGTCAAACTTTTCTTTTCCCAATTGCTTAGGAGCGTCCTGAATTTTCATGTTTTTAAAAACAATTTTATCGTTTAACTTATTAAATGCAGCGCTGCGGTTTGCCATGTCGCACAAACGCGGCTGAATGTCAATCCCAACGACACTGTTTGGTTTACATCTTGCATAAAGCAAAATGCTTATAACTCCACTGCCCGAGCACATTTCAAGCAAGTTATCTTCTTTTTTGCATTTTGAAAAATTAGCAAGTAAAACGCTGTCGGTAGTAAAACAGTATCCGCCCTTATACTGAATTATTTTAAGGCCTCCGAACATCAGGTCCTCAAATTTTTCACCAATCTCTAACTGCATTTAATCTTCCTCGTGTTTAGATTTATTAAACTTCAAATCCTTAACGTCAAAATCTTTATAAACAAAAACTCCCTCACTGGTTTGTATTTTAGCTGAAACACGCCCTTTTAGCACATTTAAATAGGTAACCGTTCCCTTGCCTTCAGGTGTCGTAACTTCACTTCCGATTTTAGGCAAGTGCGAAAGCATATGCTGATAGGTTGGATTTTCATATTCTAAGCAGCACATAAGTCTGCCGCAAAGTCCGCTGATTTTTGTAGGATTGAGTGACAAACCCTGGATTTTAGCCATTTTGATAGAAACTTTTTCAAAGTCATTAAGATGCGTAGCACAGCAGCACTCACGACCGCAAATGCCAATGCCTCCGACAGCCTTTGATTGATCTCTGATTCCGATTTGTCTAAGTTCAATGCGGGTTTTAAACTTAATCGCAAGTTCTTTTACAAGATCTCTAAAATCAACACGATTATCGCTTACAAAACTAATGTTAATCTTGCTGCCGTCAAAAGCATATTCGGCTTCTACAAGTTTCATGTCAAGTTTATATTTTTCTATAAGTTCCTGGGCATAAACAAGAGCCTCCTCCTGCTTTTTTACGTTGCTTTCATACTGCTTTTTATCAGCATTGGTGGCAATTCTTACAACGTCTTTAAGCGGAGAAATTATTTCGTTTTCACCGACAAATTTGGGGTCGCTTGCTACATATGCAAATTCATGTCCTTTTGCGGTTTCTACAATAACACATTCGCCTGTTTTTAAATCCAGTTGATTCGGGTCAAAAAAATAGTTTTTGCCACCCTCTTTAAACTTTATTCCTACCACTTTTATTTGCATGTGGCTTTTACCTCCAATATATATATAAGCAAACTGTCAATGCATATTGACGCATTGCAATTTGCAGCCAGTTGTTTTTTAATTAAATAGATTTTTTTAATAATCAAATCCAAAGCATCGGCGCTGAATTGCTCACTTAAAGCTTCTAACCTTTTTGATATACTTTTGTTTGAAACAAGTTCGGCCTTTTTTAATCTAAGCATTAAGAGGTCTCGGCAAATGCTTTCAAATATCTCAAGAAGTTCTTCAATAAAACTTCGTCTTTCAACAAGCTTCGAACTTGCCTGCAGCATTGTTGCACTGTTTTTTAAATTTTCAAGCGTTTCAAGAACTATGTTATAATTCAAAACAAAAGCATCATTATCGGCAAAATTAAGCGCTCGGGTTAAGTTTCCCTCGCTTAAACAAGCAATAGTTTTTGCATCCGCATGGTTTTTGCATGTTTCGCTTATATAATCAAAAACAACATTCTCTTTTAAATGATTAATACGCAGTTTTTTACAACGGCTGCTTATGGTGGGCAGCATTGCCGCATCATACGCCACATTCAAGATTATCGTTGTGCTCTTGGGCGGCATTTCAAGTGTTTTTAACAATTTGTTTTGAACATCGTTTGAAGCATTTTCAAAGTCATTAAATATATACACCTTTTTATCATTTTCAAGCGGAATCAGTGCACTGTCATTAATAAACCATTCTATTGTTTTAACTGAGTATTTATTATCTTTTGGCAAAATCACCAAATCAGGATGAGCAAGCAAGTCAATTTTCTTGCAAGCAACACATTCGCCGCAAGGCTTGTTTTTTTCACCGCACAGCAAAATGTTTGCAAATCTTATGCTAAAACTCTCAAGCACTTTTTTATCATTGCTTACAAACATATAAGCATGAGTGCCATAATTGTTAAAGACCTCGGTCTTAATTTCCCTAAATTGCGGCAAATTATTTATAAGCTGCTTTAAACGGTCTTCCATCATGCTCCCCTGTTTATTATTTTATCATACAAAGCAACTTTTAACAAATAATTTTCGAAAATGAAAAAAGCGCTTAAGCGGCGCTTTTTTATTAAATTTATCTTAAGTTCGCAAATAATTAAGCACGGATTTTAAGAATTTTAAGCTTAATTGTTGAGTTAGTTTCGGGCAGGGATATTATTACGCTGTCGCCCCCTTTTTTACCCAAAAGAGCCTGGCCTACGGGACTTTCGTTTGAAATAAGACCTTTTGCCGGATCGCTTTCGGTACTGCCTACAATTCGATATTCAAACTCGTCGTTAAAGTCTAAATCTTTTAATTTTACAAAACATCCTGCCGTAACCTTTGCTGTATCAATTTTGTTTTTATTGATGATTTTGCCAAAGCGGATTTTCTCTTCAGCTTCAGCGATTTCGGCCTCAACCTGCGCCTGCTCTTCCTTTGCTGCATCATACTCAGCATTTTCACTAAGATCACCAAAATCACGTGCAATTCCTATTCGTTTGGCAGCTTCAGTTCGCGCTGTTGATTTTAGATAATCCAGCCTGTCCTTTAATGATTTGTAGCCTTCGGGTGTTAAATAAATTTCTTTTGCCATTTTTGCCTCCTTTGATCAAGCCCTGACATACTTAAAAAAATAAAAGTACCACTCCAAAATAAGAGCAATACGTGAATTCTTTCCAAGCATTCGCGATATTATAATATTATATGCCCCCGCTGTCAAGGTTTTTAGCTATATTATTGTATTAATTTATTTATTAAAAATGCACAAATTTTTTATCATTTTAATGTTATACTACTAATAAGAGGGCAAAAATGATTCGTATTTGGGCAAAGATTGTAACGGAAGAAAAAATAATCAAAGATTTAATCTATCAAAAAACTGAATATTTTGACCCTGCAAAATTTCAAACTTACCTTGAAGAAATGTGCCACGAACTCGATATCGGCACACCCATTATATTAAGCAAACACTTGGAGTATTTTTTGACTTTTAACAATACAAGCTTCGCTGCAGCCGATTTTGCAGAAAATATTAACTTTGACAAGTTTATTATAGAAGATGCAAGCAATTATTAAAAAAAGGAGGATTAATCCTCCTTTTTTATTATTTGTTCAAACTTGTAAATATTTTATAAATTTCTTCATTAAAGTTTGATTTAGCTTTAATTGCATCTTCCATGCTGACATCAATAATTATGCCGCTTTTAATACCCACTGCCCTGTTAAACTTGCCCTCAATAAGAAGATCAATAGCGCGCACACTAAACTGCATTGCAAGCATACGGTCTCTTACTACAGGACTGCCGCCGCGCTGAATGTGACCTAAGATGTTTGCACGGGTTTCAATACCTGTTGCTTTTTCGATATTTTTTGCCAGCTGCTTTATATCAAACTGATGTTCGGATATTATTATTGTGGGAGCTTTAACCCCCTTCGCCAAACTGTATTTAACTTTTGCTATAACTTCTGCCTCGGATATCGCATGTTCAGGAACAGCCAATACCTCACAAGCAGTTGCCGCCGCACTAAACAGAGCTATTGAGCCGCAGTATCTGCCCATAACCTCAATAATACTGCATCTCTCAAGTGATGACATAGTCTGCTGTATCGATTCAATAGCATTGGCTGCTACACCCACCGCCGTATGAAATCCTAAGCAATAATCCGTATAAAATAAGTCATTATCAATTGTTCCGGGTATAGCTATTGTTTTTACACCCAGCTTATTAAGCTCGGCAACACCGTTAAATGATCCGTCACCGCCAATAACTATCAGAGCATCAATCTTATGTTTTTTAAGATTTGCAACAGCTTTTTTACGCCCTTCAATGCTCATAAATTCTTTACATCTGGCCGACTTTAAATATGTGCCGCCAACACTTGCAATATTTGCAACATTATTATATTTTAAAGGATAAATTTCATCCTCAATAAGTCCTTTAAAACCCAGCCGTACACCAAAAACATCAAGTCCTTTATATAGCTCGGCCATTTTAACAATTATATTAAGACAAGTATTCATACCCTGACAGTCACCGCCGCTTGTTAAAACCGCAATGTTTTTCATATGTTTCTCCTCTAAATCAACTTAATATATTCTTCTAGTATAAGCGCATTTAACTCGTTTAGCAAATGATTATTGGCATTTACCCGATAGCTTACCTTAAAAGCCGAGTTGCTTTCGCTGCACTTTATTATAACAGGCGTATTGCCGATATAATTCTTTAATATCTTTAAAACACTCTGATGAAGGATTTCATCTTTAACGTTATATTTTAAATATAGCGTTTGAGTTTTTTCTGCGGCTGGCTCTTCCTGTTCGTCGTTATTCTCTTCTTCTCTCTTCCAAATACCAAGTTTTGAAACAAGCACCACGGGTGATTCTCCTTTTCGTATAGACAACCTTCCCGATACGCTTATCATCACATCTTCGTTAAGCGAATCTTTAAAGCGTTCATAAGTGTTAGGAAAAAGCATAAGATCAATCGAACCATATAAGTCCTCCATCTTTATAAGCGCCATCTCCTTATTTCCTTGCTTGGTGTGCATTTTCCGGATTTCTGAAATTATGCCGCCCGTCGTAACCTCCATATCGTTTGTCAATTCAACTATGCCTTCGTCATCTATGTCTTCATCAGGACTTGCTTCGGGTTCATCTTCACTTTCATTATTTCTTATCATAGATGAATTGAAGTTAAAGTTTGCCATCTTATCAATGTAGGCATCCAACGGATGACCTGAAATATAAACACCCATAATCTGCTTTTCAAACTTAAGCTTAGCATAATCGCTATATTCTTTTATATTAGGAAAATCAATTTTTGTAAGCTCGTCAGCAGAACTGTCGCTGTCAAACAAACTAAACTGTCCGCAGGCTTTGCTTTTTTTATCTTTGCTTATCATATCAACTACACGCTCATAAACAGCAAACAACTGTGACCTGTGCTGACCAAAAGTATCAAAAGCTCCCGAATAAATCATACTTTCAAGACATCTTTTGTTCAGGGCGCCTCCATCCTGACGCTTAACAAAATCATAAAGATCTTTATAGTCGCCATTTTTTTCGCGCTCTTCAATAATAGCATTAACTACACCCAAACCAACGTTTTTAAGTGCACCCAATCCAAAACGCAAACTGCCGCTGTCAACACTAAAATAAGTTTCACTTTTATTAATGTCCGGGGGCATTATTTCTATTTTTTGTTCTTTGGCATAAATAACATAACGCTTAACTTCGTCAAGGTTTGTTATTCGGTTATTTAAAACTGCCGCCAAATATTCAACGGGATAATAACATTTTAAATAAGCTGTTTGATAAGCAATAATTGCATAAGCCGCAGCATGTGATTTATTAAAAGCATATTGAGCAAATTTTTCCATTTCGCTAAAGACTTTTTCAGCAATTTCTTTGTTTATGCCAAGCTTAACTGCTCCGGGGATAGGATCACGAATACCTTTAGGATCAACATATCCTTCAACAAACTTCTTTCGTTCGGCGGCCATTTGGTCAACCTTTTTCTTACCCATAATACGACGCACATTATCTGCTTGTCCCAGCGTAAAACCGCCCATTGCCTGAACTATCTTCATAACCTGCTCTTGATAAACAATAACGCCGTAAGTCTCTTTTAATATCGGTTCAAGGCAAGGATGATCATAAGTAGTGTTTTTTGGGTCGTGCTTATTTTTAATAAAACGCGGAATAAAATCCATAGGTCCGGGTCGGTACAAAGCAACTGCCGCAATAATATCCTCAATGCGGTCAGGTTTCATTTCGCGCATAAGCTTTTGAAAACCACTGCTTTCGATTTGAAATACCATAGGAGTATTGCCACTTGCTATCATCTTATAAACATTGGGGTCATCAACATCCATCTTGTCAAAATCAACATCAACTCCGTGCAAGCGCTTAATCAACTTAATTGCCTTGTCAATATCTGTTAAAGTTCTTAGTCCTAAAAAGTCCATCTTCAAAAGTCCTAAATCCTCAAGTTCAATCATGCTGTATTGCGATGCAATTTCATCACCGTTTCGAAGCAGCGGAACATAAGTATTAACAGGGTTTGGCGTGATAAGAATTCCGCAGGCGTGTGTTGAACTTTGCCTTGGCATACCCTCAAGCTTAATGCTCATGTCAACAACTTTTTTGATTGCGGGATCTTCATCATAAATTTTTCTTAGCTCGGGCAATATATATTTTTCGTTTTCTTCTTTACCCGTTGTGCCAAAATAATATTTCAAAACAGGCGGCTTTTTAATGCCGTCAGGCAACTTAAACGGTATTGCTTTGGTAATTTTGTCACTGTCAGTATAGGGCACGCGAAGAACACGCGCAACGTCTTTTATTGCGTTTTTTGCTGCCATTGTGCCATAAGTACCAATAAAACTAACGTTATCAGGCGTATATTTGTTGCGGGCGTATTCAATGACTTCGACGCGACGGTCATAGCAAAAATCCACATCAAAGTCAGGGGTACTTACACGTTCACGATGAATAAACCGCTCAAACAGCAACTCATATCTAAGTGGGTCAACGTTGGTAATACCGCTTGTATAAGCTACTATTGAGCCTGCCCCCGAACCGCGGCCGGGACCCACAGGAATGTCGTTTTGTTTTGCAAAGTTAATATAATCCCAAACAACCAAAAAGTATTCAACAAAGCCTAATTCATTAATAAGCTCAAGTTCTTCCTCCATTCGGGATGTGTGAACATCTGTAATTTCTTTATATTTTGTTTGCAAACCCTCATAGCAAATTTTGCGTAAATACTCAAAATTGCTAAGCCCGTCAGGCGCATTAAAAATAGGAATAAAGTTTTCGTTATCCTGCAGTGTGCAACCTTCAGGAAGTCCGCCGTCTTTTGATATAAATTTATGACTTTTTGCCTTTATCCGCACTTCACATTTATTTGCTATCTCAACGGTAGCGTCAAGCGCTTCCGGATAAGCACCCAGCACTTCTTCCATCTGCTCACGCGTTTTAATATAAAACTCGTCTGTAGGAAATTTTATTCGGTTAGGGTCATCAAAAAACTTGCCGGTTGAAACACACATAAGCACATCTTGCATCTCGGCGTCTTCTTTATAAATATAGTGTGCATCGTTCGTGGCAACGATTTTAACTCCAATTTTTTTAGCAAGATCAACCAACGGTTGCAAAACCTCGACTTGCTCGGGCATGTTATGATTTTGAATTTCAATATAAAAGTCTCCAGGCATAAACAGATTCTTATATCTAAGTGCAATTTTTTCAGCCTCGTCAAAACGACGCTCTAAAATAAGGCTGGGTACATGACCGCCTAAACATGCCGATAAACAAATAAGCCCCTCCGCATGCTGTTCTAAAATTTTATAGTCTATTCGCGGTTTATAATAAAAACCTTCAATGGCTGCAGCTGAACTTAGTTTAAGCAGATTTTGATAACCAACATCATTTTTGGCAAGCAAAATAAGATGATACATCTCCCCTTTACCTTGTTTAACAAAACGGTCTTCGCAAATATAAAACTCACAACCGATAATAGGCTTAATTCCGTTATTATAACACTCAGAATAAAACATAAGCGCACCAGCCATGCTGCCGTGGTCGGTTATTGCAACTGCCTTACCACCCTGCTCTTTTATTGTGCTTACTAGTTTTTTAATACGGCAGGCACCGTCTAACAAACTATATTCAGTATGAACATGCAAATGCACAAAGTCTTTCATCTGTTATTCTTCATCCTCTTCTTCTATTTCATCAGCTATTTTATAAAGCTTTCTGAACTGATGATTTATGCCGCTTTTTGTAATTTTGTTGCCCATAAGTTTTGTTAAGTTTTCTAAACTCTCATCAGGATTAGCCATTCTCAAAAGCACAAGTTCCTGCAAGCTGTCAGGCAAATTATGTATACCGTAATATTTTTTTATTTTTTCAATTGCGTTAAGCTGCTTAATGCTTGCCGACACCGTTTTGCTGATGTTAGCACTCTGACAATTGTTTTGACGGTTGACATTGTTTCGAACCGCCCTTAATGTAATTTCGTTTTGAAGTTTTAATACACTTTTAAAAGCACCTACGGAGGCAAGCAAATCACTCACCTGCTCGCCTTCTTTTATATAAAGTAAAAACTGTTTTTTACGTTTGCTTTTTTTGCTGTTTATGCCTTGCGTAAAAAGCAAACTCGAAAAATCATCTGCAAAAATTTCATTGTCAAAAACAAACTCTAAATGATATCCGCTAAAAGTACGGGTAGGATTTTTAAACTCATCATTAATTAAAATATTTGTTGTTGCACTTGTAATAAAAACTCCTTTAATATATGACAGCGCACAGCAAGGTCCTTCAATAATATGTTCATCGATTCCTGCAATCAATTCAAAGTTGCCCTCACTATTGTGCCTGGCAAGTCCGCAATCAAACAACACCTGTGTTGCGCAGGTTTCGGGTATAGTTATTAGATATCTGACCGATTTGTTTATATTTAAGTCTTCATCAAGTGTAAGCTCGGCATATTCTCCGTACAGTCGTTTTAACGTATCGTTTATTATATTATAAATATTTTGCATATCTGTTTTAACAACAATACACACCCTGCCGTTTTTAATGCTAAGTTCGCCTGCCGAATGAATAATAGCCGAAAGCTCACTTAGCTTACAGCACTCATTTTCACATAAGTTATTTATTACTTCAATTTTTGCATCCTGCGCAAATGACATCAACTATTTCCTTTTGTAATTTAAAAATTGCGGCAATTTATCTAAGTTGGCAATATTTTCAGCGGGAATTTTATATTCTTTGATTAAATTCCTTGACCTTTGAAAATCAGCAATTCTTTCTATTTTGTGGGCATCTGACCCTATAATAAATTTTACTCCCGCACTTATCATTCCGTCAATTTCACTTTTAGCTAAATGTGTATATTTGCTGTTAAGTTCAATAAGAGTTCCCTTTTTTGCGGCAGCTTCACCAACCTTAACGGCATCCGTCTTGCAAAGTCCAAAATTTAAATGCGTTATTATATCAATATTATTATTTTCAATTGCTTTTATATACGCATTAGTATTTTGTTCCAGCATTTTTCTTGAGTGAACTTTTGTCTTAAAAAAGTTTGATATAAATAATTTAAATTTGTCCTTAACGCTTGCAGCTTTTACAAAATTATGAAAGCCGCAAAGCACAAGGTCAATATATTGCAAATCTTCAGGCAATACATCAATTTTACCGTCAACGGATATAAGATTGGCTTCAACTCCCAACAGCACATTAATTTTATATTTTTCGCCTGCGCGTTTGCATTCTTCTTTTAAAAGAGGCAATCTCTTTCTATAAGTGCAATAAAGTTGGTGATTAAAACCGTGATCGGTTATTGCGATTTCTTTTAGTCCTAACTCACTTGCCTGCTTTGAAATTTCGTCAATGCTACCTTTAGCGTGCCTGCCGGGTATGCCGTGTTTATGACTGTTTAACGAGTGTATATGATAATCCCCTAAAAATGCCATCTTTTATCCTTTATTTTATTACTTTAATTTCTCTTTCTAGCATTATACCAAATTTTTTAAAAACTGTCTTTTCAATTTGTATAATTAATTTTAAAACATCATTAGCCGTAGCTTTGCCGTTATTAACAATAAAACCGCAATGAACTGTTGATATTTGCGCTCCGCCAATCGTTTTGCCCTTTAGCCCGCATTTTTCAATAAGTACAGGTGTATATTCGGTTGCCGGCTTTTTAAATACGCTGCCTGCCGAAAACGCACTATAGGGTTGCGAACTTATTCGCTTTTGCATATTCTCTTTGCAACGTTTTTCGATTTGTTCTTTTTCGCCGGCTTTAAGATTTAGTACTGCTTTCAGTATAACAAAATTACCTTTTATAAAGCAACTGCTGCGATAATCAAACTGTGCCATGTTTTTTGTTTTTACAAAAAGCCTCTCTCCGTCGGTATAATACACGCTTGCAACAACATCGCTCATCTGTCCGCCATAAGCCCCCGCATTCATAACAATGCCGCCGCCCACACTTCCTGGAATACCAAAACTGAATTCAAGTCCGCTTAAACTGTATTCTATGCAAAAAGCATTTAGTTTATAAAGTGATACCCCTGCACCAACCGTTAAAATACCGTTGTGCAAGCGAATTTGTTTAAACTCCTTGCCAAGAGATATAAAAACATAATTAAGGATTTTATCACTCGCCAAAATATTGCTGCCTTTGCCTAATATAAAATATTTTAATTTATAAAGCCTGCATAATTTTAATGTGTCCATAAGTTGCACAGTTGTATCCGCTGTTACAAAAAGCCTTGCCGTGCCTCCGATTTTAAAGGTAGTCAGATCACTGAGTTTTTTATCAAAACTGATTTGAATTTCAGCATATTTAGCCGTCAAGTTTTTGGCTAGCAGTTTATACTTCATATTTATACCCCCGACAATACAGCTAAGCTTTTTTGATTGTTATTTAAAATTTCTGCCTCAGTAATGAAAACATTAACCGAAGCAAGCGGTTTTAAAAGAACTTTTTCAAAATCCTTTAAATATCCGTCAGTATAGATTGTCCGTTCGTTAATGCTGAACATTCCTGTTTTTGAAATCGTTTTTTGTATATTAGGTGATAACATATATTCAATAAAATCTTCGGCAAGCTTTATTTTATTTGCATCATTATTATTTAGCACTCCAAAGTATTGCACAAGATCACTGTAGCCTTGCAGATAATTATATAAACATGTATTCAGGTTGCCTTTTTCTTCGCGGTTTTTGCATCTGATAACATCACGCTGAGTGCCTATAAGACTCACAAAATTACCTGACAAAAACTTTTCATATGCCTCATATTGCGTCAAATCTTCACCATACAGACCGTTTTGATTGTTTAATTTTATTCCGTTTTTATTTTGAATCTCAGCAATATTGATAAGCGTGTTTTTTGCAAATCCTGCAGCTGCAATGCTTTTCTTGCCGCTCTGGGTATTATAATTATATAAATTTTGCAAGTCAAAATCCTTTCCGCCAAGTATTTTATTAAGCAAGTTTTCATGACTTATTACAGCATAACCGCCCAGCATATAAGGCAGCGCATATTGGATACCGTTTGATTTGCCATAGTCAATAAGGTCATCACGGATTTCATTTTTTATATTAAGAGGCATTAATCTATTTAAAAACAGTTCTCCAGCCCCAACCCCGAATGACACCGCATCAGGTAGGTTTCCGCTTTCTGCATTTAACTTTGCCTGTTCAATGGTAAGTGGTTTTACTGTGATATACTGACCGCTGTTTAATTTGTTATATTCAACAGCCTGAGCCTGTAAATAATCTGCACGGTTGAGGCTTCCTCCCTCAAAGCTGTCTATATGCCAAAGTTCAATTATGTTTGCGTCTGCCCGCGACTGATAAAACTGCGACAAATTGTTTTCATATAAACTTTTATCCGTCAAAAAAAATAACGCAAAACATATATACGCCGTAACTGCAAAACCTAAAAAATAACGTAATAATTTTGCTTTGTTAAACTTAATTTTTTGCCGTTGTTTTTTATCTTTATTTTTTTTATTGCCAAAAGTAGCAAGAGAATAAACGCGCATATTAATGTATATGCGCGTCCTTTTTTATTAATTATTGTTTAATTTATTCAAAATATCTTGAGCAAGCACTGCGGTTATTCCTTTAATCATCATAAGTTCCTCTACAGTTGATTCCTTTATGGCTTTCAAGCTTTTAAACTTAATTAAAAGAGCTTTCTTTTTAGCTTTTCCGATGCCGGCAATTTCGTCTAATGCACTGTGCGTTTGACTTGATTTTCTAAGACTTCTATGAAAAGTTAAAGCGAATCTGTGGGCCTCATCACGCACTGCCTGCAACAGTTTTAGCGCATAGCTGTTTTTGCTTAATATTATCGGTATGCTACTATCTTCAGCAAAAATCTCCTCGTTTTGTTCTGCCAGACCTATAACATCAATGTTACTGTTATATCCCTTTATTATGCTGCGTGTTGCGCTTACCTGTCCTTTGCCCCCGTCAATAAGAATAAGCTCGGGCATACTTGAAAAACTTATATCTTCACTTTTAAGTTTTTCTAACCTTCTTGCAACAACTTCTTGCAAGCTCGCATAATCGTCAGGTCCTACAACAGTTTTTATTTTAAAACGCCTGTAATGCTTGTTTGCCGCCTTGCCGTCAATAAATACTACCATGGAGGCAACAGAGTTGCTGCCGCCTGTATTAGATATATCAAATGCTTCAATACGGTTGGGCAGATTGTTAAGGCCAAGTTTAAGTTGAAGTTCTTGCATCGCGCCAGTCGTTTTTGCGTTTTCTTTTAAGTTTTTGTCAATGCTGTTCTCTAAATAATCCTCAGCATTTTTTATTGCCTGTTTAATCAGGTCAGACTTTATGCCGCGCTCGGGTGCTAAAACCTCTATTTTCATACCCGCAAGGCTGTTTAAATACTCCTCTAAAAAACTTGTGTCACTTAATTTTTGCGACAGTAGAATTGTTTTTGGCAGCAAATTAAGATTGTAATATTGTGTTAAAAATGAAACAAATGCGTCTTCGATGTCAGCAATGCCTCCCAAACTGAAGTTTTTTGCACCCATCATTTTTCCGCCTCTTATTATTAGCACAGTAAAAACGCTTGCAATATCGTTTGAAGCAAATGCAAAAACATCAATATCTTCTCCTTTTGTAAGTGTTGCCACTGCCCTTCTTTTTAGTTTATCCAGCATAAGCAGTCGGTCTCTTATTTCAAGTGCAAGTTCAAAGTTCTCTATATTAGATGCGGCATTCATCTTTTGCTGTAAAATATCATAAAGACTGCTGTCTTTGCCGTTTAAAAAATCTATAACTTTATCAATTAGTTTTTTGTATTCCTGTTTATTGATTTTACCTACACAAGGTGCACTGCAAAGGTTCATGGAATAATTCAGACACTCACGTTTTTGAAAACGGTTTTCGTTTAAGTTTTTAGCGCAACTACGTATAGGATAAGCAAAATTTATAGCTTTAAGAAGCCCCCCTGCCGAAACACCGTCAAAATAGGGTCCGAAATATCTGGAGCCGTCTTTTTTAAGTTTTCTTGTGATTTCAAGAAGCGGAAAAGCCTCGTTTAAATCTATCTTTATATAAGCAAATTCTTTTCCGTCTTTTAGTAAAATATTATAATGCGGCATATATTTTTTTATCAGATTATTTTCAAGCAAAAATGCATCATATTCACTGTTAGTTAAAATATATTCAAAATCCGCAATTTTGCCTACCATGGTGCTTACTTTAAATTCTTTTTGCGACCGGTTAAAGTATTGGCTTACACGATTTTTTAAGTTCTTTGCTTTGCCCACATAAATAATAGTTCCTTCAGCGTCTTTCATGATATATACGCCGGGATTTTTGGGCAGGTTATTAAGTTTTTCCTTAATATTCATATTTTTAGTATATCATAAAATAATAAAAAAAGCCTATTAACTAGGCTTTCTGCAAAACAAAAATATTGAATATGAATTTTCGCAAAATTTCAAAATGGGATAAGAATAAAGTCGTGCAAAGTATAATATACGTTCTTTTTCATAACTGTATAAACTTTTAACAAATCTTTCGCTAAGTTTATGCCGGTTAATAATAAAATACTCTTCGTTTAAAAATATATTTGTATAAGGCTGGCCATATCTATTTAATATTTCAAAACCCGCATCCTTAACAAGTCTTTTAATCTTTGCAGCAGTAAAGGTGTGGATATGACCTTTTGTTGCAGGTCTGCCGTCGGCATACATTGGTTCGTATTGCTGGTCAGGAACCGATAAATAGAAATAACCACCGGGCTTTAATAAATTAAATAAATCTTTTAGCGTTTTTGCGGGTGAAACAACTTTTGCAGGTGAATCAAAGCAAGTAATTGCATCGAAAGTTTCTTTGGGCCAGTCTATTTCTTCATTGTCAATGCTTGTATAATGATATTTAACATTGCTGATGTTGCGGGTTTGCGCGTTTTTTATTGCCTTGTCAACCATTTTTTTATCGGCGCTAACGCCCGTAACATGCTTGGCAAATTGTGCTAAATATTCTGCACCATATCCTTCGGCACTGCTGACTACCATAATATTTTGAAGTTTGTTTGCAACTATGCTATCGCCTGCAAAAACAAACTTTCCCATAGCTTCAAGGCATATATAGTAATTATTACGTTTATCATAAGGGCTGTTAAATTGTCTGGTAAAATCATCTGACCACATGCAGTTACCTCCTCATCTTTTGTTATTCTATTTTAACAGATAGCATTGCTTTTAGCAAATGAAACCTCTTTAAAATCATATATGTTACTTCTCGGGATTTAACTCAGGACTATACATTTAACTCAGGATTATACATTATGCTGTCATAAACAAGTTCCATTTGACCCGACCAGTTTTTTATTTCTCTGGGAGGTGCATATTCGCTAATAGGCATAATGCGGTTTCGTTTATGCATATCACTGTCACTTATGTTAATGGGCTGATAAGTAAATTCACGCTTATCCGGTGCCACACGCGGGTCGGACTGTATTGTGCGATAAAGCGGAAAATCCTTATTAATTTGCCGGTTTGATTTTATATAATTTAATAATATTCCGCCGTTGTTATCTAATATATCACATTGAAAGTTTTATCTCGCAAAATTGCTTATTGGTTAAGCGTCTGTTTAGTCTAAAAATGTTACTGTCGTTTTTATCAATGCGTTCAATATCAGCTATCGTAAAATTATTTTTCATTATTAGTCTCCTAACAGTAATTATATTTTATCACTATCAGAAGAATATTTCAAGATGCAAGTTTATCTTACAAAGCATACAGCAAAACTGATGACTACTTTTATTCGTCTAAAATACAATCTACGCCGTTTAGCATTACGTCGTTAATAGTCTTGTTTGCAAGACTGTAGTATATAACTTTGCCTTCTCGGGCATGCTTTACAGCGCCTACATCTTTTAGCAGCTTTAACTGATGGCTCACAGTAGTTTGATTGAGATCAAGACTCACCGAAATATCATTTACGCACATATCACTGACAGCCAACGCTGACAGAATTTTAAGCCTTGTTCCGTCACTGAATACACTAAAAAAATTTGCAAGTTGTTGCAAAATTTTATTTTCGGGCATATAATACTTCAGATTTTTTAGCGTTTGTTCGTCTAGATTTAAAAGTTTAGTTTGTAGCATAATTTTTTTTCCACCTGTTAGATACATTTTAAATCATATAACAGCTGAGTGCAAACATTAGGCTTTTCGAATTTTGAAAGATAAAAGCTAATAAAAAAATATTTTGGAGGTTTAAATGGACTTAACACTTATTATTATCTTAATACTACTTACTTCGGTCTTTTCATCAGTGACAGATTTAGACTTTTTTAACAGCACAAATATTTTGCTGCTGCTGATTTTGCTTGCAGTATTAGGTATTGACAACAACCGAGAATGTGACTGCAATTGCGGCCGTGACAGGTTTTGCAACAACAATCCGTTAAGATTTTTTTAACAATAAAAAGAGAGGTTAAACTCCTCTCTTAGCCTTTTATTGAAATAAGTCCTATTTTATCATAAACTTCTTGCAATTTGTTTTGGGCAACAGCGCGCGCTTTATCGGCACCTTGTTTTGCTATTTTATCCAGGTATTCTTTGTTGTCCTTTAGTTTGCTTATTTTGTCACGAATAGGTGCAAGCACTTTTATAACAGCTTCGGCAGTATCCGTTTTCAAAGCACCGTATCCTTGCCCGCTAAAATGCTGTTCGGCTTCTTTTATAGTAATATTTTTCATAGCCGAATAAATAGTTAAAAGATTTGATACTCCTGGCTGAGCTGCTCCGAATTTTATTTGATTTAAACTGTCGGTTACAGCACGCTTAAATTTTTTGCGGATATCTTCATCACTGTCGTCAATATAAATTACATCATTATCATTGTCTCCGCTTTTTGCCATCTTATGTTCAGGATCTAAAAGACCCATAATTTTAGCACCGCTTTTGGGCATTATGGCTTCGGGTACTATAAAAGTTTTTCCGTAACGTGAATTAAACTTAATTGCCACATCCCTTGCCATCTCTACATGCTGCACTTGGTCTTTGCCGACGGGTACAACATTAGCATCATAAAGTAATATATCCGCTGCCATAAGCATGGGATAAGCAAACAAGCCAGAAGATATTTCTTTATTTTTTATTTTTGCGTCTTTAAACTGTGTCATACGGCTTGCAAGCCCGAAAGGGGTATTGCAAGTCATAATCCATCCAAGTTCGGCATGTCCGCTAACATGCGACTGAACAAATATAGTGCTTTTATCAGGATCAAGTCCGCAAGCTAAAAAAGTTGCGAGTTGAGCATAGGTGTTTTCACGAAGTTCTTCAGGGTCCATATCAATTGTCAGTGAATGTAAATCAACTATACAAAAGTAACTGTTATATTCTTCTTGCATAGCCTTCCACAAATTTAGCGCGCCTATAAAATTGCCAAGGGTTAACTTGCCTGTAGGTTTAGTTCCGCTAAATATTGTTTTTTTCATTTTTTATTCCTTTTTTATTGTTGTTTTTTTTGTTGCAGCAGTCGTTGTTTTTTTCTCAGCTGTATCTGCCAGCTTTTTAGCTGCAGATTTTAAGTCCGCTGTTTTTCTTGTTGTTTTCTTTTTAGCAGATTCTTGTATTACTTCCGGTGCAGGCAGTTGTGCTGCGGCCACCACTGCTTCGGCAGCTACTGCTTGCTCGGCTTGAAGTTGTTTGCGCTTTTCTTTTACCTCGATGTTCTCAGACCATACAACGCCAACAATGGCAAATATGGGAGGTGCAAACAGCATGCCAAGCATTCCGAAGGCGGCTCCTCCGATAAGGATGGAGGCACCTACAAGAAGTCCGCTGATTTTGATTTGTTTGCCCACAATAAAGGGTGTGATACCGCTCGTTACTACTACAACTATTACAACGGCGGCAATAGCAACATATAGTGCTTGTGTTAAGGTTCCGAAAATTATCGTTACCAAAAGTGCAGGTATAAGACCTATTAAAACTCCTACATAAGGTATAAAGTTAAATACAGAAATAAGTATGGCCAAAGGCCAGGCGTAGGGCACGCCCAGAATTAAAAAAGTAACACCTATTAATACCGAAAGTATTGCAATTTCGATAAACTTGCTTAAAAAGTAATTGTATAGGATATCGGTTGACTTTTCTTTTATTTGTATGATTTCTGCGGCACGCTGCTTAGAGCTGTTAGCATAAGTAACACGATTAAAGAACGTATTAATTTTTTCTTTATCCTTTAGCATTAAAATCGCAAATAAAATACTGATTAAGCTTAAGCCCACTGTAGTAACAACTGTGGTGCCAATGTCAATAATCCTTGGACCCAGTTCTGTTATTGTTGTTTCAATGCTTTTTACTATGTCGTTAACAAAATTTGTAACCTCTTTGGTTAAATCCTGACCTAAAAGTTTTTCTAATAAATCTGTTAATTCGCGTTTAATTTTACCTACGTGTATATCAGTGTTTTCTATAAGTTCTTTTATTATTTCTATTACGCGGGGTACAAACAACCACATAAGTATTGCAATAATAGCAACTATGCAAAGGAAAACAATAAATAAACTTATTGTACGCTTTAGTCCTTTTTCAAATCTGTTGCCGACAAAAGCATTTTTCATTACTTTTTTTTCTAAAAAGTCAACAAAACGTGAAAACAAAAAGGCAATTAATGCACCAATAAATATTGCTGCACTTCCTGTCAAAACAGCATAGAACATTGTTCTGACATCGCCGCCCCAACCAAAAATTAATGACAGCACTAATATTACAAAAATGCCAAACAATCCAACCTTAAGCCAGGGAGATTTTTCTTTTCCGGTTCCGTTAAAATTAAAGTTGCCGTTTTCCATAATAACCTCGTTTTGTTAATTATATTACAAATTCATATTTCTAACAAATAAAATAAAGATAAAAAAAAGAAAGCGATTAGCTTTCTTTTTAACATTAAAATTATTCAATAATTTTTGCTACAACGCCTGAACCTACAGTTCTGCCGCCTTCACGGATAGCGAAGCGCAAGCCCTGTTCGATAGCGATAGGTGTAATAAGTGTGATTTCCATACCGATGTTGTCGCCTGGCATAACCATTTCAACACCCTTTGGAAGTTCAACTGAACCTGTAACGTCAGTTGTTCTGAAGTAGAACTGAGGTCTGTAACCATTAAAGAATGGTGTGTGACGTCCGCCTTCTTCTTTTTTCAATACATAAACCTCGGCAGCAAATTTAGTGTGAGGTTTGATTGAAGCGGGTTTGCAAAGAACCTGACCTCTTTCGATATCTGTACGGTTGATACCGCGAAGCAATAGACCAATATTGTCTCCAGCCTGAGCCTGGTCAAGAGCTTTGCGGAACATTTCAACGCCGGTAACAACTGTGTTTTTGTTTGAACCCATACCAACGATTTCAACTGTATCGCCAACTTTAACTATACCGCGCTCTACACGGCCGGTAGCAACTGTGCCGCGACCTGTGATTGTGAATACGTCTTCAACAGGCATAAGGAAAGGCTGATCGGTAGCACGTTTTGGCTCTGGAATCCAAGTGTCAACTGCATCAAGAAGTTCTGCAATCGGCTTGCATGCAGGATCATCTGCTTTGCCTGCCTGAGCAGCTTCAAGAGCTTTTAGAGCTGAACCGCGGATTATTGGTGTTTTGTCTCCTGGGAAGCCATATTCGGTAAGAATATCACGGATTTCCATTTCAACAAGTTCAAGTAATTCTGCATCATCAACCTGGTCGCACTTATTCATAAATACTACGATATAAGGAACGCCAACCTGACGGGCAAGAAGAATGTGCTCACGAGTTTGTGGCATAGGACCATCGGTCGCTGCAACAACAAGTATTGCGCCGTCCATCTGAGCAGCACCGGTAATCATGTTTTTTACATAGTCCGCGTGACCCGGGCAGTCTACGTGTGCGTAGTGCCTGTTAGCGGTTTGATATTCAACGTGTGAGGTATTGATTGTAATACCACGGTTTCTCTCCTCGGGAGCCTTGTCGATATCTTCATAACGCATTTTTTCTGCGTAACCTTTTGCAGCTGAATACATTGTAATAGCAGCAGTTAAGGTTGTTTTGCCATGGTCAACGTGGCCAATAGTACCTACGTTGATGTGTGGCTTACTTCTGTCAAATTTTGCTTTTGCCATAAGTATTAAATCCTCCTAAAATATTTGTTTTTTAATTTTGACTTACAATGTGCTTTAAAAGCAAAAAGTCTTAAACGTTGATTATTATATCAAATTAAAAACTTTTTGCAAAGCAATTTTATGTTTTAGCTTGCGCAAGACTTAAAAAGTTTTAAATTTTTAAGTCTTATTTTTTATTAGCGGCTCTGTCGCCAATAATCTTTTCAGCTACGAACTTGGGAACTTCAGCATATTTTGCAAATTCCATTGCGAAAGTTCCTCTTCCTTGTGTTGCTGAACGAAGGTCTGTTGAGTATCCAAACATTTCGCTTAGCGGAACTTCGGCAAAAATTCGTGTTGAACCGGGAATGGGAACGTCTGTTCCTTGAAGCATTCCGCGTCTTTGAGTAATGTTGCCCATAACTGCACCTAAGTAATCATCAGGAAGTTCAACTTCGACTTTCATGATAGGTTCTAGTAGTACGGGGTCAGCCTTTCTTGCGGCTTCTTTAAAAGCCATACTTCCTGCAATTTTAAACGCCATTTCTGACGAGTCAACATCGTGGTAAGAACCAAAGTGAAGTGTAACCTTGAAGTCAACAGTTTCGTATCCTGCAAGAATACCGTTTTGTTTTGCTTCGGCTATACCTTCGTTAACGGGTTTGATAAATTCTTTGGGGATTACTCCGCCGACGATTTTATCTTCAAACACATAGCCTGAACCGGGTTCTAGAGGTTCCATCTTTATGCAGGCATGGCCATACTGACCTTTGCCGCCTGACTGACGAATAAACTTACCTTCGGCTTCAACAGCTTTGCGGATAGTTTCGCGATAGCTAACCTGTGGCTGTCCAACGGTTGCATCAACCTTAAATTCTCTTTTTAGACGGTCAACAATGATTTCAAGGTGCAAGCTCGCCCATTCCGGCAATAATTGTTTGACCGGTTTCTTGATCGGTGTATGTTTTGAAGGTTGGGTCTTCTTCAGCAAGCTTTATAAGTCCGTTAACCATCTTTTCTTGGTCTTGTTTTGTTTTTGGCTCGATAGCTACCTTAATAACAGGCTCAGGGAAAGTCATGCTTTCAAGTGCGATGGGTTTATTTTCCGCACAAAGCGTATCTCCCGTAATTGTCTCTTTTAGTCCTACAATGGCTGCGATATCACCGGCAAAAACTTCGGATATATCTTCACGGTTGTTAGCGTGCATCTTAAGCAATCGGCCGATTCGTTCTTTTGTGTCTTTGCGGGGGTTAAGCGCATATGAACCTGCAGTTAATTTGCCCGAATATACACGGAAGAAGGTGATTTTTCCAACATAAGGGTCTGTTGCGATTTTAAATGCAAGACCTGCAAAGGGTGCTGAATCACTGCTGTCGCGCTCTTCTTCTCTTTCTGTTCCGGGAACTACTCCGCGAATATTAGGTACATCAATTGGTGAGGGCATATAGTCAACAATAGCATCAAGAAGTTTTTGAACGCCCTTGTTTTTGAAGGCTGTTCCGCAACAAACGGGAATCATCTTCATTTCAAGAGTTGCCTTTCGTATACCTTTTTTGATTTCTTCGACAGTAAGTTCTTTTCCGTCAAAGAATTTTTCCATAAGAGCGTCGTCTTCAGCAGCAACATGTTCAACAAGTTCAGCATGGTATTTTTTTGCCATTTCAACTAGGTCTGCAGGAATGGGTTCTTCGCGCATGTCTGTTCCTAAATCATTATAGTAAACAGTTGCTTTCATTTCGACAAGGTCAACTACACCTTTAAAGGTATCCTGTGAGCCGATAGGGATCTGAATAGGTACCGCCGGGGCTTTTAGACGCTGTTTCATAGATTCAACCACTCGGAAGAAGTTTGCGTCATCACGGTCCATCTTGTTTACAAAAGCCATACGCGGAACCTTATATTTGTTTGCCTGACGCCAAACGGTTTCAGTTTGTGGCTGAACACCGCCGCGGGCACAAAGAACTGTAACCGCACCGTCAAGAACCTTAAGGCTTCGCTCAACTTCAACTGTGAAGTCAACGTGACCTGGGGTGTCAATAACGTTAATGCAATGGTCTTTCCATTTTGCAGTTATGCAAGCACTGGTAATTGTAATGCCGCGCTCTTGTTCTTGCACCATCCAGTCGGTAGTAGCACCACCGTCGTGAACTTCACCAATCTTATGAGTTTTGCCTGTATAATACAAAATACGTTCGGTAGTTGTAGTTTTGCCTGCATCAATGTGCGCCATGATACCGATGTTTCTGTATTTTTCTAATGGAAATTGTCTAGGCATAATCTTTAATTATTCTCCTTTTGCAAATTTTATAACCTATTAAAAAATAGGTTTTGGTTAGGTTTTTATTAATTGTTGCGATTGCTTTATTTTGCCTGTAATTGCAGGCACTTTTTGCAATAACAATCTTAATTAATTAGGTTATTTAGGTTTTTTATTTGATAATACAATTTTTAAGGTTTAGATACGAGCGATACGAGGCAAACAAGCATTTTGTGACAGGAGTGTAGTTTGATCTACACGACTTAGCAAAAGCGCAAGTTTAACATAGTAGCGTGGAGTATATAAAGCTTAAAATTACCATTTGTAGTGAGCAAACGCCTTATTAGCCTCAGCCATACGATGCATTTCATCTTTACGCTTAACTGCACCGCCAGCGTTATTATATGCGTCCATAGTTTCAGCTGCTATTTTCTTGTTCATTTCCTTCTCGCCGCCGCGCTTACGTGCAAACGTTACTATCCAGCGGATGGCAAGAGTTTGACGACGGTCAGGTCTGATTTCCATAGGAACTTGATAAGTAGCACCACCCACTCTGCGGGCTTTTGTTTCAAGCAGGGGTTTAACATTTTCTACCGCCTGATTAAACACGTCAATGGGCTGAAGGCTTAGTTTTTCTTTTATTGTTTCAAACGCATCATAAACTATATTTTGAGCAATACCGCGCTTTCCGTCTACCATAATTTGATTGATAGCTTTTGTTACTACAGTCGAATTATAAATAGGATCGGGCAATATTTTGCGCTTTTCTGCTCGGTTACGTCTTGGCATTATTAAAATCTCCTTTTGTTAGTTTTGTTTATTTTTATTCATCCAAAATTGAATTAAAAATTATTTAGGCTTTTTTGCGCCGTATTTACTTCTGCTTTGACGTCGCTTTGCGATGCCTGCAGTATCAAGCGTGCCGCGAACGATGTGATAACGCACACCTGGCAAATCCTTAACTTTTCCGCCACGGATAAGCACAACACTGTGTTCCTGAAGGTTGTGACCTTCGCCGGGAATATAAGTTGTACCTTCACCGCCGCCCGAAATACGAACTCTGGCAATTTTGCGAAGAGCCGAGTTGGGCTTTTTGGGAGAAGTTGTGGTAACGCTTAAACAAACGCCGCGTTTTTGTGGGCATTCGTTAAGAAGCGGAGATTTGCTTTTGCTCTCAGCTGTTTTTCTGCCGTGCCTAACTAACTGGTTAATTGTTGGCATTAGATTTTCCTCCTATAAGATTTTTGGATGAATTGATAACCTGCAACTACTCTAAGTTTCAATTCTTAGCAATACCTACAACAGCACAAGGTACTTGGATTTTGCAAAGCTTTCCAAGTTCGCATTTGCTTAGTGCAATCCGGAATGGAATGTTCCCTTTTTTGCACTCAGCGATAATCTGCTCCTTTAGCTGATTGTCAGCATTGTCGGCAATAATAACTTGCATTATTTTGCCATTAATAATAGCCTTTAAAACTTGACGCGTTCCGATAAGTTTTGAAGTGTTATTAATTAAATGTGTTAAATCACTGTTCATTAAAATAAGTCCTTTTAAAAAAATTATACCCGTGCTTACGAGTACAATCGTGACTTGAATAGTCTAACAAACCGCGCCGTGTTTGTCAAGGGTTTAATAAATAAAATATATCAAAAACCCGGTGTTTAGCCGGGTTTTTATTTTAAATATCCTGGGTAGTAACTGCTATTATTAGTCTCTTTGCTTTGCCGGTAACTTCATAACTGCTGACAATCCCGTCATTAACGGTGTCGGCTATAGTGAAAGGTCTGTATCTAAGTAATAATGGCGAAACTTTTGTGTCACAAATTATCACATCTTCTCCGTCTTGCTTTTTAGTAAGCACCCAAACAAGAGCATATGATCCCTCTTTTTCGATATTAACGGTTTTTAAATCTATTGTATAATCGGCTAGGATTTCAGGGCTGTTGATATTAGCATATCTATTATCAGTATACTGAGTTGCTAAAATAATAATATTGCCGCTGCTTGACCTCAAGGCCAGGCTTAAAGAATAATTGTTAAAGCTTGTTTGGTTGCCACTGTTTTTTATAGAATTTGATAATACTTCGGCATAACCTGACGCATAACATATTCCGTTTGCTTCAATTTCTGCTGTGCTGTTTAAATAAGTTATAGGCAAATCTTTATCATAAAAATCACCTTTCATTTCGACCTCGGGTGCCCCGTCGCTTTCTTTAAAAATTAGCGGCCAATCATTTTTTATTTCCAACTTTTCGATTGCAGCCCTGCTGATTTTAGTCATTAATGAATCAATTAAATTTTCATTTTCGCAATCGGGCGATTCAACCGTGCTGTTAACGGAAGCATCGGATATAAAGGCTATGATTGTGCTGTTGTTTACTCCAACTTTTGCAGCAAGTGAGCCAAGGCTGGTAAATAATGCCTGCATTAAAGATTGTTCATCATCCGACTGATAATTTTTTATTGCGCGGGTAACGGCATTACTTGACAATACTCCACTGCCGCTGTTAACTTTGCCGTTATAAAGATAAGACTGCACAAAACATTTTTCAATATTTATTATGCCGGCAGAGATATAATCTGTAAACGAATCATTTAGAGAATAAGCAAAAGAAGAACCTTCGCTTTTGAAATAATCGTGGCAGGATGTATAAACCTCAATATCGTTTTGTGTCTTATTGTAAAAAGCTATATTTGTAGTTGCCGGTTTGTTGTATAAGCCAGTAACCGGAAGTGTTTGAGAAATTTTTAACATTTTAATATTATTTGCATCGGTATAGTCAAGCTGAATAAACTCACGGGTTGAACCGTAAGGATTTTTGCCTCTGATATCCCAGCCGTCTGAAGTGCGTTCTGCAATTGTTATGCTATATTTAGTCAGACTGGTATCCTTAATGTTTTTCATATACTGCACACTAACGGGCTTATAATTTTTGGTGTCACCGTTGTAGTATCCACTTGTTCCTGTGCCAGTTTTTACATGATCAACGGCTACTGTGTAAACAAAGCATTCAACTACTTCTTTGTCATTTTCATCAAAATAATACTTTGTTTGCATTATTTGATATTGGATGATACTTTCGTTTCCTTGTCGGTTATAATCTTCAACTTCTTTACCCTTGGCAAAATCCCAATAACTGAACCTTGTTGCCCAGCAAACACGGGTTATGGTAATATCCTTTGCAAGTTCGTCACATTCAAGATAATAGGCCCAACCCTCATAATAAGGCCATTCAACAAAACCTTGTTGTTCACGCATAGTTCCTATACGGAACCATTGATTAAAGGCTGGGACTGTTTTTAGAACAAAAGCGATTTCTTCTTTAATTTCATAAATATCATAACCTTGATATTTTCCGCAGCCTTCGCCGTCAATTTTAGAAAGCGTTTCTATAATCTCAAAAAAGTTGTCGGAATCAAGTGCAGAAGCCGTAATTGTATTTGATGACTGAGTTGCCCCAGAAACTGATTGTTCAATTAATTTGTTAATATCGGGCATATACTGCGCACTTTCAGTGCGGCTATGGGCAAGCCTTCCTTTGGTTTCATCAAGAACCAATTGTTTTCTGAAAATAAAATAGGCTGCAACGCCCAAGGCTATTACTGCAATTAAAATAACCGCAATAATTAATCTTGCTTTATTTGTTTGTTTTGCTGTATTTTCCATAACTTTTCCTCTTATCAGGATTATAGGTTTTTTTGGTATTCTTGTCAATATGTCATCTTTTATTTAAATAGTTTAATACTGACTTCGGGCACACAAACTTCTTTTGGAAGTTCGATTATAAATCTTATTAACTTTGCTACCTCAGCAGGATCAAGACGTTCATTTTTTGAATTTTCATAACCGTTATTTTGGGCTATATTTGTTTTAAGGCTGTTAGGAAATACACTTGTAATTTTTATGCCGCATCTTTCAACTTCATCCTGAAGACCCTTTGCAAAGCCCGTAACGCCCCATTTGCTGGCAGTATATATTGCACGCTCGGGGATGGTGTTTTGACCAAGGTTGGAGTTTATTAAAATAAACTGGCCGCTGTGTTTCATCTTCATAAAAGGGAGCGCTGCCTTGCACACTTTTATTGTTCCTGCAAGGTTGATGTTTGTAAGCTCATCAATTTGCTCGTAGGTATTGCTTGTAAGTTCTCCTTTTGCATAAACACCTGCGCTGTTTATTACTATATCAATTTTTCCGCGCGTTGCAATAATATCCTCAACAACTTCTTCTAAGCGCTTTTCATTGCATATATCACAAACATAATAATCGCAAATAATTTCTTTTGCGGTTTCTTTTAGTTTTTTTTCATTGCGCGATAAAATAATAACCGTGTTGTCACGCTGTAATTCTTTTGCTATTTCGCGTCCTAAGCCGTCGCTTCCGCCTGTAATTAAAATTACTTTATTCATTAGTTCACCTTTATATTTTAAAAAAGCATAGTTATAACTATGCTTTCTATTTTTATTTTGCCTCTTTTTCGCTTACTACTTTAACTTCGGCCGAAATCAAAAGCACTATATTTCCCTTATGGAGTTTTGCGCTCTCAAGATAGGTGCGTGGCTTTTCTTCCATTTCTCCTTCTGTTTTAAGAGAAATTTTTACATAATCGGTAAGCATAGTTTTGGCTATGCAGTAGCATTCCTCCACTGTTTTGCCGTTGCAAAAAATGTGTATATCATCAAAAGCAACCACATATCCTTCATTTTCAACATCTTTATAAAAAACAGCAGGAAAAATATATTGTTTCATATAGTCTCCAAATTAAGTTATTTGTGCAAATAAGATCAAAAAACTATTTTATTATTACTTCGTTAGTTTAGCATAATTTTATACAAAAAGTAAAACAAATATGACATTTTTATTAATATAAATAGCAAAAACAAAAAAATCTATGCTTTGCATAGATTAAAATTATATTAAAAAATGGCAACTTTTTTGTAATTATTAACAGCCATACGTCATTTCTTCGGCGTCAATTGAGGGGGCGGTTATAACTTCTTGCGAAGCCATGTAATCCTTTACGGCTGCAGCTTGAGTTCTTGCCATATTTGCCTGCTCTTCATTATAGTTACTTGCAGCAACTGCCTCAAGTGTTTTGCCGATAGTGTTCATATCTATAGGATAGTTGCCGTCTGTGTATAGCATTGTTTCTTTTTTGTTCATTTTTTCATCTCCTATCTTTTATCTGTTTTTTGTTACGCCTAATAATAGCACGCTTTAATTAATTGGTCAAGTGGTATTTTTTAAAGTTTTTTCATTTAAAAATAACAACTAATAGTATCTTTAACTGTCTTTATCATACCACATATCGTGCATTTTGTAAAGACCCTTTTTTACTTTATTTGTTTTGATAAATATGATAGCATATTATCAAAAGAGGTTTCTAAAATGACAATATTTAAAAAAGCCTTGCCTAAGATTACTGCAATATTTGCAACGTTATGCTCAAGTATAATAATTGCTTTCGGAACTTATTTATTAATAGTCGCCTTAAGTGTAAATCCTTCTTCTCCACTAGACGCTATGTGGATACCCGCAGTAAAAATGTTTATATTTCTAGGCTCAATATGCATATTAACTTTTGGTCTAATTCTTGCAATAGTCAGTATTATTTGTCTAATAAGAGTTTTCAATAAAAGAAAAGATCCGAGAAAAACAATAATAATTTTATTAGTTTTATCTTTGTTTCCTACCATTGGAATGATATTTGCAACTTTTGACGGAAAGCCGTCATATATATTTCTCATCCCATTTACTGTTGGTTTTTGCTTATAACTTGCTGCATACTAAGCTTAGTTTTTGAAGATAATGAAATAGAAATTAATGGAGAAAATGAATCAATCGCAGAATAAATAAAACAAAAAAAATAGCCGGAAGGCTATTTTTAATCTTTTTTAAACTAATTCTACTAACACCATTTCGGCTGAGTCGCCGCGTCGGGTTCCTAGTTTAAGCACACGGGTATAACCGCCGCCCTGACCTAGTTTTTCAGCACGCTCTGCATATTTGGGTGCATAAACGTTGAATATTTTTTCAATCAGCGGGTGGTTGATATCTTTAATTCGTGTTTCGAAAGTAGCTTTGCTTTCTTTGTCTTTGCGCTGTTCCTGAAGGTCATAAAGCTTTGCCATAATTTTGCGGCGTGCGTTTAGTTTGTTTGGTCCGTCGTTTACAACGGCACGCTTAATTTTAACACCCTTAGCGTCAACTTCATTTTTGTTAACCTTAACAACATCTTTGTAAGTATTGATAGCAAGAGTTAAGATTTTTTCAGTATAGGCTGCCGTGGCTTTGCCTCGTGCGACTGTAGTTTCAAGTTTGCCGTGCCACAAAAGAGAACTCGCCTGGCCTCTGATAAGCGCCATACGTTCTTTTGTAGGTCTGTTTAATTTTGCAATAGTAGCCATAATCTTACTCCTCATCATTACGAAGAGCCAATCCGTAGCTTTCAAGCTTATAGATAACTTCTTCTAATGATTTTAATCCTAGATTTCTTACTTTTAACATATCATCTTTTGATTTTCTTGTTAAATCTTCGATTGTGTTAATGTTTGCTCTCTTCAGGCAGTTGTAAGAACGAACGGAAAGATCCATATCTTCAATAGCCATTTCAAGAACTTTAACTTGTTTGTTTTCTTCTTTGTTAACTAAAATATCCATATTGCTCATGAAGTCGACAAGGTCAACAAACAGTGCAACGTGGTCCTGAATAATTTTGCCTGACAGACTTATAACTTCGCGTGCACTCATAGTGCCGTTTGTTTGAACTTCGATTGTAAGTTTGTCAAAATCGATGCTTTGTCCAACACGGGTGGGCTCAACGCTGTAGTTTACACTCTTAATGGGTGTAAATATGCTGTCAACAGCAATGTAACCGATTGGGTCTTCGTCATTTTTGTTAAGGTTTGCAGGCACATAACCGCGACCGCGACCAACGATAACATCCATATCAGCTTTTGCACCTTCATCAAGTGTGCAAATATGCAGGTCAGGATTAAGAACTTCGACCTGATCATTTGCGCTTAAGTTTTTAGCGGTAATTTCGCAAGGACCCTTAGCTGAAATATTTAAAGTTGTTCTAAAATTTCGCTCAACATTTGTTGTTTTAACCGCAAGGTTTTTTATGTTTAAAACTATGTCGGTAACATCTTCGGTAATTCCTGCAATGTTTGAGAATTCATGCTGTACTCCCGCAATGCGTATTGCAACCGCAGCAGCACCCGGCAATGAGCTTAAAAGAGTACGTCTTAGCACGTTGCCTAAGGTTATGCCAAAACCTCTTTCTAAAGGTGCAACCTCAAATTTTGCATAGTAACCGTTGTCTGATTCTTCTGCGATAATTTTTGGCTTTTCGATTTCCATCATAAGACTAATTCCTCCTATCTTACCTACTATATAACTCGATGATTAAGTGCTCTTGAATGCTTAAGTCAATATCATCACGCTTTGGCAGTGCATTGATTTTGCCTGTCAAGTTGTTGTTGTCAAACTCTAACCATTTTGGCAATGTTAATTTAATACCTTTTAACTGTTTAAACATATCAATGTTCTTTTTGCTGTCTTTTATTGAAATAACATCACCGGCTTTAACGATGTAAGACGGAATATTAACGCTATTACCGTTTACTGTAATGTGTCCGTGGTTAACGATTTGGCGCGAAAACGCGCGGCTATCGCCAATGCCCATACGGTAAACAACGTTGTCAAGTCTTCTTTCAAGAAGAGATAACATGTTTTCACCAGTGTTACCTTTCATTCTTACTGCTTCGTCATAATTAGCGCGGAACTGTTTTTCTAACATTCCGTAAGCGCGTTTAACCTTTTGTTTTTCACGAAGCTGAATACTGTAATCGGTAACTTTTTTTCTTGCTGCGCCGTGCTGTCCGGGGACCACGGGACGCTTGTCAATTGCGCATTTTGCTGATATGCATCTGTCGCCTTTTAAGAAAAGCTTGCAGCCTTCACGACGGCACAAACGGCAATCTGCTTCAGTATATTTTGCCATATTATATATCCCTCCCCTTATATCCTGCGGCGTTTAGGCGGACGGCATCCATTGTGAGGAATGGGAGAAACGTCACTTATTTTTGTAACGTCAATCTCAGCAGTTGTAAGTGCTCTTATTGCACTCTCTCTGCCGTTGCCGGGACCTTTAACATAAACTTCGACGGATTTGATTCCTTGTTCTTTTGCTGACTTTGCAGCTTTTTCAACCGCTTGCTGAGCGGCATAAGGTGTGCTTTTACGTGAACCTTTAAAGCCAAGTGAACCTGCACTTGACCAAGCAACTGTATTGCCTGAGGCATCAGTAAAAGTAACCATGGTGTTGTTGAAAGAGGCCTGAATGTGAACGGCGCCCTTATCAAGATTTTTTGTTGCTTTACGCTTTCGTGTCTTTTTTACAACTGCCATCTTACTTACCTACCTTCTTCTTTTTAGCCACAGTTTTCTTGGGTCCTTTTCGTGTTCTTGCATTTTGTTTTGTGCTTTGACCGCGCACAGGAAGTCCTTTGCGGTGTCTTATTCCTCTGTAACATCCGATTTCATTAAGACGTTTGATGTTAAGAGCAGTTTCGCGCTGTAAATCGCCCTCCACTACAACGTGGTGTTCGATATATTCACGCAGTTTTGCCACTTGTTCTTCGGTTAAAACTTTAACACGAAGATCGGGGCTTAGTCCGGTTGCAGCCAAAATCTTGTTAGAAGTAACGCGGCCAATACCCTTAATGTAGGTAAGACCAATTTCTAACCGCTTTTCATTTGGCAAATCAATACCAGCAATACGAGCCATAATTTTCCTCCAATAAAATTATTTTAATATATATTTTTTTCTGTCCCTTTGACAGATTGATATTTATGTAAACGAGTAAGGTAACGCAGACGGGTGGAAGCCGCGCTGCATCAGCCGCCCTTTCTCGATTTTTTTCAAATTTAGTTAAGTATAAAAAGACGTAGATGCAAGCGATACGAGGCAAACGAGCATTTTGTGACAGGAGCGTACATAGACGTACGCGACTGGAGCATAAAGCGCAAGTTTAACAAAGTAGCGCGCCGAAAATACGGCTTTTTAGCCTTGGGTTTGTTTATGTTTTGCAGACTTGGTGCAAATAACCATAACCTTTCCTTCGCGTTTAATAACCTTGCATTTGTCGCAAATAGGTTTAACTGATGGACGAACTTTCATTTTATTTATCTCCTTGATTAGTGTTGTTATTTACTACTTTTCCCCGCCATGTAATGCGACCTTTGGTAAGATCGTAGGGGCTCATTTCGACCTTTACATTGTCACCTTCGAGAATCTTAATAAAATTCATGCGAAGTTTGCCCGAAATATAGCAGGTAATAATGTGACCGTTTGTTAATTGTACTTTAAATGTGGCATTTGGCAATACATCCACCACCACGCCTTCCATCTCCAAACAATCTGCTTTTGACATAAATAATCTCCTTATTTTGTATGTCTATCTATACCGCAATTTTTGATTGCGGAATAAATTTCAGAGTCGTAAATTTTTTTATCTTCTTTTATTTTGTTTGCTATAATTTCGTTTCCGAAACCCGTATGTGCAACATGTTTTATTCTTTTTTTCTTTGGGTTAGCAAGCTTTCGCGTATCTCCGTTAACGACCTCAATAAAATCTTTATCAATTATTTTAGTTATAATATATAGACTTTCTGAATCTCTGCCCGACTTTGAAACTACTACATCGCCTAAGCTAAAGGTAATATCTTTTTTACTCATGTTAAAATTTCTACACCTTCCTCGGTTATTAATAATGTATTTTCATAGTGTGCTGAGTTTTTGCCGTCAACTGCTTTAACCGTCCAGCCGTCACTATTGTCAAATACAACGGCGGGTTTGCCGCTGTTGACCATTGGCTCAATGCAAATTACCATTCCGGCGTGAAGTTTAGGTCCAAGCCCAGCAAAACCAAAATTTGGTATTGACGGGTCCTCATGAAGTTTTTTGCCTATGCCATGACCCGATAGGTCACGCACCACACTAAAACCGTGTTTTTCAACATAATGCTGCACCGCCGAGGATATATCCCCTACTGTGCTGCCTTCTTTAAGGTTTTTTATGCCTTCATAAAAGCTTTGTTTTGTAACATCAATAAGTCTTTGATTTTCTTTGCTTATTTTGCCTACACCAAATGTTCTTGCAGCGTCACTGTGATAACCTTTGTAACAAGAACCTAAGTCTATGCTTATAATGTCGCCTTCTTTTAGTATACGATCACTGGGTATGCCGTGCACAACCTCTTCGTTTATTGAAGCGCATATGCTTGCGGGATAGCCGTCGTGATTAAGAAAACTGGGTGTTGCGCCTTGCCTTTCAATATAGGCACGGCTTAATTCATCAAGTTGTTTTGTTGTTATACCTGGCTTGATGTTTTTTTCTATAAAGCTTAACGCCTCGCGGGTGATTTCACCCGCTTTGCGCATAAGGCTTATTTCATGAGCTGACTTAATTTTAATCATAGCTTCCTTTTGGGTTATTTATTAAAATTTTGACAGTTGTCTTTAAGGGCTGCCTTAGTTAGAGCAAAAGTATCTTCAACTTTGTCTTGCCCCTGAATTGTCTGCAAAATGCCTTTGTTTTTATAAAAGTCAATCAGCGGAGCTGTTTGAGTATCATAAATTTCAAGACGTTTTTGAATAGCCTCTTCTGTTGCATCTTCACGCTGGAAAACCTGTCCTCCGCACTTTTCGCATTTGCCGTTGATTAACCAGTCTAATCTGGTGATATGAGCGCAATCTTTGCAATCACGCCTGATTGATAATCTTTTAATTAGTTCTTCACGCGGAAGTTCAATTAAGATAACCCGATCAATATCGGTAATTTTGTCAAGTGCCTCAGCCTGTTCACGGTTTCTGGGGAATCCGTCAAGACAAAAGCCGTTTTCTTCGCAGTCGGGCTGCTCAATCCTGTCTTTAACAATTTTTACTGTAATGTCAAGGGGAACAAGCTGGCCTTTGTTTACGTATTCTTTAGCAATTTTGCCAAGTTCGGTGCCTTGTTCCATATTTGCCCTGAAGATATCACCGGTTGATATGTGGGGAATTCCCATTTCTTTGTTAATAAGTTTGGCTTGCGTGCCTTTGCCGCAGCCTTGCGGTCCTAAAACAATTAATCTCATAGTTTTTTTCTCCGTTTTTTAATCTTACTTCAAAAATCCTTTGTAATTTCTCATAAGCAATTGCGCTTCAAGCTGTTTATTGAATTCCAGTGCTACCGAAACTACTATTATAAGTCCCGTCGCACTAAATGCTGTAACAAGCGCACTGCCGCCTCCGATATAAGTAAATATTATTGTGGGAACAATCGCGATAAACGCAAGGAAAATTGCACCAAACAATGTTATACGCTTTGAGATTTTGCTCAAATATTCGGCTGTTGGCTGACCCGCACGTATACCAGGGATAAATCCGCCGTTTTGCTGGATTTGTCTTGATATGTCAACAGGGTTAAAGCTGACTTGTGCATAGAAGTAACTGAAGAACAATATTAGCACACCTACGATTATTGAATATACTACACCACCGGCAGCTAACCATGTGGGGTAAGGCGTGCTTGGCCAGAATATACTCATAATAAGCTGCGGAAAACTGATAAGCGCCATAGCAAATATGATGGGCATAACGCCTGATGCGTTTACTTTAATAGGTATAAAAGTGCTTTGCCCGCCATACATCTTGCGTCCTTTAATTTGTTTTGCATACTGAACGGGAACTTTACGTTCGGCCGCATCAATAAATACGATTAATCCAAAAATTAAAAGCACAGCCGCAAAGAATATAAGTATTGTCCAAAGTGTTTCAATGTTTGCAACTGCGTCTACGAATATAGCAGTATAAATTGCTTGGCCTGCGGTAGACAAAATACCTACGAATATAAGCATTGACTGACCGTTGCTTATACCTACAGCGGTAATTTTTTCACCCAACCAAACGGTAAACATTGCACCGGCTACAAGAATTGCCACAACTATCATACCTACAACAAATTCGCTGGATATATTAGTAGTGTCAAGTGATCCTTTTAAACTAAGCACAATACCGACAGCCTGAGCTATTGCAAGAATAAGTGCTGCGATTCTGGTATAAAGAGTTATTTTCTTTTTGCCTTCTTCGCCGCCCTGTTTTGCAAGACGTTCAAGTTTTGGAATTGCAATTGTCAAAAGCTGGATAATAATAGAAGCATTAATATACGGCACAACGCCCAGCGCTAAAATCGCACCGTTGCTAAGTGCACCGCCTGAAATACCGCTTATAATACCAAGAAAATTATTTGCTCCTTCCGTTGCTGATTTAAAAACATCTACTACGATGCCAGGGGTTGGAAGCCAGCATCCAATGCGGTATATAAGAAGAAGAGCCAGAGTTATCCAGATCTTGCGGCGAACCTCTTTAATTTTAAAAGCTTCTCTAATGGTTTTAAACATTATGCCTCCTCGGCTTTGCCGCCTGATTTAATAATTTTATCCTTAGCTTGCTGTGTAAAAGCATTAGCCTTTACTGTTAATTTTTTTGTTAGGTTTCCGTTGCCTAAAATTTTTAGACCATCTTTTTCAATTTTGCCGATTACTCGGGTTTGAAGAAGAAGTCCGGCATCTACAACTGTGCCGTTTTCAAATCTCTCAAGATCTGCTACGTTTACGATTGCATATACCTTTTTAAATTGATTGTTAAAGCCGCGTTTGGGAAGTCTTCGTATAAGAGGAATCTGTCCGCCTTCAAAACCGGGACGTACTCCGCCTCCGCTGCGTGCGTTTTGGCCTTTGTGACCTTTGCCGGCAGTTTTGCCGATGCCGCTGCCAATACCGCGTGCTAAGCGTTTTTTGCTTTTGCGCGAATTTGGTGCAGGATTTAAACTTTGTATATTCATTTCGTTTACCCCTTCACTTCTTCTACTTTAACAAGATGCTTAACTTTAAATATACTGCCTCTAACGCTTGCGTTGTCGGGTAAAATATTAAAAGAATTAAGCTTTGTAAGACCCAACGCCTCAAGTATTTTTGCCTGATTTTTGTTGTAGCCTATTGAGCTTTTTACATATGTAACTTTAAGTTTGCCTGCAGGTGCGGCTTTTGTTGTTGTTTTCTTTTCCATAAAAATTTACCTCACCTTAAATTTCTTCTGCGGTTTTGCCGCGAAGTGCTGCAACCTGTTCTTTTGTTCTAAGCATTTTTAGACCTTCGATAGTGGCTTTAACACAGTTAATCTTGTTGTTAGAGCCATGCATTTTTGTTGTGATATCTTTAATACCAGCAAGTTCTACTACTGCACGCGCTGAACCGCCGGCAATAACACCGGTACCTTCTTTTGCAGGCAGCATCATAACTTTTGATGAACCGAACTTGCCCCAAATATCGTGAGGAATTGTTGTTCCTACGATGGGTACGCTGATCATATTTTTCTTTGCATCTGCTGTCGCTTTTTCGATAGCTTCGGGAACTTCAGCGGCTTTGCCGATGCCTGCACCGACTAAACCTTTTTTGTTTCCTACAACTACAAGAGCGCTAAACCTAAGTGTTCTTCCGCCCTTAACAACTTTGGCAACACGACGCACGTCAACTAACTTTTTGTCAAACTCACTTTCTTCACGACGGGTTTGCGGTCCGCGGGGTCCGCGGTCTGCACCCTTTTTGAAATCAGGTCTTTTGCCAAAAGATTTTTTATTGTCAACTGCTGCAACTTCGGGAGTTGCTGCTGCATCTATTGCTACTTCGTCTATATTTTTAATATCGCTCATCATATCCTCCATTAAAACTCAAGGCCACCGTCACGGGCACCTTCGGCCAGACTTTTAACACGTCCGGTATAAAGATATCCGCCGCGGTCAAACACAACAGCTTTAATTTTTTTGGCTTTAGCACGTTTTGCAATTTCTTGACCAACGATAAAGGCCTGTTCGCTTTTGTTTTTGCCTGCCATGGCGCTTTTAATCGACTTTTCAACGGTAGATGAACTTGCTAATGTCACCTGTTTTTCGTCATCAATTAGCTGAGCATAGATATGTGCACTGCTGCGGTAAACATTAAGTCTTGGGCACTTGTTTGTGCCTGTAATGTTTTTACGAACGCGTAAATGACGCTTTTTTCGTTGTTCGTTTTTATTAACTTGATTAATCATTTATGCGCTCCTTTTATTTCTTTCCACCCTTGCCTGAAGTTTTACCTTGTTTTTTGATAACAACTTCATCAGAGTAACGTATTCCGTATGCGTGGTAGGGTTCGACCGGTCTTTTATCGCGTATCATTGCTGCGTATCTTCCTACTTGTTCTTTATTGATTCCGCTAACCATAAGTTCGTTAGCCGCTTTAACTGTAAGTTTTATTCCGTTTTCAGGAATAAGTATTACAGGATGGCTTAAGCCCAAACTCATATTAACTTTTTCGCCTGCCTGAACTGCTTTGTAACCAACACCATTTATGATAAGGGTTTTGCTGAATCCTTCGCTTGTTCCTTTTATCATGTTGGCAATCAGCTGACGGTATAAACCGTGTTTAGCTTTGATTGTTGCTTCTTCGCTTGCACGAGTAAGCTCAATATTGTTTCCTTCAATTTTAACAGTTATTGCCTTATCAACCGCTTGACTAAGTGTGCCAAGTTTGCCGGCAACTGTAATGATACCATCCTGCTGACTTACTGTAACACCGGCGGGAATTAGTATGTGTTGTCTTCCTATACGTGACATAAATCCCTCCTTACCATACAAAGCAAAGCACTTCGCCGCCTACGTTGGCTGCACGTGCTTGCTTGTCAGTCATGATGCCTTTGTTTGTGCTGACTACTGCAATACCAAGACCGTTTAGCACCTTGGGCATATCCTGAACGTCTGCATAAACACGCAAACCGGGTTTGCTGATGCGTTTTAGCCCCTGGATAACCTTTTCGCCGTTTGGTCCGTACTTTAATACGATTTTAATTGATTTGTAATTTCCTTCGTCAACAAGTTCGCTTGATGCAATATATCCTTCGCTTAAAAGAATTGCTGCAATTTCTTTTTTTGTGCGGCTTGCAGGAATTAAAACTTCGGTATGTTTTGCTGTTAATGCATTGCGAATGCGTGTTAACATATCTGCAATCGGATCTGTAACTATCATTGTTTTTTTCCTCCTTACCAGCTTGACTTTTTAACGCCGGGGATTTCGCCTTTGTATGCAAGCTCTCTGAAGCATACACGGCAAATGCCATATTTGCGAAGTACTGCTTTTGGTCTTCCGCATATGCTGCAGCGAGTATATTCACGTGTGCTGAATTTTTGCGGTTTTTGCTGTTTGTTTACTAATGCTTTTCTTGCCATATATTTTTCCCCTTATCTGCTTCTGAATGGGAGACCCATCAGTGTAAGCAGTGTTAACGCCTCTTTGTCAGTATTAGCGGTTGTAACTATTATGATGTCATAACCTCTGACCTTGTCGACTTTTTCATAAGATATTTCTGGGAATATTGATTGCTCTTTGATTCCCAGTGCATAGTTTCCTCGTCCGTCAAATGACTTGGGGCTGATACCTTTAAAGTCACGAACACGGGGAAGAACTATTGAAATAAGCCTGTCTAAAAACTCATACATTATTTCGCCGCGAAGGGTAACTTTTGCACCGATTTTAAGTCCTTCTCTTACCTTAAAGTTAGAAACGGATTTTTTTGCAATTGTTGCCACCGGTTTTTGCCCGGTTATCAGTGCAATCTCTTCAAGCGCTAAGTTAAAGCTCTTTGAATTGTCTTTTTCTTTGCCAAGACCGGCATTTATAACGATCTTTTCAATTTTTGGAACTTCATGAATGTTTTTGTAGCCCATCTCTTTTTGAGCTGCAGGAATAACGTTTTTAATATAAAATTCGTGTAATCTGCTTTTTTTATTAGAGGATGATTTAGCTTTGCTTGCTGCAACTTTGGGCGCTGCTTTTGCCGCTGCAGGTTTTGCTGCTGCAGGCTTTGCAGGTGCATTAGCTACAGTTGTTGTTTTCTTTACTTCTGCCATTATTATCCTCCTTACTTACCGCTGCTGCTTACTGTTTTTCTTACATTGCTTTTAACAGTGTTAGCAGTGGCGCTTTTTATCGAATTATTGTTTGAAACTGTTCTTTGAGGTTTGCTTGTGTTTTTTACTGATGTTTCTGCAGGCTTTGAAGCTTCACTCTTAACTGTTTCTTTTGCGGCGGGCTTAAGTTCTTTAATGTCAGCAGCTTTTACAGCTTTAACTACTTTTTTGCCGCTGTCTAAACTTGCACCGCATTTTTTGCAAGCACGGTGTTTGCCTTTTTCATCAATAACTGCACTAACACGTGTTGCTTTGTTGCATTTTGGACAAACGACTTGTGCGTTTGAAACATCAATGCTGGCTTCAAATTTAACAATGCCGCCTTTTTCTTGAGTTTTGCGTGGCTTTTTGTGACGGTTGACAATGTTAACACCTTTAACGGTGACCTTCTTTTCTTTTGGGTAGCTTGCAATAACCTCGGATACTTTACCTTTATCTTTTCCGGCTAATATTACTACTTTATCTCCAACTTTCATTTTCATGTTGTCATCTCCTCACTTTAAAGCACTTCGGGCGCAAGCGATATAATTTTCATATAACCGGCGTCTCGAAGCTCTCTTGCAACAGGGCCAAAAATACGTGTGCCTTTGGGTTGCTTTTGGTTGTCGATAATAACTGCAGCGTTATCGTCAAATTTAATGTGACTGCCGTCGGGACGTCCGATACCTTTGCAGGTTCTGACGATTACCGCTTTAACAACGTCACTTTTTTTAACAACACCGCCCGGGGTTGCTTTTTTAACAGAAGCAATAATTACATCGCCAATATTGCCGCTGCGTCTGAAGGATCCGCCAAGAACGCGGATGCACATAATAACCTTAGCACCGGTATTGTCTGCCACCTTAAGTTTTGATTGTGGTTGTACCATATAACTAACGCTCCTTTATTATTTCGCTTTTTCTATAATACGAAGAAGTCTAAAATGACAAGTTTTGCTGATTGGGCGGGTTTCCATAATTTCTACGGTATCGCCAATATTGCATTCGTTGTTTTCGTCATGAATAACAAACTTCTTAGTAACTTTTACGACTTTTTTATAAAGAGGATGCTTTTCATTGCTGATAACCTGAACTATACGTGTTTTTTGCATTTTGTCGCTGACAACAACGCCAATTTTGGTTTTGCGCAAATTTCTTTCTAATTTTTCCATGTCATCCTCCCTTATGCCTTAGCCTTTGCTTTTGCAGCAACAGGTTTTTCGGCAGTTTTTGGCTGATTGATTTTTAACTCTCTCTCAGTTAGTATTGTTTTGATTTTTGCTATATCTTTTTTAACAGTGTGCAGCATCATGGGATTAGATAAAGACCCGGTTGCATGCTGGAAACGAAGATTAAATGATTCAGTTTTAAGAGAAATCAGTTTTGTTTTTAATTCTTCGGTTGTCATATTTTTGATGTCATTAGTTTTCATTTACCACACCGCCTTCGACCTTTTCAACAGAAGTTTCAAGATCTTGCTTCTTTATAAATTTTGTGGCACAGGGCAATTTGTGGCTTGCCAGTCTTAATGCTTCGCGTGCAGTAGCTTCACTTATGCCTGCCATTTCAAACATAACACGACCGGGCTTTACTACCGCTACCCAATATTCCGGACTTCCTTTACCGCTTCCCATTCGGGTTTCGGCGGGTTTTTTGGTCATGGGCTTATGCGGGAATATTTTTATCCAAACTTTTCCGCTACGTTTTGTATAACGTGTCATAGCGATACGCGCTGCTTCAATTTGGTTTGAAGTGATGTGCGAAGGTTCGGTTGCTACAAGCCCGTATTCACCGTAACTTATTGTGTTGCCGCGAGTAGCTATGCCTGTCATTCTGCCTCTGTGCTGTTTTCTTCTTTTAACTCTTTTGGGCATTAACATAATTAATTACCTCCCCTGCGAGTATTGGGGCCTGCAGGACGGGCACTTGCTGTGTTTGCAGCAGGAGCCTGAATAACTGCAGAAAATTTAGAAAGTATTTCGCCTTTATAAATCCATACTTTTATTCCGATTTTGCCGAAGGTTGTTGACGCTTCTGCTACACCGTAATCGATGTCGGCTCTAAGTGTATGAAGAGGCAAACTTCCCATATTGTAATGCTCTGACCTTGCGATATCAGCTCCGTCAAGTCGTCCGCTCACCATGGTTTTAACACCCTTGGCACCGGCTTTCATAACTTTTTGCATAGCCATTTTCATAGAACGGCGCCATGAGGCACGTTTTTCTAGCTGACCTGCAATGCTTTCAGCAACAAGTGTTGCATCCATATCGGGATTTTTTACTTCTTTAATGTTTATTGAAAGAGTCTCAGCTTCAGTAAGTTTTGATACTTCTTTCTTTAACACTTCAACGCCTGCACCTTTTTGTCCGATTAAAATGCCGGGGCGGGCAGTATGAATGTTTATAACAAGTCTTTTTGTTGTGCGCTCAATAGTAATTTTAGAAATAGCGCATGCAAAATACTTTTTCTTAATAAAAGTGCGGATAACATTGTCTTCTTTCAGATACTTAGCAAAATCTTTTTTGCCTGTATACCAAAGAGAATCCCAGCTTTTATTAATGCCTATTCGTAAGCCATGAGGGCTAACCTTTTGTCCCATATCTGCTATCTCCTTAATTTTCTTTTGTGTCAAGCACAACATATACATGACACGTTCTCTTTGTAATTCGGTCAACTCGGCCTCTTGCGCGGATGTTTAGTCTCTTCATTGAGGGGCCTTGAGTTGCATAAATTTCGGCAACATACATATCATCTTTGTTTATTGCCATGTTGTTTTCTCCGTTTGCTCCTGCTGATTTTAAAGTTTTTAAAATAGCTTCAGCTGAGGCATTTGGAGTATTTGTTAATATAGCAACGGCTTCGTTATAGCTTTTGCCGCGGACTAAGTCCATAACAATTCGCACCTTTGTTGAACTCATACGCACATGCTTTGAAACGGCATGAGGACGGGTTTCTTTTTCACTGCTTGGCTTGCCGGCTTTTGTAGCTTTTATAAAGTTTTTTGTAACCGTTTTGCCTGTTGCTGCTTTTGCTGTTGCTTTAGCCGCTGCCGGTTTTGTCGCCGGTTTTGCAGCTGTCGGTTTTGCCGCTGGCTTTGCAGTTGCCGTTTTTGTAACAGGTTTTGCCACTGGCTTTACTGCTGCAGGTTTAGAAACTGGCGCCTTTGCTGCAGCAGGTTTTGCTGCCGGTTTTGCAGTTGCGGATTTTGCAGCTGGTGCTTTTTGTGTCGTTGTTTTATTTGTTTCTGCCATTTTTCTTTCTCCTACTTACCTTTGGTTTTAGCTGCAGTATGGCCTTTGAAGGTTCGTGTAGGTGAAAATTCACCTAGCTTGTGTCCTACCATTTCGACTGTGCAGTAAACAGGAATATGTTTTTTGCCATTGTGAACGGCAACAGTATGACCAACGAACTCAGGATAAATTACTGAAGCTCTTGACCATGTCTTTACAGGCTTTTTTGTATTGCTCTCATTCATTGCAACAATTCTGTTAAACAGACGTTGTTCAACGTAAGGCTTCTTTTTTAAACTTCTGCTCATATTCCTCTCCTCTAGTTGATTCTCTTAATAATAAGTTTGTTTGATGCTTTCTTTTTGTCTCGGGTTTTATATCCCAAAGCAGGTTTGCCCCAAGGGGTTAAAGGACCTGCATGGCCAACGGGAGACTTGCCTTCACCACCGCCGTGGGGGTGATCAACGGGATTCATAACAACACCGCGAACGGTTGGTCTTATACCCATATGACGCTTTCGGCCCGCTTTGCCAAGAGAAATATTCTCATGTTCGACGTTGCCCACCTGACCTACTGTTGCACGGCAAGTCACAGGCACCATTCTCATTTCACCGCTGGGCATTTTTAGAGTTGCATATTTGCCTTCTCTTGCCATAAGTCTTGCGCTTATGCCTGCACTGCGTGCAATGCGTGCACCTTGGCCGGGCTGCATTTCGATGTTGTGCACAACCGAACCTACAGGTATATATTCAAGCGGCAGGCAGTTTCCTACTTTAATTTCGGCATCTTTGCCGCTCATAACAGTGTCACCAACATTTAGCCCAACGGGAGCAAGAATGTATGCTTTTTCGCCGTCAGCATAAGTAATAAGTGCAATATGAGCCGTTCTGTTTGGATCATACTCAAGCGCTGCAACCTTAGCGGGTATGCCGTCTTTTTTGCTACGCTTAAAGTCAATTATACGGTATTTTTGTCGATTTCCGCCGCCTACGTGACGAACAGCAATCTTTCCGTTTGATGCCCTTCCGCCTGACTTGCTTTTAACTGCAAGTAAGCCTTTTTCGGGCTTCTTTTTTGTAAGACCGGAAAAATCGGCAGTGCTCAGATATCTTTGAGCGGGCGATGTCGGATTATGTTTTTTTACAGCCATTTATTTTTCCTCCTACTAGTTCAGGCTCTCGAAGAACTCAATGGGCTTAGAGTCTTTAGTAAGCCAGACAATAGCCTTTTTATAATCACTTTTAAAGCCAACGCTTCGGCCTTTTTTGGTGTTTTGAGTTTTTTCTTTGCCTTTTACGATTAATGTGTTAACTCTTTCAACTTTTACTTTAAATATTTCTTCAACCGCTTGTCTTATTTGAATTTTGTTGGCATTGATATCCACTACAAAAGTATATTTTTTATCTGCGATGGTGGCATAACTTTTTTCTGATAACAACGGCTTTTTAATAATATCATAGGCGTTCATTATTTATATGCCTCCTCAATTTTCTTGACTGCATCTTTGGTAATGTATACAGTTGCATTTGCAACGATATCATAAGTGTTTAATAAATCCGCGTTTGTAACATAAATGTTTGGAATGTTGCTGCTGGCACGTAAGATGTTTTCATCTTTTGCAGCAGTAACAAACATTGCGCGTTTTTCTTGTTTAAAAGCATTAAGTACAGGAACAAATTCCTTTGTCTTGGGCTGTTTAACACTAAGTTCATCCAACACGAATAATTTTTGTTCGGCAAAACTAGCTGACAATGCGCTCTTAAATGCATTAATCTTCATTTGCTTGTTAACTTTTTGACTGAAGTCACGGGGCTTGGGTGCAAAAACAATTCCGCCGCCTTTCCATTGCGGACCCTTGCTTGAACCTTGACGGGCTCTTCCTGTTCCTTTTTGTTTCCAGGGTTTTTTTGCATGACCTCTTACTTCTGATCTAGTAAGAGAACTTTTTGTACCTTGGCGCTGATTGTTGTTATAAGCAACTATTACTTGATGAATAAGCGGTTCATTGTATTCTACTCCGAACACTTCATCGGCAAGAGTTAAATTGCCAACAACTTCTGCCTTCATATTATAAATTTTAACTTTTGGCATAATCGTCTCTCCTACTTAGCTTTTTTAACTGCAGTGCGGATTTCAACTAAACTATTCTTTGGTCCGGGAATTGCTCCCTTAACAAGCAACACATTGCGCTCTTCGTCAACCTTAACGATTTGCAGGTTTAGAATAGTAACATTTTCGTGACCGAACTGACCTGGCATTTTTCTATTTTTAAATACTCGGCTTGGTGTTGAGTTTGCGCCCAACGAGCCTACTTCCCTATGAACAGGGCCGGTACCGTGAGTCATTTTTAGGCGGTGAGCATTGTGACGTTTTATTACGCCGCTAAAGCCATGTCCTTTTGAAACTCCCGATACGTCTATCATATCGCCTTCGGCAAATACGCCGCATGTGATTTTGCTTCCAACTTCAAGTTCGGCAAAGTTATCTACTTTAAGTTCCTGCAAATATCTTTTTGGTGTAGTGCTTACTTTTTTGTAAACGCCTGCTTCAGGTTTGTTTACTAATTTTTCTCTGATTTCTTCAAATCCGACAACAACTGCTTCATAACCGTCTTTGTCGGCTGTTTTCTTTTGTATAACTGTGCAAGGTCCTGCTTCAACAACGGTTACAGGTATAACCTCTCCCTTTGCTGTGAACACTTGCGTCATACCAAGTTTTTTACCAAGAATTGCTTTCATTTTCTTAAAACTCCTTTAACGCATTACAATTTAATGTTAATGTCCACACCTGCAGGAAGATCAAGTTTCATAAGTGAATCTAATGCCTTGCTCGATGTGTAAATGTCGATAACACGCTTATGTGTGCGCATTTCGAATTGTTCTCGACTATCTTTATATTTGTGGGGTGACCGTAAGATTGTTACAACCTCTTTGTCGGTCGGCAGAGGTATAGGGCCTGCGATTTTAGAGCCCGTCTTTGCAGCAGCTTCGATAATCCTGGCAGCTGCAACGTCGATTAGGTTGTGGTCATAAGACTTTAACTTAATCCTGATTTTTTGAGTTGACATTCTTTTTTTTCTCCTTTTCCCAATTACTTTAATTAGCAAATCGCAAATACACTTTGCCGTGTGTATCACTGTTGTAAATTTTAAAAAAAATCGTAACGATTTTTTGTGATTTGCTATAAAGTTCGCCGTGAGTTAAACTCCGACTTGTCCACCCAAATTCTCCTCCTTCTGTAGCTAGAAGTGGTAACTTTGGGCTTCTTCCCTTATAAACAGCATTATGATTATAGCAATAAAGAAAACATAAGTCAACACTTTTTTTAAATAAAAACAAACAAAAACCGCATTGATAAATGCGGCTTATTCTGTCATATCTTTTGAATCATCTGTGTATGTTATGGTTATCATGCTGTTTTCTTCAGTTAACCCCATATCAAAAAACGAAAGTGGTATAAGACGCGGATCATCATCAGGTGATTGCATTCCCTTTTTGGGATGAAGTTCGGCATAAACCTCTTTGCCGTAATTTTGACCTTGTCTTCGCAGCAAGGTTTCGGTTCGCTGCGAAACGGTAAATTTTCCCAGCTTTGTTTCAATTTCCATTGGCTTGCGGTCAAGTAATTTAAGACTGTTGTTAAAACGCTTCATTACGGTTTTTTTTGTATCCTCATCTTTGCAATATTTAAAACGCATATTATCTTTTACATAACCGTATAGCAAATCAGCGTGCGGATCGTGATTATCTTCTATCCATGCCGCCCGCATATCATAATACCAAGTCGAAAAATAAGTATCATCATGTACGGTTTCCAGTCTCTTGCGGACAGGGTCAGGATCGTTTATTAACTGCACTTTGGGATAAATTGCTTTGCATTCTAACCCATATTCGTCTCTTAAACCCGCTTTTACTCTATCCTGAAATTCTTTTATTGTAAATAAGTTATGGCTTTTAAGCACGCTTAAATCCAGCCCTTCGTCCTTCATTTGCGCTTTAATTTTATCAGCAACATTGTCACGCATATAATCAAAAAATGTACCGTTGTTGGGGAGTATGCCGTTTTCTTCCATCTTCCAAAGGGAATTTATTTCAAATTCGGCATCAACTTGGTCATAGGCAGTTTTTTGAGAATGATAGTCACAGCCCGCAATTTGACTAACTATATGATATGCCTGACCCTTGCTCATATATCCGCCCATATCTTTTGCAAGGTCAATTGCACTTTCGTCTACAACGTAAAAACAAGTGCCGTATTTTTTGCTCTGCACAGCGGCATCTTCATTTAGCATTTTACGAGTTTTCTCAAGGTATGACTCAATTTCTTCAAGCGTATAAAGTTCTTTGCCGGCAAGAGTACCCCAATAAAGCATGTTTGCTATTGCATAATCCATGCGAAATATACTGCTGTATCTCATCTTTTGTTCCTTATGTTAATTTTCTTCAGGCGTTGTTTCTTTATCCGGAATATCTTCAGCCGGTTTTAATAAACTTGCTACCGCTTCGATTTCACAAATTTTGCGGCTGTTTTCATATATGTCACAATCAGTAAAAGGAAAACATTGTGTTCCGCTTTCCAGTTTGTTTTCAGGTGCCCGTATTCCGAAATCATTAAAAAGAATATCTTCCTGAAGCCTCGTCAGATTATCGTCTTCGGAAGGATGGGCATAATAATTTAGGATAAGAAATTTCTTTGCTTTTGGGATCAAGCCTTTCATATTTTTTTGTGTTGCCGCAAATTACATAAAGCGGATCTTCGGGCGTGCTCCTGAAATCGTGATAGACGCTGAATGTGTCTGTTGAATGTAAAATATTTAGTACTTGGTCCATAGAAACAAGATGGGCTTTTTCGACCGCTTCGCTATCTTCAGTATCCTTGTCTATATAAGAAAAATTTTCACCCACTGCTGATTCATTTAGGCGCGAAAAATTTATCATAGACTTTTTTACACGACGGATCTGCTTGTTAATATCTTTACTGGGCAGACCAATCTTTCCTTCTTCAAGCTGATGAACTAAGTATGAAATTACAATCATATCAAGTCTTAAAACGCTGTTATAATGCTTCATTTTTGCGCCTCCTTTTTGTTTAGCAAACTAATTATCACATAAGTATAACCTAATGTCAATAGCAAATATATGCGTTATTACAATAAAAAATCACGGGTACAACCGTGATTTTTTTATTATAATTATTTCTTTTTTGCAGGAGCTTTTTTATCTGCAGGTTTTTTTGCTGCTTCAGATTTTGCTCCGGTTTTGCATCCGCAAGAACATGCCATACTACTTACCTCCTTTTTTGTTTCAAAAACCAAATCTTCATTCAGTTTTTTTAACATAAAATCCAATTGAATATGATGAGCGCCGGCTGCCTGTTCAATGGTCTCCATCTGGCTCATAGGACAACCGAAGCAATGCAGGCCGAAACCGCCCAATACTTCGCGTCCGTTTTTTGCGCTTGCTAATATTTCACCGATTGTTGTTTTATTTGTTACTTTCATTATCTTTATCTCCTTGATATAATACATCTTTAATTTTTTCGGCCCGCTCGTCACGGCCTGTCTGTTCATATTCCTGCAATTCGTCTTCTAGGTTTAACAGTTTAATAGTTTTGTCTTTATATGGCAAACTTATTGTTTTTTTAAGTGATACGGGCTTTGACCATTCGCCGTTTTTCATCTTATATTGAAAGTTGGCCATAACATCAATTTCGACATCGCCGATTTTGTATTTGCCGTAAAAGGAACGATACTTTTCAGCAGGCGACCATGCAAGTTTTTTTGTACAATATTCGGCAAGTATTGCATCCAGCTTTTTTGCCGTTTTTTTGTCGGTCAAAATATCTAAATCATTTGCTTCAACCGCAATACTCTGCAACGCAAGCGATGTGCTGCCAATTAATATACAATTTATATTATTATTGCACTTGTCTAAGATATGTCTAAAAACTTCAAGGTTTTTTTCAAGCTGATTCAAAATTTGTTTCTCCTTTGTTAAATCTTACTTTTGCATACCATGCATTCTGCTGCGGTTGCTTCATTTTTTGCCCCACATGAGCTGCAGGTAACAAGTCGTGATGTTGACTTTCCGCAGTGAGGACAAAATTTATTATTATTGTCTATTTCTCCTCCGCAAGAAGCACAAATCTTAATTTCTTTTTTTTGAGGTGCTTCATGAACCACAGGTCTTTGAACCTGCGGAGGTTCTTCTTTTTTTTCATCCTCTAAAAAGTCTTTAATCTCGTTTAGAATGTTAGGCGGGGGCTGATGTACTTCTGACTGAGGTGCCGTTTTAAAATTTTTTGAATAATTCTCATAAGGGTCGGGCGGCCGTGGGGGTGATGATATGCTGGGTCTTGCATTTTTTGATGTTGAATTTTCTTTTGTGCCTGAAGCATAGACCTGCTCAAATTCTGAGCTGTAGTTTTTCATAGCCTGAGATATTTTTGCTTCTTCAAGTAAATTTGCTGCATTTTGTTGAAGCTGTTCTTTTACTTGCTGATCTTGTTCAGCCTTTGTTTGTAAATGAGCGCATTGCTTAGGTAAAAACACATTTTTAATTTTTATGTTGCTGACGTTAATTCCATATTGCTTTGCAGCTTCGCTTACAGCTTTTGTAATAGCTTCGCTAAGCATATCTTCTCGGTTTGTTATTGAAAAAATACTTTGCAGATTGGCGTTTAGATATGACTTCACTTGCCGCCCTATAAAACTGCTGACTTCTTTTTCGGCCAGTCCGGGCCGGATAATAGCAAAGTCACGCAGAAGTGACCGAGCAAACAAATTGCCGTCTGTAATCTGAACATTAAAAATGCCGTCAAATTTAACTATTGCTTTTTTGCCTTCATATAAAACTTTTATCCTGCCTGATTTGTAGGCAAGGTTTTTTGATTCTTTAAGATTAATATAGTATAAATCGGCTTTTACGCTTTTGGGATTTACCTGGCCTTTTTTTGTTTGAAAAGGTTTGGTGAACTTGCTAAGCTTGGGCATTTCGTCAATAGTGACACGGTAAGTGCCTGCAACCAAATAATCGCAAATCTTATCATAGTGAGTAATCAAAAGTCCAAAATCATCTTTTATAACAATTTCGGAATTAATCTTAAGAGAACCGTTTTTTAGCGGATACATAATAACCAGCCCTTTTTGCTGATCACCCTCAAGGGCAATTGTCTTGCCGAACATTTTTTTTAACTTAGTAAATATTCCCATTGTTCAAAATATTTTAACATAATGAATAAAATTTTCCAAAGCATTGATAATAAATTTTTAATCTACTTCATATAAATGTACTAATTCCTCAAGGAGGCTCTATGTATAAAGCAAGCGAAATTCTATCAAAGCCCGTAATTGATATTCAAAACGGCAAAACGCTTGGCACAACGAAAAACTTGTGTTTCAACGAAAATATAACAAAGCTCGAACAAATCATTCTTTTTAACGATGAAGATGAAATCGACGAATTGGCATTTTCACCCCACAGCATATATAAAGTAGGGCGTGATGCAATAATGCTTAAGGATGACAGCGAAGTGCGTCCTCTTGTTTTTGAGCGCTTTAATCTTAAGCTAAACAATCCCATTAACAGCCGTGCTTATAATTTGGAAGGTGAATTTTTGGGCCACATCACTGATGTTGAGTTAAATAAAAACTTCACTGCAGCAGCTTTTTTTCAAAAAGACACCCGGTTTGATGTACACAAGATAGCCTGCATTAGTTCAAACACTCTGCTTGTTAACACTACCAACAAAAAAATTGCTAAGCGCAAGTTTAAAATTCCGCTTAACTTAAGCAAAACCCAAAAAGTAACTGTTTTGCCCGAGCCTATTATTGTTCATGATTATGAACCTGCCGCACCGGCAACACCCACCCCACCGCAAATTGAAACAGTTGTAACAGAAACTAAAAAACCCTATAAAATATCACCATCCCCGACTCCCGAACGAATCCTTACGAACGACAGTTTTCTTCTTGGCCGCAAAGCAACAAAAACTATATACGGTCAAAATAATGAAATCATTGTCAGGAAAGAAGCAATCATTAGCGAAAAGATATTAAAATTTGCAAAACTGCACGGTAAACTTGTTGAAATAGCGGTATATACATCACCTAATATAAAACAAAAAAGAGAAGCTTAAACTTCTCTTTTTTATGTTTTTATTGTCCACCGGTTTCGTCGTCGCCGTCGTTAAGTGAACTTAGCAGTTTTTCCATTTCAGAATTAATGTCATCAATGTCGCTTACTGCTGCTGACGGTTTAGTTTTAGCAGCTTTTGTCACTGTAGTTTTTGTAACTGTGCCGTCAGAATTTACTGTTTTAGTTGTTGTTGTTTCTTTTGGTGCTTTGGCTGCCCGTGTCTTAGCGGGAGCTTTAGCGGGTTTGCTTGTTGCCATAGCATCAAGCATTGCCTGAATATCATCATCAGCTGAAGATGCGACAGGCGCTTCGGAAACAACCGGAGCAGGTGCCGGAGCGGGTTTGTCTATTCTTGACAATGCACCGTTTATATCATCACTGAATTCCTGTTTTTGTTTAAATAGCCTGGCATTTTCTTCATCAATCTTTTGCTGAAGTTTTATAAGTTCGTCTTCAGTTGCTACACCTTTGCTTACTGCAGAGCTGTCGTGGAAATCAGGCGGCGCAGAAGGACCTTTCATCATAGGGCGGAAGGGTTCGGCTGCCGGTGCAGGTGCCGGTTCGGGTTTAAATTCTGGTTTAGGTTCGGATTCAAACTTCGGCGAGGGCTCGGGAGCAGCTTTTGGCTTATCACTGATGTTATGAGCGGTTGAAGCTGCGGGGGTTTTTGTTTCGTCACTGCCCCACGCTTTCTTTTCGGCCTCTAAATCAAAGTTGTCAAATACGAACTTTGGAGCGTCGTCTTTGTTAGCACCTTGCAGAAGCTCTTGTCTTTCACGTTCTTCTTCTTCCCGTTTTGCAATATTATCGGCATAAGACCTCACTGAAACATCATCGGTTTGCACATTTTTAATAGCACTGCGCAAGTCGTTGTTTTCATGTTCAAGACTGGTAGCTTTTTCGTCAACCTTAACCTGAGCAGCCTCAGTAAGTTTGGTATACATTAAACGAGCATAGTTTTTAAATTCAAGGCGCATTACGTCTTCAACCTGCTTGCGGCGTTCTTCAATTTCAACTTTGCGCTTGCGGATTTCCTCAGCCAGAATTTCTTGCTCTTCTTTAAATTTAGCGGTTGCAGCATCGGCGTCTTTTTCAATTTGCTGTTGCTTTTTGATTTCATCGCCCTGCTGTTTTTTGATGTAGTTACTTTCGATTCGGTTAGTAGATGCTTCTTGCTGCTTTTTTAAGCTCTCTAAGTTTTCTCGGCTAACCTGCAATTTACGCTGATAATCTTTTGATGTGATTTCGTAGTTTTTGGCATAGTTTTCTTTTTCAGTTTCAAGATTATCACATTCCATCTGCAGCCGGCGGCGTGTGCCTAAATAGACCTCACACTCACGCATGGCGCGTTCAAGCACAAGCGAACCATTGATGCCTAAATCTTCAAAGTTAAAACTTTCGACTTCAATTGCATTCATTCGGGCTTTTTCAAGTTCTTGCTGTTCGATCAGTGCACGCTTTTCAAGATACTGCTGCAAAATGGGAATGCTGTCGCGGATTTCTTTTTTGGTAAATAATATTTCATAGTCAATATATGCCGGAAGATTTGTTACTGCTCTGTTTATGTTTTGTTCGAATATGTGAAAATACTCAAACAGGTCGCTTTGAACGGCGTTTTTTAGACCCTTCATTATGAACATAAATATTCCGCTTAATACCATTATTATGGTAGGTATTATCATACTTCTAAAAAGCATATCTGCAGTTAAAGATATAGTCTCCATAAGTGAAAGGCTAAACATCAAACCGACAATAGCCAGCACAGTTGATAATATCATAAAGTTAGATATGTCACGCTCCATAGTGCTTGTGCGCAGCGGTTTTTCAACACAGCTGTCAATGTTGATATATTTTCCCGGTCCGTCTTCACGGTTTAGAATGAATACCTGCCAGCGATTGCGCAAGATGCGAGGAGCCTTTTTCATCTTGGTGTTAAATTCAATCAGGTTATCTTCGCCTATATAAGGCTTTTTTGAAAAATATAAGTTAAAACCATCAATGCTTTTTATAAGCTTTGACTCGTATGAGCGGTATCTTGCAATCAGAATATACAAAAAGCCCAAAAGAACTATGCCTATTAATATGGCAGCAAGATACTGCAGCCCTAAAGCACTAGCGGCTTTGCTAAAACCTGAAGCTATTGTATCAAAGATATTTACTGCACCAAACAAACTCATATCGATGTATCTCCTTAAAACTTATAATACAAAAAAGTTGTTAATATTTGTTAATTTTATAAATTATAGCATACTAATTAATTTATTGCCTAATAATTTTACCATTTTTTTGTTTTGTTAATTAATAATTATCAATTTGTTTAGATGGAAGGAATATATATAAACTCTATCAACCTTTTGATTTAAAGCCTTTTCGGTCGCTTTTTTATACATATCAAGCTGGAGCTTATATCTTCCGACCAGCTGGTCGGGACTATTTGCTTTTGATGTCTTAAAATCAACTATAATTAGTTTGTCACCGTCTTGCAAAATTAAATCAATAACACCCTGCAAAATAACTTTATCATTGACCGTACTGGTTGTTATAAGACTATTATAAGGCACGCACATTAAAAACTGTTTTTCTTTGTGCAGTATTTTGAAACCCAGTGCATTGATTTTTTTAACTGCTGTTAATATACTTTGCCGTTCTAATTTATCGGCTAACCTTTCGTCAATTAATTTTTTGCTAATGAGTTTATTTATCAAACTTTCAAGCGCAGTTTTGTCGCAAGTCTTAAAATCAATGTACTGCATAACAGTATGATAACAACTGCCAAGTTTAGCACTGTTAATATCTTCGCGGATTCCCTCTCCCACCGTAAGTCTTTTTGGCTCGGGGTTGAAGTTTTCATATTCATTTGCGTTTGTGTTCATAAGCGATGTGACAGAGTTCTTTTGTGCTATTGTCACGCTGTCGGTGTGAGCATATTGTTTTCCTAAATAACTTTCGATTTCGGTTTGCAATTTTTTGTCTGTCTTTTTTTCATCAAAAACAATTTGCGGTTTTTCATAACTCGCCGTTAGATCTTCATCGGAATAGACATTTAATGTAAATTCTCCCTTGCCGTCTTCAAGTTTTTGTACATAAGTTTTGTTGTTAATCAGTGCCGATTTTGTTAAACCACTAAAGCAATTTGAAATAAGTTTTAAATGAGTGTTGTTTTCGAAAACCGGCGTATCTTCATTTAGTTTTTGAAGACTCATCGCTCCTACAATATATAAGTGGTTTTTGGCACGCGTAAGCGCAACATAAAGAAGACGCATTTCTTCTAAAAACTCTTGCATTTTAACTTTAACGTCTATTCCTTTTTTTGCAACTGTAATATGCTTTTGGCGTGTCTGCAGATCATAATAATTTAAACCTAAGCCCAGTGAACTGCTTTTGCTGATTTCTTCACGCGCACTTTGCGTAGAAAACTTTTTGCCTGTGCCGACAATAAAAACAATTTTAAACTCAAGCCCTTTGCTTGAGTGCATAGTGTTTATCTTGACACTGTTTTCATCAGCCGCCGAAGTTTGTGTCGCTTGTATTGACGTATTGTTTGCATAATTTATATATTTGAACAAATCATTGTTATAAATGCTTGAAACAAAACTGTTTATATAATCAAGCATAAGTTTGTGACGCCTTCGGCCGTCTGGCAATGCAAGATAATAATTTAATATGTTATATTCATTGTCTAAGTAGCACAACACATTATATATATTGCCATAGGATAAAATTTGTTTTGCTTTATTAATTATTTCATAAAAACGGTTCAGCTTTTTTGCTAATTCGTTTTTATTATTTTGTGCGTATGCAGCACAAGCGGCATAATATTTAGTTTTTGGATCACTCAGTTTAATTAATGCAAGTTCGTCAAAGCTTACACCAACAAAAATCGATGTCAGGCAGATAACAAGCGATATATCATCATTGCCGTTATTTATTATTTTTAAAAAACTGAACAATAGTTTTATTTCATGATTGTCAAAAATATTTTCATTTGAAGATGCAATGAGCGGTATATTGAATTTTAACAGCTCTTCACTGAACTCTTTCAAATAGGTTCTGTCACGGCAAAGAATTGTTATGTCTCCAAAATCTATTTTATATTTGTCTTTTTTCTTCAGGTCATAACAATACTTTGTGCCGTCAGTTAAAGTTTTTATATGACGCGCAACAATTATTGCTTCTTTTTGAGCCTGCGTTAAAACATTCTTTTCATTCGCATCTTCTGTCAGATCATAAACGGTTTTGGGTGCTAAGTTCTCTTCATCGGCGTCATCATCTTCTTTTGTCTGGTTTATTATGTCAATGTTGACTGCAGGCAAATCATATATTTCATATTCGGCAGCAGGTGAAAATTGATTTTCGTTTTTATAATCTATTTGACTGATTTCGGGAGTCATAATTTTGTTAAATATTTCGTTTACAAAATTTAATATAGCTTTATTGCTTCGGAAATTTTCGTTAAGACTCAAAACTTCACCGGCTATGCCGTCATATGTCAGACTCTTATCAATAAAGATTTGCGGACTGCTGCTTCTGAATCCGTAAATGCTTTGCTTGACATCCCCTACCATGATCATATTTTTGCCGTTTGTAATGCGCGATAATATAGCTTCCTGCACGCCGTTGATATCTTGGTATTCATCAACATATATATATTTATATTTTTTTTGCAGACTCGCACGCAAAACCCTGTCGTCTAAAATCTTTAGAACATAATCTTCAAGGTCGTTAAAATCAAGCATGTTTTTGCTGCTTTTTGCATCATCATATTTTTTATCAAATTCAATAAGCATTTTAATAAACTTTTGTGCTATTGACTTTGCTCCTGCCAGCCTGTCTTTAATCTCTTGCAAGTTGTCACTGCCATACAATTTTTGAATATCTTTAATTGCAAAAGTCAAGTTGCTTTTAAGTTTTTTATATTCTTCTTTTAATCCTCCTTCAGCGTCGGCTGCCTTGCCGGTGGGAGTTTGAGGTAGCTGCAGATTATTTATTAAATTAAAGTTAGTTTCGAAGTTGCCTTTTATTTGCAAAAGCGCAGTTAAACAGCCATCGGCAAGCGGTCCTATTTTTTCACTGCCTTGTGTTTTGCATTGCTGTGATAAATCACTGAATTTTTTTGCATAATATTTAGCCGTGTTTAAAGCTTTGTCGTTAATAACTGAGCAGGCGGGGTTTTTATTTAAATCAACATCAAAACACTGCAATGCTGTTTTATTTAAAAACTCCGTCCGGTCACTAAGTGATTTTGAGAAGCTGTGGATATTATTTATACTTTGTTTTAAACTGTCAAAGTTACGCGACTTTAAAAAGGTTTCGCTAAGTGCAAAAAAATCGGCATCGCCCGACTTTGCTTCATCTAAGATAAGCTTGTCAAGTACTTTTGTTTTTAGTGCCTTGCTTTGCTCTTCATCCAGCACGCTGAATGCCGGATTAAGACGGGTGGCAAAAAAATATTGTTTAATCAGTTTTTGACAATAACTGTGAAGTGTTGAAATATCACAGGTCGGCAGCATATCAAGTTGACTTGCTACATATAAATCATCCGCTGCAAGCTCGCTAAGTTGTTCATAAAGCCGGGTGCGCATTTCGAGTGCCGCAGCCTCAGTAAATGTTACTACCAGCAGTTCATCTAAATTAACTTTTTTATCTTTTATTTCGCGCGCAATTTTTTCTATAATAACTGTTGTTTTGCCGCTGCCGGCTGACGCTGATACGAGCAAGTTGTTGCCGTCAAACTTAAGAACCTTGTCTTGACATGGCGTAAAGTCGATTTTACTCATACTTCACCTCCGTGATATTTTCTTTTGTAACTTTTTCGCTGTGCTCGCGCTCGGCATTGCCAAAGGCTTTGTCAAAACGGCAAATGCCGTTGTATTCGCAATAATCACAAGTTGAAAAAACCTTAAGTTTTAATGGCGAAGGTTTAATATTACCTTGCAAAATCTGAGTGCAGGCTTTGCTTATCATTTCTGTTGCGTATTTGGCAAACGCAGCAAGTTGCTGCTCGGTCAGAAGTTTTGAATAAGAGTGATAACCCTCTTTTGTTTTTCGCACTTCAATCAAGCTGCTGCTGCCCCCGCCATTTAAAGAATTATCGCTTGCTAAAATCACGTCTTCATTTTGCAACGTATAACCTTTTAGTTTATATAAATCAAGCAGTGTTTTTTTTCCTTCGCTGAAAGTGCTTTTAACGGGCAGATAATAACTGCCTGCAGGCTTTAGCTTCAGGCTTTTTGACACCACTTCCTGATAGACATAAAGCTGAAGTTTTTTTCCGAAATACAAGTTTTCGACATCAGTATCACATACGCCCGTCTTATAATCTATTATTCTGAAATAATCGCCGAACACATCAATACGATCGACAGCACCGACTAGTTTTAATATGCGTTTGCCTACCTTTATGTCAATACTTTTTATTTTGCCGTTATCATTAAAACGCGCTTCAGTTAAATAAGCTTTAAAATCACTTTGTTTTGCTGCGGTGTTAAGTGCGTGCGTCAGTCTCACTGCTTCTTTTTTTAACTCAAGCAGTTGTATTTTGTTTTGAGGAAGTTTTGTTAAAGCGTTAAATTTATCCTCTGACAAAATATTGTCAAAAAGACCCTCTGCTGTGTTTTTTATTTTATTATCTTCAAGAGGCAAAACGTTGTTTTTGTATAACATATCAACAAAACAATGCAATATATTGCCCGTTGTGAGGCTGTCAATTGCGCAAATCAGCTTTTGATCAAGCTTTAGCCCATAATCCAAAAAGTGTTTAAAGGGGCAATTATAATAACTTTCAACTTGAGACACGCTGACTTTGTCATGCGTGAAAAATAAGTTTTGTTTTAACTTTTGGGGCTGATTTTTATATTCAAAAAGGTCAAGTTTAAAGCCTTCTAAACTGCCTTTGTTTTTAAAATAGTTGTAAAGCGTACTATACTGAGCAGCGTTTGTAATAAGTGCTCCGTCATAGATTTCACGCAACATATTTATCAACCTATTTAAGGCATTTTTGTCGTGTGCAAGGTTTTCAGAAAATGTTTCGGTGTTGTAATTATTGTTAAAAATCCTAAGAGGTTCGTAGCTTCCCTGCCATGGCTCCATGAACATTTTTTTAATCTGCTCTACAAAAACCGCACCTTTTATTTTGCCGCTTTTATCGCCTGAATAACTTATATATAATATGTCTGTAGGAGTTAGGAGCAAGTTAAACAGTTTAAATTTTTCACGTGCATTTATAGTTTTAACAGTAGGCTCAATTTTATATTTGTTTGATAATTCACTTATCTCGCTGTCGGTGATAATACCGCAGTCATTAAGGATGCGCGGTAGGCTTCCGTCGGCGGCTCCTGCGACAAATAAACGCTTAACACGCGAAAAAAAACTGCTGCTTGCGTCACCAACAAAAACACTGTCACACGATAGCGGAACGGTAGAAACCTTTTGACTCATAAGCCCTGAAAATAATATGTCAGCAAACTCATCAAAGCTAAAAACTTCTTTTCCTAATATTTCATCAAGACCTTCAAGCACCTCATTTAGCTTTTGCATATACTGAGCCGTTTGCTTCTCGCACGCAAGTAAGCCTTCTGCGGCATATAGCTCTGTTAATTCATTTAAGAAGTTTGCTGTATCAAAACCCGTCAGTATCAGTTTTAATCCTTCAATATACTGCTTTACTGTTTTGGCTTTTTCAAAAACATTAAAAGCAGGCAAAAGCACATCTAATAGCCGCAGTCTAATTTTGCTGTAGTTTTGATAATATTCATCCGTAATAATAAGCTTATCGTCCAAAAATAAAGAACCCTCAATAGAATACTTAATTATATAGTCTTCAAAATCGTTAAGTTCGTTTTGGTCAAAGCTACAAAGCAGATTTTTTGCAAAGTTTATTATATTTGAACTGCGATAGTTTTCTTGGTAAAGTTCAAAGCACTGTTCAATAAATTTATATAAAATGCTGTTTTTAAATTCTGCAGGAATATCAACATAAAAACTGATGCCGAATTCGGCAAATACTTTTTCAACTAAACTTTGTTTGGCAGCAAGATCACTTATGGCAACCGCGAAGTCTTTATATCTTAAATTATCACTTATTATGCCTTTTTTTATTAGTGTGGCAGTACGGATTATTTCATCATAAAAGTCAATACATTCGCTTATTTTAATTTTACTTTCTTCAACACAAGCGGCACGCGTTTTGTAACTGAACAAATTTTTTTGCAAATATTCAAATTGTCCGCCCAGCGTACTATTGCAATAAATTATGTTTGGAGTTATTTTTTTAGTTTTTGCTATGCCGGTGATTGCAGTAAAAACATCATTTAAATAGATATGACTGTTTAGACTGTCGCCGGATTTTGTGACAACAATGCTTACACTTTTGCAAATGTCAATAAGTTTTTCGATTAGCTTATAGCCCTGCAAAGTAAAACTGTCAAACTTATCGATATATATATGGCAGTTTTTTAAAAAATCACTGCCCTCAGCTGCTGTCTCAAACTTATCAAACTCGTCTGATGCATCGCAAAGATTATTGTCGCACAAATACTTCTCAAAAGCTTCAAAAATAATATTTAAGTCATGCATTTTGTTTGCAAGATAATTGTCACCTGATATTTTTAACTGCTCGGATGTTATTTTGCAGCTTTTAAGCTGGGCAATGGTGTTATATATGTCTTCAGCAAAGCCTGCACCGGATAGAGTGTTTGCAAAGCATTTTAATTTATTTTTATTTTCGTTTAGCAGTTTTTTTATTATCATTATGTTTGTTGCTTTTGAAGTTGTTTCGCTAATACCCAATATTTTTTTGCAAAGACGCGAAAAACTTAAAACTTCAATGTCAAAACAACTCTCTATGTTGAGAGTTTCAAAAACAGCCTTTTCGCCGTTAAGTGCGCATCTGTCAGGAACTAAAACCAGATGATTTGATTGCGCATCGTTTTTTCGGTTAGTATTAAGCTGATTTAAAAGCGGGCTTGTGCCGCTTATATTATTGAGGCTGCAAAAAATGTTTATCATAGGTATTTCCTATGATTATTTTAACATTTTAAATTTTTATAATCAAATCATATTAGGACTTTGCAAACTGGCAATTTTTGCATTTAATGTCTCATTTATATCCTGCAGCTTTTTTATCTCCTCATTTTTTTGAGCCAATACTTTTAGTGCTGCGTGATAGTTTTGGGTTGCAAATTCACATTCACGGACATAGGAGTCTTTGACCTCTTCAACGGCGCTGTTTTTAATAAGCCTTACAAGTCCGTAAAAAAGCAAACTGATTTCACGATCAGTTACGTCGGGACGGGGCTTATTTACTTTTTTTAACTTTTCTATGCAGATTACATTGTTCTTGTTTTTCATACTTTAATTGTTGACCGAATAAAATATATTATGCAAAATTATATCGTTCATATAAAATCAAAATTGCCTGCACTTGTAAACGTGGGTTCTTTTGGCAAGCTGCTTGAAAATATTGAAGACAGCTTAGATTTAAAATACACCGGAAGTGAAAAACTGCTTATCAGACTTAACCCCACGGTTATGGAGTATCAGAACGCAAAAACCCTGCCCTATACCATTGAAGTTAACTTGCAGGATTTAAGTAAAAATAACTTTAATTTAATACAGCTGACTGTTTATCCTGCCGGGCACATTGAAATATTATTGATGCAGAACAGCCTGATAAGTGCATCCGCTGCCCCGCAAAAAATAACTGTAGGCAAATCAGGTTATTATATTAAAGTAAGCGGAAGCGATAATTCTTTATTGTTAATTGAAGCGGATGATTTATATTTTCAAAAACAATTAAGTTTGCCAATAATTAATTTAAATGCAAGAGTTATAGGTGACTATATAATAATTGAAGCACGACAAACAAAAGGATCCTCTCTTTTGATTTTAAAATATGACAACGGTTTTTTCGAAGAGGCTTATCATCAAATTGACAGCCTTGATTTTAAAGAGGGTGAAATATTAGCTCTTAAACATTTAAATGATATAGCAAAGCAGGGCTTTTTGTTTAGCTATAAAATAGAAAAAAACAATCTAACCTGCAATCATAAGGTTGTTTATTTAAATGAACGTCCTGTTCTTGTTAACGATGCACGCATTATTCCCTTTGCATTTATTGAAGCGGCAAAAGTTAAAAACTATAATCTTTGCCGTTATTATATGGGCGACGCTTTAAAAAGCAAACTGTCAAACGCTCATCTTAATTCATTTTTTGAAGGCGTTGTTCATGCAGCACAAAATTTATACAACGCTCAAGAAGGCGGAATAGCACTGATATACAAAAATGATTTTATTTATAAAGCAAAGTATTTTGAGTTTGAAATCCAAAATAATAAGATAACTAATATAATAGAACTTTAAATCATTTGGTAAAATCGCACAAAGATTATATAATTAACTTATGGATACTTATGTACTTTTGGCAATAATAATATCAATAGCTGTTTTTTTAGCTGTTGTAACTTCGGCCAATCAGATTGTTTTTAATAAATTTAACAGAATAAATAAATTCCGAAGCGAGATAAATGTAAAGGCGCAAGACTTTTTGTCGTATGCAAGTGACGAAGAAGGTTTGACCAGATTAAAGTTTGGGCGCATACATGGGAAACTGTCGGATTGTTACATTCCGAAGCGCCGTATGATTGCCATGAGCGACAGTTGCTATAACAATGCTTCTGTTGCAGCAATTGCCATTGTGGCACATGAACTTGGTCATGCTATTCAGCACGAGAAACGCAATTTTATGTATGTGCTGTCTCGAATTACAGGCAGAATCTTCAGATTACTTGCTTCGCTGATTATACCTGCCGCAGTAACAGGATTAATATTGTTAATATTTCCTGAACTAGCTTATATAGGTGAAATATTGTTATATAGTGCCGGCGGTGTGCTTGTTGCAGGATTACTGTTTAGGATTTTGACAATAGGAGTCGAATATGACGCGTCAAGACGGGCAATGAATATTTTAAAAAAATATAAAGTATTGAATGAAAAAGAACTTAAGTATGCAAGGACACTTATGAGTTCGGCAGGATTTACTTATGTGGCATCTTTCTTTAGCACCATCCTTGGCATAAATTTAATCAAACGAAAAATGAGACAATAAAGGAGAAAATCATTATGTATTGGGAATATTATTTGATGGGTATAATACTTCTTCCTGCCATTATCTTTGCGATATGGGCACAAAGCAAGGTTCACTCTAACTATAACAAATATTCGCAGGTTATGGCAAAAAGCGGGATGACCGCTTCAGAACTTCTTAATCATCTAATAAAAGTTGTGGGCTATCAGGATATTAAAGTTATTAAAACACGTGGCAACCTAACGGACCATTATGACAGCCGTACAAAAACACTTGCACTTAGCGAGACCGTTCATGACAGCGCATCAATTGCAGCACTGGGAGTCGCCTGTCATGAGTTTGGACATGCCATGCAACATAAAAACGGTTATGCGCCTTTTCGCTTACGTCAAATCATTATACCTTTAACAAACTTTGCAAGTTCTCTTCTTATGCCGCTGATTATTATTGGTCTTATATTTAATTTTGGTGTTGAGTCAGGCGGATTAATAGGCAGCATCTTTCTTTGGGGAGGCGTAGGTATATTCGGGCTTGCAGTTTTGGCAAACCTTGTAACTCTTCCTGTAGAATATGAAGCTTCAGGCCGGTCAATACAACTGCTTCGTGACAGTTGTACGCTGGACGAACAGGAACTTCAAGGTGCAAAAAAAGTATTAAACGCTGCGGCTTTAACTTACGTTGCGGCACTGCTTGTATCAATATTAAATCTTGTAAGATTTTTGCTTGTAGTTTTAAGACGCAGAAATTAAAAATAAAAACTCGGATACTTCCGAGTTTTTTTATTGATATTATTTTTATTGGAACCAGTTCCATTCGTGCCAAAACTCACCAAAGCCTACCATAGCAAACATTGTAAACAGCGCAACTGCAAACAATCCTCCAAATGCAATTGAACTGATTATCAGTATCTTTCTGGTAATACGCTTGAAGCCTTTTGACACATTGGGTTCAAACGGGATGGGTGCACGGGCTGTTGAGTAAAATACATTGCTGTGCCAACGGCAATATTTTTGCAACCACTGTTTTACATATAAGAACATATATACAGTACCAATACCGGCAAGGACTGACAATGCTAAGGACGCAAGACCCATTAATAAAGCAGCTATATAAGGCATAGAAGGAATTAATCCTGCAATATTAACTGTAGTAATAAGGCAAAAGCCAAGCCCCATGGTTGCAATAGCAAAACTACCCACAACAATAACTGTAGCACACATCAAAATATAAACCAACGATAATATTACATCTAAGAATATAAGTCCTGTTCGCTTTGATATTGTTTTGCCGTTAAATATTTTTGTTTTTTCTTTTATTTCAAAACTGTTAAATTGTTTTGCAACATTTTCAGGCGCGCCAAGTGATTTTATTATTTCATCTTCATTGTAACCGTCAGCAATTTTAAAATTAAAGTGTTGCTCATATTCATTAACGATTTCGTCAATGCCTTTTATCTTTTTGTTTTTTAGCTCTTTTTCAAGCTTATCTAAATAGTCTGTTTTATTCATTTTTTATCTCCTTTTAATAATTTGTTTACGGCTTCAAAAAACGAAAGCCATTCCTGTTTGTTTTTTTCAAAGTATTCTTTGCCTGTATTGGTCAGGCTGTAATATTTACGCGGCGGACCGGCACTGTCTTCGGATAAATATGTTTTTAGATATTCATCATCTTTTAGTTTTCGAAGAATCGGATAGACTGTGCCGTCACTGATTTCTAAGTGCTTTGAAATAAACTCCGAAATTTCGTATCCGTACATATCTTTTATGGCAAGCTGTGATAATACACATAAATCCAATACGCCTTTTTTAAATTGAATATTCATCGTTACCTCCTTTTTCACATTTATATTTTTATATAAGCAACATGTTTTGCAGCAAAGATTATTTAAATTAACTTTCCGTCTTTTAATTGGATTTCACGTGTGCCGTAACCAACAGATTCACGTGAGTGAGTAACTTGCACAATTGTCACACCTTTTTCACGGTTGATTTTTTGAAGCAAGGTCATAATCTCGGCACCTTTAATACTGTCTAAATTTCCGATAGGCTCATCCGCTAAAATTATATGCGGATCGTTGATTAACGCACGGGCAATTGCGACACGCTGCTGCTGACCGCCAGACAGCAAAGCGCCTTTTTGCTTTCGGACATTTTCGAGTCCTACAAGTTTAATCAACTCGTCTAATTTGGCTGCATATGCTTTAGTTTTTTGATTGTCTAAGACAACAGGCAGCAATATGTTTTCTTCTACACTAAGATTTTGAACGAGGTTGTAAAACTGAAAAATAAAACCTACTTTTTTTCGCCTGTATTCGCTTGTTTGTTTATCGTTCATTTTTGAAATTGCTATATCATCAACAAAAACTTCACCACTTGTAGGAGCATCGAGTGCGCCAAGTAAATATAATAACGTGCTTTTTCCGCTACCCGAAGCACCTGTGACTGACACGAATTCACCATCTTTTATTTCAAGACTGATGTCATTTAAAACATTGACTTGCTCGTTTCCTATTGTAAATGTTTTAAATACCTTTTTAACTTTTATCATAAAACTTCCTCCCTTAGGGTTTGTACTATGTTCAGTTTTGAGTTGCCTATAAGCGAGATTGATGATGCAAGCACACATATAGATGTTGAACATAATAAGCAAAGCGAAACAGCAATCGGTGACAGCGGTACTGCTACTGAGGGAAACTCAAATACCAAAAATACTGCGGGAAGCACTGTTGTAAGAAGTATTCCTCCAAGGAGTCCTAATAACCCTCCGATAAAACCTGTGATTGCAGCTTCAATAAGAATTGCATTGGAACTTTTTTTTTGCGACATTCCGATAGAACGCAAAAGAGCCCGTTCACGTTTTTTTGATGCAAATGCAATTAACAAATTGTTGAGTACACCAAACACACCTGCAGTAGTTGATAAAAATATAATATAATCAACTGTTGTAAACATATCTTCATTAATGCTCTTAAAATGTTTTAGCATATCAGCAACAGTAACAGCTGATGTAAAACCCGTTGCCCTGAGTGCATCTCTTGCTGCATCGGGATTTGTGCTTGTTGCCACAATAATCATATATTTTGAAACATTAAAGGTATCCTCAAAATCACTTTCTGTTATAATGCCCACATTTCCGTTATTAAAAAATTCTTTTATTACACCGGCAATTTTATACGATGTTTCTTTTATTGTAAGCGTGTCACCTGTTTTAAGTCCTTCACGGTTCAAATAATCTTTTGACAGCAAAATGGTTTTTGTTGCTATTTCATTTATTGATTTTTCGAAAGTAAATTTAAAATACTTATTCATTTTTTGCAAGGTCATACCGTACAAATTCATTAGCGGAATATTTTTGCCGACATTAACTTCTTCTTTATAATAAACCCTGCGGCATTATCAATTCCAATGCTTTCGATTTCTTCTACTGACTCAATATCATCGCTGCTGTAAATTGCATCATAGTTTTTTGTGCTGATGCTTAGGTTGTAATTGTAGAGATTAAAGCTTGAATCCGTTGCTTGTGTTAAAATTGCATTTGCACTGTTTATCATAAAAACTACGGCAACAGCGATTGCAAGCAGTACAACAATATTATTGTGAGAGAGATTGCTTTTCATATTCCGGACTGTGAAACTGTTGGGGAAAATTTTATTGAGTAAAATAACAAAATAATGAACTAAAGGTTCTATGCACATTACAAAGCCTGCAAGTGCAAATATTAATGAACTATATATCGCCCATTCTTCATACTTAAGTGAATCAATCAAAATGAAAAGTATTCCGACAATGATGAGCGATATTCCTGCAAGTAAAAACGGCAAATGTTTTTTTTTTTTTATTTTGTGTGTTTGCAGTATGACTTCTTTTACACTATATTTTTGAGATGTCTTAATAGGGATATATGCACACAGCGGACTTAATATCAAGCAAAAGAGCATTGTTATTAAAATATTTAACGGGGAAATAATAATAGTCGCCTGCCCTTTTGATAAAGAGTTGCCGAGGATTAACAGCATTAATATTCCTGTTGCAATTGCAAGTAAACCAGAAATAAAACCATAGACTACACTTTCAAGTATTAATAAGTAAGTACATTTTTTCTTACTTGCTCCGATGCTTCGCAATGTTCCCTGTGTTTTTATCCTAAGCGTTATAATATATTTAAATGACGATAACACTACGAACACACTCATAAAACTTGTAACAATAAAAATTAAAATAAAAATTGTTGTTACTGACTGAAGTTCGCTATCAGCAGCTGTATCTAGCACATCAGCGATTGATATAGCAACAAATAAGAGAGCCCCTGTAATCACAAGCGACAATATAATAAGTGTTGTTATCAACTTTTTTTCTTGAATATTTCGCCAAATATGTTTTAATACGATTGACATCTTTTATTCCTTTTTATATTGTATAGTAGTATTGTATGTATACTATTATACATAATATAATAGATTTCTATAACAATGTCAACAGTTTTTTTAAGAATTTTTAAAAAAATAAAAAAGACGCGGTTATTCGTCTTTTTTGTTTTCATCCTTTGAGTTTTTATCTATCCTCTGCTCGGCATAAGAAAATATTAAATAAAAACTGATTAACATTATAACTGCTATAAAAACAACTACTACAATAGCCTTATAATTAGCTTGTATTATTTGATATATAAGCATTGCGCATGACATCGCTGCTATAAGAACAAGTGTTATTATTTTTAGTATTCTTATTTTTTGTTTCATTCTGCCTCAACCACAATATTAAACTTTGCTGATATGCCCGCATAAAGTTTTGCTTCAGCAACGAAGATTCCGGTTGCTTTTATTTGAGTGCTAAGCACTAATTGTTTTTTATCAACTTCAATATCCATAGCATTTAATTTGTCGGCTATTTCTTTTGAAGTAATGCTTCCGAATACTTTGCCGTTTTCGCCTGTTTTTATTTTTAGCACAACTTGGGCTTTTTTTAATTTTTCACAAATATTTAATGCCGCCTGCTTCTCTAAATCAACTTTATGCTGCTGACTTGCCTTTTGACTTTGATTTTCAAGAAAGTTAGTTGGATTAACTTTTTCGGCTAAACCTTTTTTTATTAAAAAATTGTTTGCATATCCGTCGTTAACATCTATTATATCGCCTTTTTTTCCTGTTCCTTTAATGTCTTGTTTTAATATTACTTTCATATATTTACCTCTAATTATATTGTATTAAATTTTGTAATTTTGTCAAGTATATAGGCAAAGGGAAATTTCGTATGGATATAAGATGCCGCAAAACTATTTGCAAGTTCAATAAATCATTAACATGTATGGCAGATGGGATTACAATAAGCCCCAAAATTTTGTGCACGCAATATGAAAAAGAACCCGGCAAAAATCCAATGGATATAAGCAAACATATCTTCGACGATGTGGATCCGCAAATTTGTGATTATCGCCACACAAAAAGTCTGACATTAAAATGTGACGCCAAATGCCTTTTTAACAACAATCATAACTGCATTGCTAATGGGATAACAGTAAATAATATAAAAAACTCGCCTATTTGTATAACCTTTGCAAAACCATAAAAATTAAAAAGACTGATTGCTCAGTCTTTATTTTTTTGGTTATGCGTCTTGCAGTCTTTGTACCATCTCCCACAGAGCGAAGGCACTGTTGAAATTTTCTACAACAATTTCTTGCGGAGGAATTTGAATATCAAATTCTGATGACAGTTCTCCTATTAACGTAACTATATCAAGCGAGTCAAGTATCTTATCGTCAACAAGAGTCTTGTGTGTATTAAAGTCAACATCGGAATGTAAATCTTTTAATATTGAAATAACCTTATCCATTTTTTATTTTGCTCCAACATAATTATTCTTAAGTGCTACCCTATCTGTCTTTCCGTTAGCGTTTTTTGGAATCTCGGGAAGTATTACTATTTTAGCAGGAATCATATATTCAGGCAACAAGTTTTTTAATTTTGTTTTAATTAATATCTCAGGAGCATCAACATTGCCGTTTAAAACTACAAACATAATAATCTTTTGCTTATGCTGGTCATAAACACAAACCGCAACTTGAACATCGCTTATTGTGCTTGCCGCAACCTCAATTTCGCCCAATTCGATGCGATAGCCCATGTGTTTAATTTGAAAATCTTTTCGGCTTACAAACACTAAGTCGTTGTTATCATTTAAATAGGCTAGATCTCCGGTTTTGTACATGCGGCGGCCGTCACTGTGTTTTACGAAAACTTCGGCAGTCTTTTCGGGTTCGTTTATATAACCCAATGCAAGCTGCGGGCTTATGATGCAAATCTCCCCTACTTCGCCTTTTTTAACTTCTTTGCCGGCTTCGTTTAAAAGAATTGCTTCGTTGCCTGCAAGCGGCTTGCCTATAGGCAGCACTTCGCTTGCGTCATAGATGCGGTTGATGCTGTGATAGCAACAAATACCGGCACATTCAGATGAACCGTAAAGGTTAACAAACTTAACATCGGGTAGGTTTTTTTGCCAGACTGTCAGATATTTTGTTAAAAATACTTCGCCTACAAACAATACATATTTTAATGTAATCGGCTTAATTGCCACAAAGGTATTAAGCTGGGCAACTATGCTAAGGGCTGAGGGCACCCAGCTTATAAGTGTAACTTTTTTTTCATTTAAAAACTCTATAAGCTTAACAGGAAACGAAAATAATTCTTTAGGCACAATATGGAGTGTAGCACCTGTTTTTAACATTAAATAAATATCCTTGCCTGAGGCATCAAAATAAAACGGCGTTTGATTGGCAATAACTTCATCGCGCGTGATATAAAAAGTTGAAGTAAAATTTTCAACATAACTTATCATACTGACATGGGGCTTAATTACGCCCTTGGGAATACCTGTGGATCCTGAAGTATATACGGCATAAAGAGGGTCGTTGCCGCCAATGCTTTTTATGATATTGTCAAGTTTTGCTTCGTCAATCTTTGTTTTTGTGATAACGCTAAAATTAATTTTTTCACAAGCTTTGTGATTAAGTTTGCCGTTGTCGGATAATATTATTTTTGCATTGCTGCTTGAGATAACGCTGTCAAGTTTTTCAAGCGGGATACTGCAATCAACAGGCACATAATAGTTGCCGCTGAAAAGCACTCCAAAAAACATAGCGAGCGTTTTTGCACTTTGCTCAGCCTCAACAACAACTGCACTGCCTGTTAAATTGTATTTTAGCAAATATGTGCCGATTGACTTGGATGTTTGCAGAAGCGTTTTGAAGGTGAAGCTTGTATCTTTATCGCTTACAGCACATTTATCGGGATTTAAATTTGCCTGCTGAATCAAATATTCTAATATGTTTTTTATCATGCATTGTTTCCTTATTTAATTTGCTTTTTAATTTTACTATTAAAGAGTCTTTAAAGTCAAACTAAAAAAAGCCGTATGGCTTTTTTTATTATATGTGATTTAAATCAAATTATTTAAGTTCAACTGTAGCGCCAGCTTCTTTAAACTTAGCTTCAAGGGCTTTAGCTTCTTCTGTAGGAACTTTTTCTTTAACAGTTTTGGGTGCACCGTCAACAATTGCTTTAGCTTCAGATAATCCTAGACCTGTGATTTCTTTAACAAGTTTGATAACTGCAATTTTGTTTGCACCTGCATCTTTAAGGATAACTGTAAAGTCGCTCTTTTCTTCAGCTGCAGGAGCTACACCTGCGCCTGCTGCGGGACCAGCTGCAACAGCGGCTGCTGCGCTTACACCGAATTCGGTTTCAAGTAATTTAACTAGGTCAGCAACTTCCATTACTGATAATTTTTTGATTTCTTCTACAAATTTATTTAGATCTGCCATTTTATTTTCTCCTTTTTTGGCTTTTAATATTTTAATTAATTATGCTTGCCTAAACGGCAATAAGTGATAGTGATTAAGCACCTTTTTTAGCAATTTCGTTAAGTGCTCTTGCAAGAGCTGCAACCGGTGCATTAAGCATACCCAACAGCATTGCAATAAGAACTTCTTTGCTTGGTATTTTAGATAATGCAACTGTTTGTTCAGCATTTATTACTTTGCCGTCAAGCACGCCAAACTTCATTGTAAGTTTGTTTTTAAATTCTGCGCCAAACTTGCCTATAATGCCCGCAGCTGATACTTCATCGGGGCAGAACACAACTGATGTTGTTCCTTCAAGTCCGGTCATGTCATAACCGCTTATTCCGCAGTCAGCTAACGCACGTGCTGCCAAACGGTTTTTATAAACCTTATAAGTGCTGCCTGCTTCGCGAAGTGTTTTTCGAAGCATAGTATCCTGAGCTACGGTTATACCTTTATAGTCAACAAAAAGTACACTTTTGCTTTTTTTAATGTTAGCCTTTATTTCGTCAACGATAACCTTCTTATCATCTAATTTAGCCACTAATAATTAACCTCCTCTTGTAAATTTATCAAATAAAAATCCTGCTTAAGGTAAGCAGGAAATTAAATAATAATTTACAAAAGTAAAATCTAATTTAAAATTCTTTCTTACCTCGGCAAGCAACATTGCTGTTTTACGGGTTGCCCCACTTGCTGTCTTTGGCTATAGATTTATTGATATGAATGAATTATAACATATATTATTGTTTTGTCAACTAATTTTTAAAATTAAAAACAAGCCGTTAAGACTTGTTTTAAAAATTGTTTAGCGACTTGAGCCGCAGTTTGGGCATTTTGCTGAACCGCCAAAGTTTTTTGCACCACAATATTTACAGACCCAAACTTTTGCAATTTCATTTTCAAGTTGGCTTTTCTCAATTTTAAGTCTTTGCAGTTCTGCTTCATTTTTAAGTCTTTCCTGTTCTGCATCATTTGTATTATAAGTTTCATTTTGAAACTGCGGCGATTGAACACTACTATACGGTCTGGAAGAGATATATCTGGACTTGTCATAATGTCTTTGCTTTACAATTTCGGTGATGTCAATAATAAGAAAAGCAATTGATAAAATAATTATTACTGCCGCGGTTACAATAAGAAGCAAATTAAATGTCATTAATCCATCAGTATTATAGTCATAAATTTGACCGTTAATATAAAACCGGACCTTATAAATTCTTTCATCAATGGAATGTGTTCCATTTTTATCTATTCGCTTATTTTCATTTGGTAAAACTGTTACAGTATATGTTTCACTTCTGCTATCATAATTAGAATCATCTGTGGATACTATTTCAAAGTCAATTGTAAGAGTTTTGTCAGTCAGGTTTTGTATTTTAATTCCAACTGAATACTGATCATATTTTATTCCATTATTTTGAGATATGCTGATATCGGCTTCAAAATATGTATTATTTGGCGGAATAAAACTCGCAGCAAATGAAATACCCCCCATTATCAAGGTTGATATCAAAACCCACAAAAAAATCTTGCACTTGTCATAAAACTGCTTATATCTTGTGTGTTTTTCTTTTCCGGCTTTTATTAAAAATACTATTCCTAAAATAATACCTATTGAGCTAAATACATACAGTATAATTGCAAAATAATAATAAAAATATATATTAAGCCCAAGTAATAATCCAATTAAAAAAATACCGACTCCAAAGCATAATAAATAAATTCCCAACTTTTTGTTTGACATTTTATTCTCCTATTTATTTACAATATTACAGCATAATTTAAAACAATGTCAAGTTGTTAATATATGAAAAGCACTAACAAAAAACAAGTCTTAAGACTTGTTTTTTATTTATTATTTTTCAGCGCTAGCTTGCTTATAGTTTACTTTAACGCCGGGGCCCATAGTGCTTGTTAGCGTAATGCTTTTAAGATATGTTCCTTTTGCTGCTGCAGGTTTAGCTTTAACAACAGCTTCCATCAATGCTTCAAAGTTTTTTAGAAGTCTTTCGGTTCCGAAGCTTGCTTTGCCTATGGCAACGTGCACGATATTTGTTTTGTCAAGACGATATTCAACCTTGCCGGCTTTAATATCTTCAAGAGCTTTTTTAACATCGGCAGTAACCGTTCCGCTCTTGGGGTTGGGCATAAGTCCCTTGGGTCCAAGAATCTTTGCGGCACGGCCAACTAAGCCCATCATATCGGGTGTGGTGATGCACACATCAAAGTCAAGCCATCCGCCCATAATTTTTGCGATGATTTCATCAGCGCCGACTATGTCAGCACCTGCCTTTTTTGCTTCTTCTGCCTTGTCACCTTTTGCGATTACTAATGCTCTTACAGTTTTGCCTGTTCCTGCGGGAAGAACAACTGTGCCTCTAACCTGCTGGTCAGCCTGCTTGCCGTCAACGCCAAGTTTTATGTGAAGTTCAACAGTTTCGTCAAACTTAGCTTTTGCGTTTTTAACTACGATACCCAACGCTTCTGTTTGTTCATAAACTTTTGTTTTATCGTAAGTTGCAAGGGCTTCTTTATATCTTTTTGCTAATTTCATATTTTTCCTCCTGTGGTATTAGCGTACATATCGACTAAATTTATGTACTCCCATCCTATTATTCAACAATTGTTACGCCCATACTTTTGGCGGCACCCTCAACCATGCTCATGGCTGCTTCGATTGATGCTGCGTTTAAGTCCGGCATTTTTAGCGTAGCTATTTCTCTAACCTGGGCTTTTGTAATTGTAGCCACTTTTGTTTTGTTAGGTTTAGCGCTTCCGCTTTCGATTTTGCATGCTTTTTTAATTAAAACGGCAGCAGGCGGAGTTTTAAGAACAAAACTAAAACTGCGGTCAGCATAGATTGTAATAACTACGGGTATTACAAGTCCTGCTTGAGATGCGGTTTTGTCGTTAAACTCTTTGGTAAACATCGGAAGGTTTATTCCGTGTGGTCCAAGTGTTGAACCTACAGGTGGTCCCGGTGTTGCTTTACCTGCTGGCAGTTGTAACTTAACAACAGCGTTAATCTTTTTTTCTGCCATAAATAATTTTCCTCCTACTGTGGTACTTTAGCGAGATGCATAACAGATTTACATCTCTCCCACTATATATTAAGCCTTGCGGCAAAATACCAATTTTTATAATTTGCGAATTTGATTAAAGTCAAGGTCAACCGGTGTTTCACGGCCAAACATTTCAACGTTGGCTTTTAGCCTTCTTGCCGAGATATCAACCGATATAACTGTGCCGATGAAACTTGAAAGTGCCCCGTCAATAACTTCAATTTTGTCGTTGGGTTTAATGTCAACATTAACGGTAGTAACCTCAAGCCTAAGCTTTCGGATTTCATCTTCAGTAAGCGCAAGCGGCCTACCTTTGGGACCAACAAATCCTGTAATACCGCGAGTACGCGTGATATTGTGCCAAATGTCGTCGCCGTAAATCATCTTAACTATTAAATAGCAAGGCATAACTTTGCGCGACACAAGTTTCTTTTTGCCGTTTTTATCTTCAACAGTTTCTTCCATGGGAATGATAATATCAAAGATACGGTCTTCCATGTTATATTTTTTTATAACAATTTCAAGATTTGTTTTTGCTACGTTTTCATAACCCGAAAAAGTGTGCAACACATACCATCTTGGCTCGATGTCTTTTTCGCGTTTTTCAGGCTGTGTTGGCTGAATTGTTTGTTTCTTTTCCATCTCTATTTCCTTAAACGGTTAAATTTTAAAATTTGCCGGTAAACCAGTTAAATAATAATCCAAGCACTGTGTCAAATCCAAACAGCACTACAAGGAAGAATGCTACAACCGATAAAACGACACCTGTGCTTTTAACAACTGTTGAAAACTTTGGCCAGCTAACCTTTTTAAGTTCGCTGCCGGTTTCTTTAAGCCGTTTTGCAAGTGACTTTTTTTCTTTTTTAACTTTTTCTTTTTTCTTTGCAGCCTTTTCGCGTTCATACTTGGCTTGCTCGCGCATCGCCTCTTTTTCGGCCGCGCGCTGCCTCTTTAATTCCGCTTTGTCAGGCTTCTCTTGCTGTATCTGAAATTTTTCAGCCATGAAAAAAGCCTCCTTATTTTGTTTCTTTGTGAGCTGTATGCTTTTTGCAGAACGGACAATATTTGTTAAGCTCGATACGGTCGGGGTCGTTCTTTTTATTTTTCTTGTTGTCGTAATTGCGTTGTTTGCATTCGGTGCAAGCAAGTGTAATTGCTGTTCTCATTGTTATTTACCTTTTTGTCAAAAAATTAACACCCCTTTGCCGAGTGTTAAGTGAATTGTAGCATAAGAATATTTAATTGTCAACATATTTAATTGAAAATCGCCAGTTGAAAATTGAAAAGATTTTTGCAGCAGTTTTAATCAGTTTTCTTCAATCAGTTCAAACTCTATTGCAATGACTCCGTATTTTTCTACGTTTGAACGCAAATGAAATTTGTTGTAAAACTCAGCTATCTCGCTTGCGGGCATGCCGGGCAAACCGAATATTACAGGATTAATAGCCACCGCAGCTTCGTTAAAATTTTTAAACTGTACTATCTCAACAACTCTGGTGCGAATTCCGTTTATAAGGTCAGGTTCCTTTAAAAAAATAAGCTGATCACCTTTTTTTATGTTTTGACCTTTCTCATCACAAAGACGTGCATCAACACACTTTATTCCGTCTTTTATCATATAAAAAGATTTTTCACTTATTTTATAATAATGCCGTGGCGTAGCTTTTTGCATTTGTTTTTCCTTCTTATTTATTTTATGATACTACAAAAAAAACTGTCTTGTCAAATCAAACAAAAAAGACGCTGAAAAGCGTCTTTTAGTTGTGATAATTATTTTTGACCGCCTGTTGGATCTTCCGCAGGAGCAAACAATGCAGAGTATTTATCTTGATCTTTAAAATCATCTAAAGTTTGAACCTGCATAAATTTTGGCATTGTTTCACCTTTAGGTGCTCGTTGTTCTAAGAATTCTGTTCTAAAAAATGACAACGCACTTTCGGCCATATACTCTAGTCTATCCTGACAAAATAAATCAGGTGCCTGATATTCTTCACAAAGAAGAGCATGAATGTTAGTTACAGCGTTCATTGAATTAACATCTCCGCCAGGTAAGCCTTCGTTATAAAGACCGGCTTTGATAAGATCTTCTGCTTTATAATATTTGCCAAAAGTTTGACCTTTCTTTTTAACGGGCATAATATAATAAAGGTCATTATTATCCAGCAACATTCTGAAAGGAAAATATCTTACCTGTCCGTCTTCGCCCTTAATAGTTGTCGAAAAATCTCTTTGATGTTTAATATAAAAATCGTCCATAATTATTCACCTCTTTTAAGTTTACACTTTAATTTTAGCATATATGATATATAGTGTCAATATATAAATTTTAAAATTTATTGCATTCCCATTCCGCCATCATTATCTTGTGTTAACTCATTATCAGTTTTTACATCAGCCTTATGCTTAGCATTTTCAACTAGACTATCCTCATATCTGCCTTTTGCAGAAAAGTCGGCATATTCTACTGGTATAACTTCTTCTCCTTTCCCTTGAGGCAGGATAATTGTATCAATAGTAGATTTTATTTCACCGACTGAAATTTCTTCTGTTATTATGCCTTCTTCACCAGCTGGTGTAACAGCTCCTCCGTACTTCGCTTGTCTCTCGGCAAACTTTTCTGCCGATTTGTCATTTTCATATATTCTTTCTGTTTCTTCTCGGTGTCTATAACTGTTTAAACCAGCTTTTTCAGCCTCGCGCATTTTATCATGGGCAGCTTGAACTTCTCCTTCATTAATTGCTGCATCTACTAAAGTCCTTGCTATACGCGCTTTTGCTCCGGGTGAAAGATCTTTTAAAATCTCTTTGTCTGTTGTTTTTTGGTTATCTTCTATAGAAAATTTTCCTTTTTCGACTTTAGTATATGTTGACGGTGCCCCTCTATTTTGCGTCTGATCAAGGTTAATTACTTCTTGGTTAACAGGTCCTCTGTGTAATGTATTTTCTATTCTGGCATTGCCGGGATTTCGTTCTTCCAGTGTAGTAGTTTTGCCTTTGCCTGACTCTTCGGGGCCTTTAACAGTAGGTCTAAAATATTCACTCTTTTGTTTATAAGTATTTTTTTGTTGATCTTGCAGAACTTGTATATCTTGTTGTGAAAGAGGATTATAACCAATTATATTACCTTTTCGGTCAAGAATAGGTTCTCGATAACTTATGATTTGACCGTCTTTATTTAGAACTCCTTCAGCCTTTCGGCTTCCGAAGTCATAAACGGGAACAGCTGCAGGTGCAACAGCTTCCTTTCCTTTTGTTGCAGCAGCTTTTGTTTCGGCCTTTGCGGCAGCCTTTACTGCTTGTTTTGATGCGGGTTTGCTGTCGGCTTCTTTTTCTTTTTTAGCTGCTACTAAAACAGGCTTTTCACCTTTGCCTGCAACAGCCTCAATGCTCTGTTTTTTATTGAGCATTGTTTCAAGCCGTTCTTTTTCAGTCAAGGGTTGCTGCTTTAAAAGAGCTGCGCGGGATTCACTGCCTTGTCCTTGTTTTAATATTGTGCCTGTTGCACGCTCGATGCGAACGGAGGCTCTGTCAACATTTTCTCTGACAATTTTGAATTTGTCTTCAAAGTTTGCGATTAAATCACCGCTTTTTACGGCGCCTTTAATTTTTATATAAGTATCTTTAACAATATCTGCAGTTGTTGCTTTTTTTGCTTCGGGCAGAATTTTATTTATTTTTTCGTTTCTGGCCGTTGTTATTTCATCGAAGGTTTGTTTGATTTTTTCGTCTTTTAAATCTTGCGGTGTGGTAACAATATCAATAACGCTCATAAGCACATCGTTTAGAGCTCGGTTGTAGCCCGGAGTATCTTTTATCTTTAAAATTTCGGGGCGACCCTCAACTCTTTCAATAAAGGCTTTTAGCACTTTTTTGCCATATTCGCCGCTGCCCTTTAAAATTGTGGTGATTTTTTCAAAGGCTTCACGTTCAGCCGTTGCTGACATAGCAAGCAGATTTTGTGCTAAGGTATTTAGATAAATCTTGCGTATCAGTATGTCGTCATAATCGCCGTCTGCCCACGCCTTGCCGATATCGGTATTATCACCGCTCTTTTTAATATTAAAAATAGCAAATATGCTGTCGATAGGCATAGTTTCGCCCTTTTCGATGGGCAGTACACCTATAAATTCTTCATAAACTTCCAAATATCCGCCGGCTTCACGGAAGACATTTTCGACAAGGTATAGTGTTGCAGCATCAGTGCTTACGATAAGTTTAAATTCGATGTCGTCATAGTGAGGCACTTTTGTTTGTAAATCATAAACATCACTGCCCTGCCTGTATTTATCGGCTTTGGTAGTGTTAACTAAAAATTTTGGGATTTTTAAAAGCTGCTCGGTAATTTGGGGGCTGATTTCATATTTGCCTTGGGTATTATAATTGCCAAGCCTGGCATTGTCGATAATATCGCGGTTTTGCTCGTCACGGATATTATTTATTGCGACAGTGTCTCTGACTTCACCGCCATAAGGCTGCTGATATACGGGCTTTTCCATCTGCAAAGTCTGAACCCTCTCTTGAGGCTCTTCGCGATACATGGTTTGTACCATTTCTCGAGGCTCTTCACGATACATAGTTTGAACCATTTCCTGTACCTGTTCTCTTTCGTCGCTCATAAACTTGCCCCTCCTTAAACTGTAACTAATTTTAACATAATTCGCTTTATTATTCAACTGTTTAGTGAAATTGAAAATAAAAAAGCACTAAAACATAAGTGCTTTTATTCGTTAAGATTTTCCAGTTTGGCTCTTTGGTCAGCTATTTGGAGTTCTTTAATTACGGCACCAATGTCGCCGTTCATAAAGTTTGTTAGGTTATACTCAGTAAAATTTATGCGGTGATCGGTCATGCGTCCTTGCGGAAAGTTGTAGGTGCGTATCCTCTCACTTCGATCTCCCGTGCCTACCTGTGCCTTGCGCTGATCTTTGTATTCTTTATCTTTTAGCCCCTGATAGTAGTCATATAGTTTTGATTTTAAGATCGTCATTGCCTTATCGCGGTTTTTAAGCTGACTTCTTTCATCCTGACAAGCAACTACTATGCCTGTGGGCAAATGTGTCATGCGGATTGCAGAGTCTGTTTTATTAACGTGCTGTCCTCCAGCTCCGCTGCTCCGATAGGTATCAATTCTTAAATCTTTGTCTAAAATTTCAAACTCTACTTCTTCAAGCTCGGGAAGCACTGCCACCGTAACTGTTGACGTATGGACACGTCCCTGCGCCTCTGTTTCAGGTACACGCTGAACCCTATGCACACCGCTTTCAAATTTTAAATTAGCATAAGCACCGAAGCCTGTTATCATTATTATTTCTTCTTTTACGCCACCCAATTCGCTTTCGTTTATATGCAAAAGTTCTATCTTCCAGCGACGGCCTTCGGCATACATGCTGTACATACGTATTAGTTCGGCTGCAAATAAGGCTGCTTCATCACCGCCTGCACCTGCCCGGACTTCGATTATGACGTTTTTGTCGTCGTTGATATCTTTGGGCAGCAGCATTATCTTTGTTTGATCTTCAAGTTCGGTCAGTTTTTCTTCGTTTGCATAAATTTCTTCTTTTATAAGCGCCAGCATTTCGCTGTCTTTTTCGGTTTTTAAAAGAGTTTTGGCGCCCTTTAAATCATTGGTGTATTTTTTAAGTTTTTCATATTGCTCAGCAAAGGGTTCAAGATCGCTTCGTTCTTTTGCCAGTTTTTGCCAGCGGCGGTTGTCTGATATTATTTCAGGATCAGAAACCTGCGCTGTAAGCAGGTTAAAACGTTCTACTATTTTTTCAAGTTTTTCAAGCATCTAGATATCCTTTTATTGTCGTGTGTGTTCTGGTTCGTTGTTTAAACTTTTTAACTTAAATAATCCTTTTTTGTTGCCATAACTATACGCGGAACTCCGTTATAATCATTAATAATCTTTATGTCGCAAAAATCTTTTTTTAGAAGCGCCCCAACTACTCCGCCTTGAGTTATGCCAATTTCTAAAAACAGCTTGCCTCCTTTGTTTAAAAACTTTGGAGCCTGCTCGGCAATAATACGATAAAATTTAAGTCCGTCTTTGCCTCCGTCAAGCGCAAGCATAGGGTCATGGTTTTTAACTTCAGCATCTAATTTTGCAATATCACTGCTGACTATATAGGGCGGATTTGAAATTATTATATCAAACTTTTTGTCGGGATACACTTTTTTAAACATATCACTCAAAACAAAATTAATTTTTACTTTATGTTTTTTTGCATTGCCTTGAGCTATTTTTAAAGCTTTTTTACTGATTTCTATTGCGGTCATATCGCAATGAGTTGCCTTTGCTAAACTAACAGCAATGCATCCCGAACCCGTGCCAACATCCAAAACTTTTACATCTTTGGTTTTAATGTGCTTTAATGCCTGTTCGACCAAAAGTTCAGTTTCGGGACGAGGAGACAAAACATTGTTATCAACATAAAAATCCAGTCCGAAAAATTCTTTTTTGCGGATTATTTTGTCAAGAGGAATATGCTTAAGCCTTTTGGCAAGCAAAGTTTTTATTTTTTTGTAGTCAGACGCTGAGATTGTTTTTTGAAAATAAATTTCGCCGCGGGTTTTGTTTAGAGCTTCGGCAATTAAAAAATCACACTCGGCATTTGACTTTATGCCGACATTGGCTAAACTCATTTTTACTTCATTGTAAACCGTACCGAAATCCAAGATTACTTAAACCTCCCTAAAACGCAAAAATCATGCTGAACGCATGATTTTGTCAAAACTATCTATGTTATACATTGTGACGTTTTTGAAACTTTTCAACGCGCCCGCTGGTATCTACAAGCTTTTGTTTTCCCGAATAAAAAGGATGGCATTTGTTGCAAACATCAATTTTAATTACTTCTCCGGATTTTGTTGTTTTTGATTTAAAGCTTGACCCGCATGCGCAGGTGATATCTACTTCGTGATAGTCAGGATGAATTTGCTCTTTCATTTTTAGTACCTCTTGTATTTAAATTGCTTTTGTATTATAGGTCAGTTTAACTCTTTTGTCAACTATATTTTTTATTTTCAGACTTTGAGGTAAGCTTTTCAGCTGCTTTTTCAATATTTCCGGCACCTAAAAACAAAACTACGCTGCCGGAGACGGATGCCTTTTTAAATTCTTTTAAAAATCCGTCTCCTGTATATGCGCCAAACACATTTTCCTGCTTTACTCTTAATTCATTAACAAGCCTGGCGGCACTGCCCTCGTAACAATAGTTTTCACGAGCGGAATAAGTCTCTAAGATATAGAGTTCATCCACCCCTTTAAAACTAGTTAAGAATTTTTTAAAAAGAGTTTTGGTGCGGCTGTATGTGTGAGGCTGAAAAACACAAATTATAGGCAAATTAAAGGTATCTTTTGTCATTTGTATAGCATTTTTTATCTCAGTGGGATGATGGGCATAATCGTGGATAATAATATTGTTTTTATACATTCCCATATACTCAAAACGTCGCGAAACATTTTTAAACACATTTAATGCATTTGCAATACGCCGGGGAGCAACGCCATAGTAGTTGCAAACAGCAATGCAGGCAAGGGCGTTTAAAACATTGTGGCTGCCCTCACAATTAAGTTTTATATTGGCAAAAAATTCTCCGCCAATATAGCAAACAAAGCTATATTTGCCGCCCGCATTTAGTTTGACATTATGCGCTTGAACATCTCCTTTATTGATACCGAAGGTAATTATGTTTTGACAGTTTATTTTGTTTTTGTCGCGCTCATAAACAAAGCACACTTCTTTTGTTAAATTGGCAAACTTATTAAATGAAGTTTTTATGTTTCTTAAATTTTTAAAATAGTCAAGATGTTCGGCCTCAATGTTGGTCACCACACTGACAGTTGGTGTTATCTTTAAAAAAGAATCACTATATTCACATGCTTCAGTCAAAAAAAAATCCTTGCCGCCCATGTATAAATTGCCTTTTATAAGGTCATAATTTCCTCCGATATGTACGGTGGGGTTTAGTCCGCATCTTAACATTACCTGTGTAATCATAGCTGTTGTTGTAGTTTTGCCGTGCATGCCTGATATAGCTATAACATTGTTATATTCGGCTGCAAGGTTTCCTAAATATTCGGCCCGCGAAATTATTTTTATTCCTTTGTCGCGTGCAGCAACAACTTCGGCGTTGTTTTGCATAACAGCCGAACTTATTACTATTAAATCAGGATTTTTAATATTACTGATTTTGTGCCCTATATAAATCTGGGCGCCAAGTAATTTAAGTTCTTTTGTAACTTCACTCACGACAAGATCGCTTCCCGATACCTTATGCCCGTTTTTTAATGTGAGTTTGGCAAGTGCACTCATACTGATACCGCCAATGCCGATAAAATGAATGTATTTTGAACTGTTATCTTTAATTTGTAAATTTTTCATAGTAATATATATGAATATTTGAGGTTATAGGTGAAAAGTGAAAGTAAAGCCCTGTTGCAAAAACTTTTTAAAATCATTTGCAAAAATAATTGAAATAAAATATAATATATTTAAGCTTAAAGTATTGAAGGCTAATTATTAATAAGGAAGGTATAGGGACTTGAAAATTTCAGACGTACGTGTGAGGGTTGTAAAAAAAGACGACAGCAAACTTAAGGCAGTAGCCAGCATTACAATTGATGACTGCTTCGTAGTGCATGACATTAAGGTGATTGAAGGAAACCAAGGTTACTTCATCGCAATGCCAAGCAGAAAAACTCCCGACGGTGAATATAAAGACATAGTTCACCCGCTTAACACTACTACTCGCGAAGAAATCAGAACTGCAATCCTTGCAGAATTCGAAGTAGCAAAAAAAGCAGATAATTAATAATTATATAAATCAAAACACTATTTTAAAGGATAATGGTGTTTTTTTCTTTTTTTCTTTTGTTAAAAAAAAGAGAAGTTAAACTTCTCTTTTTTATTTGGGTTAAATTATTTTTTAATGATGTTGTTATGTATAATGCTAAGCCCGTCAATTCGCGGTAGTTCGTTGCTTGAGCCAATCCAGTCAATCAATGTCCAGCCGGTATTTTTTATTTTGCCGGTGCTGTTCATTAAGTCGCTCAGGTCTAATTTTTTGCCGCCGCCGTCAAGTGACTTTTCATCCGTTGTATAGATAACGTTTTCAAGCTTGCCTGCACGGTTCTTTTCGCGATCAGCCTGCTTGCTTAGTCCGCATCGGCTGGTAGTTGTTGAGTAGTTAAGTCCGCTGCCATTTTTGTCAAAAGTTGCTACGGTATAGCAATCTTTCATTAATGCTCCGTCAGCCACCCAAACCGCAATACCTGCTTTAACACCAACGTTCATAGTATTTACATCTACGTTATTGTTGTATTTAGCCCATTTTTTCCAGACATCCTGGTTTACAGATGAAGCGCCTTCAAGTTTGACAATGCTGTAACATCTGAAGTATTGTCCGCCCTGTGCGTTTCCGTTAGAATCAATTCGACCTACAATCAGTGCTGCAATACCGCCTGCCATAAAGCCTCTTACTGTAACTTTGTCAGCTCTTGAGCCTGCGTAGCAGTCCTGTGCATTGCCAAGGCTCATGCCTACAATACCGCCTGCAAAGAAACCTTGTACATCTGCATAGTTAGCACAGCGAATCAGTTTTGAGTAAGACTGTGTGCTTCCTGCGATACCGCCGACATAGCTTCCGATGTTTGCATCTGCTGTTCCCATTGATGCTGATATAATTACATCTTTGTTTACAAAACTGTTTTGAACTGTACCTGAGTTTTCACCTACGATACCGCCCATGCGCACTTCATAGTTAAGAGCTGTTTTTAATGTGCTGTTGTATACATAAGCTCCGCCGTTGTATATTTCAACATCTCCATATAGTCCCTTAGGCAGAATATCTGCGCCTATGCTTGCAAGTGATCTTTTGTTATAGGCTGCTATGCCGCCTATGCGAACAAGTACATTTGAGGCTGAGTCTAACTTAATGTTTGCTTTTGAATATACGTTTGTTATTGTTCCGTTTTCGTTAACACCTGCAATGCCGCCTGCAGAAATCTCATAAGGTTCACCTGTTTGTGCTACATACGCTGCAATTGCTGTCAGACTGTATAGTTTTTGATTTCCTTCACGGGTCTGCTCAAGCGACATGCTGGCATCAATAAGATATATTTGTCCGCCATCGTTATAACCTACCACACCTCCGACTACACGTGCCACAATGTTGATGTTAAGTACTTCGCAGAATCCGTTGTCAAGTGAGCCGGCAATTTTTGATTGGTTGTTTCCTACAACACCGCCTGCATAATCAAAGTAAACTGTCGTTGCTTTTACATTGTAAATATCAATATCAATTAATCTTGCCTGTTCTTCAGGGTTTCCGTCAGCTATTCCGAAGAAGCCTCCGAAGCAGTCACCGTTGATTAATACTGTTAAATCGTTAATTGTTACGTTAATAACTTCAGTTTCGTTTGCATATCCTGCAAGCACGCCAACTGCCAGGTTATTATCTCTATTAGCCGCACCACCTTCATGAGTGATTGTAACATTTTCGAAAGTAATATTTCTGAATGTTGCACCCAACGTTTCACGGAACATACCTACATCGCTTCCGCTTGTGTTGCTAATAATTGTTAGATTAAGTAATTTTGGATATCTAAGTGCGCCGGTATCAGCATCAGTCACGGTTTTTTTGCCAACGATTCCGCCTTTGAAAATACCATCAATTGGATACCATTTGAATGAAGGATACTCTGCAAAGTCAATGTCTCCGCTTAGTCCGTATACTGTAGTCAGGTCGCCTGATAATGCATCATACATTTGCTGTGCAGTTGTATGTTCGTCAAAATCTGATGAAGTTGCAATATTGCTTATTTCAAAATCATAGGTTGAGCCGGTTGTGCTGTTGTAATTTAGTATGGGATAAGCGTTTCCTTCAATAACCTTTAGGCTCCAAATTTCATTGAAGTTCCAGGTAACTGTATAGTTGTCGCGCTGAATTCGATAAGATTCATAGTTCTGTTTTACTGCCATCTGATCAAAAGTCATTTGTGTGCAGTTTACACCCAAGCCGATGTTTGAACTGCCGATTGCGCTTTTGCCTGTTATAAAGTTAAGTGTCGGACCTTCAGCATTGAAGTATCTAATGGGGCTGAAATGATTGCCCACAATTCGGTTAACATCTGAGTTGTCAAGATTGCTGCCTACGATGCCTGCGATATTAGGAGTTTCTTCTTCAAAGGTTGCTTCAGTTGCTTTAAATCTTATTGAAGAGAAGCAATCAAGAATGTCTGCTTTATAAACCTTGCCACTGAATAATACGAATTCGTTTCGCCCTGCTATGCCTCCAAAGGTACTGTCACCAGTTGTTTGATTTAAGAATCCTCTGAAGTAACTTTCAGATACTCGGCCTGCTTTGTTTAAACCGACTACTCCGCCGATTAACTGAGATGATGCACCTTGCTCAACTTCGGCAAGGTTTGCACATCGGTCAATACGAGGGAAGTTTGCTGTTTTAATGTTATCGCTGTTTCCGGTAAAGTTGTTGTATCCTGCGATACCGCCAACCCGCGCATTTGCTCTTGTGCTGCCAATCACACCGCTTGTTACTTCACTTGTTGAGATATGCCCGCGATTTTCAGCAGCAATTGCACCTACATTCGCAAAGTTGCCATAAACATTTACATCTTCAATAAATAGGTTTTTAATGTATGAGTTTTCACCTATAGCACCAAATAGTCCTGCGTTTGAATTTGCACCTAAAGCTGAAACTGCGTCAATCTTTTTGTTGTAAGCTTCCATTGCATTGCTTAGGTCTGTGGGAGTATAGGTTGAAGGTTCTTCATCTTCACCGGGAACTTCAGTTTTTGCAGCCTGAATTTCGGCAAGGGTATATTTTGTCATGTCAACATTTGCTATTTTGTGGCCTGCCCCATCAAATCCGCCTGTAAACATTGATGAACTTGCCGTGAAGTTTTCGTTGTCTTCAGTAATTGTTGTGCCTATAGGAAGCCATTTTCCCTTAACTTTAATATCTGCGCCCAGCATATAGTGTTTTGACAGGGTATAGTCATTGCCTACGGTAGACTGCCCGATTTTTTCAAGGTCAGCTTGAGTGCTTATGATGTAGGGAAATTCTGCTGTTCCGTCATGCACCACAATAGTGATTTTTAGTGACGAATAGGCTTTGTTGCTTGTTGTAATCAAAACATCTGTGCTTCCGCCTGCTACGGCAGTATAGCTTTTTTCACTTTTGTTGTAGTTTACAACTTTGGTGTTTTTTACGTTGCTATAATCAATCGTAGTATAATTGCTGGGATTGTCAATACCAATCAAGCCGTTAGCTTTTATGGTTTCGCCCTGATTCATATGAATAAGAGTGCCGCCTTTAATATAAATTAACTCATTATCGGTCGAAAAATAATAAATAGTAAGACCTATGCTTACCATTACTATTGCGGCCGCAAGAAACACTAAAAATCTTTTCATGTGCGATTTACCTCCACATTATTGTTACGTATATTATACTGTACAGACCTTTTTATGTCAATAGCATATTTTTTTTAAACAACCATTTTTATACACTATTTTGTAAACAAAAAGCACGGTTGCCGTGCTTTAGTTCTGATGTTCTCCCAAAAAATCTTTAGGCACGGCAATAAAGGTATCTTCGTTAGCAAAACAAAGCGGTGCTCCGTTTGTGATTTCACGTTCTTTTGTGAGTGTATTCTGTTTTATAACTGCTTTTTTTAGAGTCTTATTAACAAATTCTCCCAAAGCCTCTGTATTTTCTTTTTCATGTTTTTTTAGACTTGCTAAAAATTTATATAAAAAGTTATAGCGCATGTTGGTATTGTATCCCACAAGTTTTTTTACTTCGGCAAAACAATCGATGCCCGAAAACTTATTGACATCAGTAACTGCCATATCAACAAATTCGTTTAGGCATTTGCGCATAATTGCGGAACCTGAAAAAAACTTTCCGTTTTGTTTATAAAATTCCATAACATCAACAGCAATAAGCGGAAGATTAAGCTCTTTTGCTATACTCTCCAACTTTTCTTTTAAGCAATTAATTTCAGCGGTGCCGTAACTGTAATAAAATATAGCACAAGGCAAACTTTGCTGTCCGTCTAAAACAACTGCGTTATCGTTGCTTATAAAGCGGCTGTTGCTGAACTTGCGTATAATTTGTTTTGGTGTTTTAAGCTTGCCTGCATAACCGTCTATAAACAAATATTCATCACCACGATTTGCAGCTGCTAAAAATTCTTTTTCTGAAACTTCACTTTGTTTTTTTATTGTTACAAAATTGCTGTCGTCGGTCGCTGCGATAAAGTTGCTGCTGTTAACATCGTATACAAAACCAAAAGGCATAACCCTGCTCTTGCTGCCAAGAAGCACGTTTGTGTCAGTAAGTTTGATATTGCTGTTGCTTATAAGATGGGCGGTAATAAAATTTTGAATTTTGGCATAATGCTTTCTTAGTTCGTTTTCGACCCCGTTTATATCATCTGCAAACAACGGTGAAACAGCCAGTTTAAAATTAGTTTTGTTGTACTGTTTTATCTTTGTTATATCTTTGCTCCAAATCTTTGCAATGATTTTAGAGTTTTTGCTTTCAACGTCAATTATGTTGTTTACAAGAGTTGCAATTTTTTGTTCGTCAACATTTTCTTTGTTAAAATAGCCCATTGAGCTTATTTTATCTATCATACCTTTTACGCTTTTATAATCGCTAAAAAGGCTCTCAGCTTCGTAGCTTTCAAGTAAACTGCCGTCATCATCGGCCACTGCGCTCAGGTTAGCACAAATGCCTTGACAAATATCTCTTATCTTCCAAAAGTTTACAAGATGCGACGCTGTTATTGCTGTCATATGTATCTCTCTCTTTTAACACAAGGTGGTGTAATATCATTGTATAACAACTGCCTAAAAAAAGGCAAATGTTTTATGCATATTTTTTAACTTTTATGCAAAAATCTGCATATTTATACAGCACCACAATATATGGTATGCAATCAAAAAGCCCTCCACTATAGGAAGACTTTTTAACTTTCATCCTGCGTTTTGTCTTTAAAGTTAAACACAGTTTCTATATTAACCGGATTAGCCAATTGTTGACTAATATAATTTATTCCGTCAACTACTCCCTTATAATTGTTGTAGGGCGACTTATATATATCAAAGCCGGCAGGTATGTTTGAATCAGCGGGGGTAATAAAATATTTTTGCGCTGCACCGGTATTTGCTTCCATCATGCAACTGTCACATTCTCTTTCATTGCCGGCAAAAATTACCCGAGCTACTTTATTCTCCGATGAAGCAAAACCATAAAGTGTTTCTGCACCTTCTTTTTTTGTTTGTTTAAATGTACTTGTTATTATTGATTTTCCGCCGCCAAACATATGCTCTTCACCGCCCAGCAAATCCCTTAGCACCATGTTGCGTTCACTCATCAAAAAACGTATATAGGGGTTATGTCCGCTTCTGCCTGCCAAATAATTTAAAGTCTGAACCCTGTCTTCAATATAATCATTGGGGGCTTCACTTATAACAGCCACCACAGCTTTTGTATATGTAATCCTTTCAAAATTATTAAGAGCGTCAAAAAATAAATGAGCATGCTTTTTAAAATTGCCCAATCCTGTTAATATTTCATCAATTGTGCCGTCATAATCAAAGCAGAAAAGAGAAATCTCCTGCATTTATTTTCTCCTTTTTACAACTATATTTTACCGCATAAATAAATTATCGTCAATAGCGAGATACTTTTGTAAATTAAAAGGAAAATAACATCAACTTTCGTATAACCTATTATAGCGAAAAATTGATTGGTTTAATTGTCAGTTTGGACTTATCTTAACTAAACCCAAATATAAACAAAAAGCCGGCTTATAGCCGGCTTTTTTGCTGCAAAAATATAAAATAAGATTTTACTTGCCTTTTAATGTCATTTTTAATAAACTTAAGTGTATTAACATTTTGCAAATGTGCAAAAATAACACATAAAAAGAGATAATTAATGAGTTTAACTTCCATAAGCTTTTTTATATTTTTTGCAATCCTTTTGACGGTTTATTACGTAGTGCCTAAAAGATTTCAGTGGATTGTTCTTTTAATTGCCAGTTTAGTATTTTATATATGGTTTAACTGGCAGTTTATGTTTTTTATTTTATTTACAACAGTTTCCGTTTATTTTGCAGCCAGATATTTCACTTCAGTCAACAAAAACCAAAAAGACCTGTTTGAGCATTATGGCAAACTTAGCAAAACAGACTCCGCTGCTAAGGTGGTAATTAAACACAAACGCAAACTTGTTGCCCTGCCTGTAGCGGAAGCAAAAAAGATAGTTAAAGAGCAAAACAAAAAAAGCAAAAAAAGAGTTTTTGTTTTAACTCTTTTAATAAACTTAGGAATACTTGTTGCAGTAAAATATTTGGATTTTTTAATTGACAATCTAAACGGTATACTTAGTTGGTTCAGCTCATTAAGTGTACCGTCAGCGAACATCTTTCATGTACTTGGCATATCTTTTTATACATTCCTTACCATCGCATATCTTATTGATGTTTATTGGGGAAAAATTGATAGTGAAAAGAATATCTTTAAGTTTGCTTTGTTTACTACCTATTTCCCAAAAATCATACAAGGACCCATTCCTCGCTATAACGAAATGGGTGATCTTTTTAAAGAACACAAGTTAGACTACAAAAATTTTACTAACGGACTAAAACGAATAGCTTGGGGTTTGTTTAAAAAACTTGTAATTGCTGACTGTTTAATTGTAGTGATGAATGCGGTTTTTATAAGCAATATTGATCCAAACGGTTTGCAGGCACTCCTTGCTATATTAGCCTCTTTGGTATGGGATTATGCCGACTTCTCGGGGTATATGGATATTGCCATCGGTATGAGTATGTGTATGGGTATTAAACTGCCCGAAAACTTCTGCCGCCCATTGTTTGCCCGTACTATTGAAGATTATTGGCGCAGATGGCACATAACACTTGGCACCTGGTTTAAGGACTATATTTTTTATCCCCTGTCAACCTCAAAGTTTGTAATAAAACTGGGCAAAGTTTCAAAAAAGATTTTTGGAAACTCTGCCGGAAAACTTATGCCTGCGGTATTTTGTTTGCTGATTGTATGGCTTACAACGGGCATATGGCATGGTGCCAGCTGGAATTATGTTTTATGGGGTCTTTATTATGGCATAATAATCATACTTGGTGTATTATTTTCGCCGCTGTTTAAAAAACTTTTTGCTAAATTGAAAATAAACACGCAAAATATATTTTTTAAAATATTCCAGCATATCCGTACAATTTTTCTTCTTTGTGTTGGACGTATTATATTTTTTTCGCCCACACTTGATAGGGCATGGTTAATATTTAAGCGGCCTTTTGAAATATTTAACTTTAATTATAAATTCCATTCAATAATGGATTTAGGGGTTGATGCCGCAAAACTTGCTGCAGTAGGTATTGCATTTTTAATATTAATTGTGGTAGACTTGATTCAGGAAATCAAACCAAAAACATCCTTTTGTGACAAACTGTCAAAAAGACCTTTGCTGCTTAGATGGTCAATATATGTTATTCTTGTTGTAATAATATTAATATTTGGCTATTATGGCGGCTCTACAGGCGGGGCTTTTGGTTATGCAGGATTTTAAAAAAAGGAGGAGTTATGACTAAAAGACAACTCGTAAAGTTTATTACATTCCCTGTTGTAGTAGCGCTAATTATTATTTTTTTATCTAACATATTTATAACTCCGGGAACAGTAAGCTATTTTCACTTTGCATTATATTATAAAGAAACAAAAAATACACTTGATTTTGTCGCTATAGGGCCAAGTACGGTATTTTCAGGATTTATCCCCACTTATGCATGGGATGAATATGGCTATACGGGTTATAATTTTTCTTCAAGCATGCAGCATGTAGAAGTTACAAAAATGGCGCTGACCGAAGTTATGCGAACTCAAAACCCCAAAGCTGTAATGATAGATATTAATAATCTGACCTATTCAACCGCCGAAAACAGCATGGCTTATGTTAAGGAATTTTTTGACAGTATACCTAACAGCAAAAACAAACGTGACCTTATGGCAAAATATAATATAACTGACGAGCTTGATACTCCGCTTTATAAATATCATGGCTATTGGGCAAACTTAACATATCTTGAATATGTTGATGCGGCAAAGTTTTATTCTTCTACCGACGCAAAGGCAATTTTAAAAGGCTTTGCTACTCGCTGCTACAAAACACTTCTTACTGTAATCGACCCAAATGATCCTCTTATCCGCGAAACTTACCATCCTGAATATACCGGGCGAGTTCTTTCGGAATACTCAATAAATAATTTACTTGAAATGCTTGATTATTGCGCACAGTTTCCTGATACTAAGTTTAATTTTGTCAAAATGCCACGCTTTTTAACAACTGAAAATGTTGAAGCATATTATCAGTTGCAATCCGCTTGGGAAATAATTCGCATATACAACGAAATTAACGGCACAAATTTTTTCTATCGTGATTTTTCTGATGATATAGGTGAAGGTGAGGGAAAAATCAATTTGAAAAACGATGCGGAGTCAATTGATTTTTTTGACTTTGACCATATGAATTATTATGGTGCTTTGAAGTTTACAGACTATATTTCAAATTTGCTTATAAGTCAAGGTGTATTTAGTGCTGATTCTGAAGCAAATAAAACAAACTATACCGAAGACACAATTAATAACTTTAATGATTCTTATATTAAAAGCGTCCGGGTTTTTGACAGTATAGTATATTATCTTGAGGTGAGTCCCGGCGACACACGAATATCTGAAGTCACTGCTTATCGCATAAATTATATGCATGCTTATCATCCGTCATAAAATATTAAAACGGCTTATGCCGTTTTTTTTATTTTGCAAAACAAATTAACTGTGGTATATTTAATTTATGAAAACGGCAATTTTTAATAGGATATCAATTGTAATAGTGCTTATGTTTATAGTGTCTTTTGCCGCCGCCTGCGGCGAAAATACTGTTCGTGCCGATAATAAAAACGATTTATATGAAATCACTACCCCGCTTTATAAAAGCATAAATCGCAAAGCACTAAAACCGCTTGGTCCTATCAGTGCTCCCCGTTTTTTATATGACGAAATTGAATGTGTTTATAAAAACGAAGCCACCGCCGAAACAGGTATTGTTACCATAAACTTTGCAGGCGATTTGATGTCACAAGCTGAGCAGCATCTGGCAGCCTATGATAAAAAAAATAAAACATACAACTTTAATGCCAGCTTTGCAGAAGTAAAATCGATTTTAAATAAAGCCGATTTAGTTGTAGGAAACCTTGAAACTATGATTAGCGAAACCGCCCCATATATGAGCGAACAATTTTATGTAGACGACAAACCTCATCTAAACGCCCCTGCTACCTATCTTGATGCTGTTAAATATGCCGGATTTGATGTTTTGACAACCGCAAACAATCACAGTTGTGACACAGGCTATCAAGGAATAAAAGAAACAGTAGAACACTTGAACCGTTATGGCTTTATGCATACGGGCACTTTTGAAAACGAGCAAACACAAAGGTATTTATTGGCAGATGTAAATGGTATAAGGATTGCTATCTTATCATATTCGACACTCTATAATGGCAAAGCCGATAAATATTTTAACGAGTTTGGCCAAGAAACATTGTTAAACAAATATTCGGAAGAAAAAGCACAAAGAGATATTGCTAATGCAAAAGCCGACGGCGCCGAATTTGTTATTGTAGCCATCCATTGGGGAAAAGAATATGTAAACAGCGAAAATCAAAATCAGCGGCTTTTAGCAAAGCAACTTGCCGGAGCAGGAGCTGATTATATTATCGGTTCCCATCCTCATGCTTTGCAACCATATGATATAATAAAAACCCAGGACAACCGAAGCATACCTGTAATATATTCTATGGGCAACTTTCTTTCTCAAATGACAAGAGATGTGTCAAAGCAGACAATAATCCTTAGCCTCACACTTAAAAAGAATAATAACGATATAGTAATTACAAATGAGGGGTATATTCCTTGCAGGGTTTTCCCTAAATATAAGGATAATAGATATGTTATTTTACCTTTAGTTGCTCCTTATAGTTTAAAATACTCTCTGCCGATGTCATCTTATTATATAAAACAGATTAAAGAAATTATAGGTACTAAACTTAAAATACTAAAATAAAAACGGCTTATGCCGTTTTTTGTTAGCCTTGAGTTGTTTCTGAGTGATGGTTTTGCAGACAGGTTTGCATATAATCTAAATTATGATTAATTATTGATTTAGCTACTTTTAGATGGGTTTCATCAATATAGCCTTCGCTGCCATAAAAGCAAGCATCAATATTTTCGGACGTTAAATTCTTTTTTGCGTTATCTAAAAATTCAGAAGTTTCCTGCGGGTAATTTTTTGCAAGACTGTTCATTACACCAAACATACTTACATCTTTTTCATCATCTGACTGTATTTTTGTCATGATTAAACTGTCTAAATACTTATGTAGTTTTATATTATCAACTTCATTATTTTCATTAAACAGCTTACTTAAATCTTCGACCGGCTGCTTGAAAGCAAAGGCATAAGCAAAATCAAATCCTTCGCCGGGGTAAACTTCACCAGTAATTAAGCTTTGTTTTTCACACCAGTTTGTGCGGGCAAAATCCTGATTAAATACCAACATAGCCTTAAGAACCTGATTTATATGATTTTTGCGAAAAGTTTCAAACTTTTCACTTCCAGTATATTCTTTAATATTGTTAAGAGCATTTGCCACAGTATGCACACCGCCGCTTAGTATAACATTATTTATATCTTCATTTTTTGCCAGAGCATCTTCAATGCGTTTAATATTGTTGCGTGACGAAATCATATCACCTGTCACAATCTCTTCGATATATTTGTTTTTATCCATCTTTCGCATATCTTTGCTTATATAATGACGCTCACCATATATGCTACAATAAAAATATTCGGCATGGGGAATTTGTAATAACTTTGAAATATTGCAAGCAGCAACCTCAGCGACATCAGGGAAATAATTGCTTCCCTGTGCGTTTTTTGAAGGCTTAAAAAGGAATATTTCACCTTTGGGACTCATAATCCAGAATTTACCTTCCATGCCTGCTTTTTCTTTTTCAAGCACCTTCCAATTGTTATCAAGTTCTATTATTTCATTATTTAATTTTTTATTCATATTTATATTATAACACTTAGTATATTTGAATTCAATATAAAAAACGGCACATGCCGTTTTTGTTTAACCTATTTTTGTTTAGCAGAAACTTTTGTCTTAGCAGGGGTTTTTGCCGTCGGTTTTATATTGATTATCGTTTCTTGTTTTACTGCAGAGATTTTTTTTACTGAGGGTGCTTTTTTTATTGCCAATTCTTGAGGTGAGGTTTCAGTTTTTTTATCCGCTCCGCATTCACAAATACCTTTAGCTTCAACACAGTTGCAATCGACTCCGCATTCGCATTCTGCGGTTTTTATTTCTTCGCCCTCTTCAGGCTGGTCGTGTTTGTCAAGTTCGGCAACAAAGCATTTTATTGAGTTAAACAAATGCACTAAAGCGACAATGCATGCGGCGACTATAAGTGACATAATCGAAGCTTGCACTGAGCTTGCAAAACTATACTGGGCATAGTCATAATATCCACTAAAATCTAACGCTAATGCATTTTTATATTCGGAAAGTTGCATGCTCATTTGAATAACACAGACAATAACTATTATTGCCATAAAAAGTTCAACTACGAAATTAATAAGACCTTTATTGTATTTGCTCATTTTAGTTTTGTCTATAATTTTGCGGCAAAACAAACTTATAAGCATCGCTGTCGCTGCCATACTTGCAAAAAGAATAGCACTTGTCATTAATTCTCTAAAGTCTTTTAATAAATCTTTGGGTATCTCTAATATAGTAACCTTAGATAGGTCAGCTGCTTCATAATAGTTCCATATAAGACTCACTAGCCCTACAATAAAAGTAAGCAATGCTGTTGCATAAATTATATTTACAATCAGTTTAACATTAATAATTGATTTATCTTTTTCTTTTTTCTCCATAATCAAAAGCTCCTAATAGGCTTAGTATATCACACACTTTTTTAATTTTAAAACAAAAACTGATACTGCAGTTTTTTAATCAGATTGAATGATATAGCCGAGGTTTTTCTGAGTTTATTATCTCTAATTAATTTTTTAATATCGCTTTAATGCTCAAGACCTTGGCTTTGGCTGTATTTTACATTGTCATATATATTTATTAAAAATCCGTTATTCTCTGAATTATCTTGACTGGACTGTTCGCCAATTTTGAATATTGTGAAGCCCGGTTCGACATTACTGAATTGTTCAATTTTTCCCGTCTGCTGCCCTACCCTAAAAAATGCTCCCAAAAACTTTTCTGTTAAGTTGTGCTGAATCCGCTGTTGATCATCTTCGAGTTCTAATAATTTTTCTTTGTTTTGTCCGGCTTTTTTTTGATTTGCTTCTTTTTTAGCATAATAACGCATGGGTAAAAAATAATTTGCATAAATTTTGTCAATACCATTGCTATCCAAAAAAGCTGACAAAACAGTGGCAGATATAATTGAAAAAGGCTCTTCGTTTTGTTCTTCTATTTCAATGCCTTCGTTAACTTTGTATCGTGCACGCTCTACTTTTTTTAATAAAGGGCTATCTTTTTCACCCGCTCTTTTGGGCATTTGACTGGTAAATACATAGGCAGTATTATCCGAAATTCCAAATGAAATTGAAGGTAAATGCACTGTTTCGGTTTCACCCACCTCGTTTATCCGCTCCACTTTAACCTCAAGACTATCGGGTGTTTCAAGTGCACAATGATTTTCGGCCATTCTATAATATAACTTTGCCCCGCCTGTTTTAGGGAATTCGCCGGCAGATTTCCACTCTCCGTGCTTTTTTACCATGGTACAACTTAGAAAATCGGTGCGCCTGTTGATATATTGGTTGGTATTTTCAAAATCTTCAAACCCTGCATTGACAAATAGATTGGTAAGTGCATACATTAGTTTATTTTCTTCTTTGCCAAAATCATTATCAATATTTTCTGCTTTGGTATATTTGCGGTGAGAGTTCATAAATGTATCGGCATATTTATATAAAGCATCACTAAATTTTTTAACATCCTTAATTTGCAGCATGGGTAAACTTTCTTTTAAGTTAACATGCTCTAAAGTTGCTCGGTTTTTAAAGTTGTAAGTCAAATTGAATGACCTTCCGCTAATAAAAACCTGTTCTTTGCCCAACACCATGTCAGTAAATATTTTATAAACTTCTTCTTTGCTGTATTTCATTATTTAAACTAAACTCCAGTGATAATATTGTAGCACAATTAAATAAATTTTCAATAGTAAGCAACAAAACAGCCTTATTTTAAAAACTCGTCGTCTTTTATTTTTTGATTTGTTTCTACCCACATTTTTTCTACATAATCATTGTCTTCGACATAGTCATCAAAATCCCAGTCAGGTTCTTCTTCAGTTTTTTCTTCTTTTTTTTCTATTACTTCTTCATAGGGTTCTTCTTTAAGTTCTTCAGGAGGGGCATTCCACGCACGCTTTATCTCGACTTCTTCTTCTGGCTCTTCTTTGACTACTTGATTAATTTGGGCTGACTTAAGAGATTCTGGAATTTCCTCTTCTTGGATTATTATGACCGCAATAACCGTTGCCATACGGTCGACACCTGAGGTGCGAATCTTAATTTTATCGCCCTTTTTGACACCTCTGTTGCCGCTTAAATAGTGAAGTATGCGATCTTTATCTTCATCCTGATCGATTTTTAGGCGGACATAACAAACTTCTTTTTTTCTGCCTCCGCCGCCGCGAATATTGCTGTCGCCGCCGTGATTTTCTTCATGGCTGTCTACAGGAGGCTCGTCATCGTCTTTTTTTTCGGATTTTGTTTTCAGTTTGTTAAGAAGTTCTTCTAAGCGACGGATTTCTTTGTCGTAATAGTTACACAGCTTTTCTCTCTCATCGGCTGTGGGTTGATTAGCAGCTTTTTGTTTTATTATTAAAAAAGCTACTGCACAACCGATTAAAATAAAAGGTATTGCTAAAAGCGTATATAAATTTTGAGAATATAAATAAACTATCCCCACAATGCACAATGCTGCAAGCCCGGCAAAAGTTATGGCCCAATAAAAGTTTGAATAGTGTCGGGTCTTTTTGTGCTTAGCCGTTTTTAATTCGTGCAGCTTTTGCTTTAATTCTTTTATTTTTAAATCAACTTTAACTCTATTATCCATCAGTTCCTCAATATTAGTTATAGTTTATTTATTATTAATTGTCAAATTGACTTATGTAAAAATACAAAAATGACGCAGCCCCTTCATATTTTTAAAGATTGAATTGCTTTTGCAATATATATCCTCTATGGTACTTTGTCAATATTAAATATAAATAAAACTGTCAATACTGATTTATTTTACATAAACAGATTTGTTATGATATATTAATAAATATATGGGGGAAATATGAAAGTATTATTAATAAACGGAAGCCCGAACGAAAACGGTACGACATATACAGCATTAAGAGAGGTTGAGTCTGCGCTGAATAAAAGCGATATCGAAACAAAATTAATTAATATAGGGAACGTTATAAAAAGCGGCTGCATTGCCTGCGGCAAATGTTATAACAGCGGATTATGTATTTTTGATGACATAGTAAATGAACTTGCTAAAGAAGTTTGTGACTATGAAGGAATAGTTATCGGAAGTCCTGTTTATTATGCTTCGGCAAACGGCACATTGATTTCATTTATGGACAGATTTTTTCGCCTTTGTTCACCTAAACTTGCTTTTAAGGCTGGTGCTGCGGTAGTTTGTTCACGCCGCGCCGGAAGTACAAGTGTATTTGACGAAATTAATAAATATTTTTTAATATCAAATATGATTGTTGTAGGCAGCAATTATTGGAATGAGGTTCACGGAAGTAGTGCAGAGCAAGCAAAACAGGATGCTGAAGGCTTGCAAACCATGCGTCAGCTGGGCAATAATATGGCATACGTAATAAAATCTCTTAAAAATACTAATATTAAAAAACCTGAAATTGAAAATAAAATAAGAACTAATTTTATAAGATAAAAAAACGGCTATGCCGTTTTTTTTAGATGCTTCATTAAATTAACCTTCGGGTGGTGGTGAAGGATTTTTTATTTTAGGTACTGCACTTTGTTGCGTACTGTCAGTTTTTGCGGTCATTATCTGATTATAACCCGATTCATCCATAACTAATATTTTTTCTTCTTTACTCGGGTCCGTTCTCGCATTTATAACTTTTATTAAATCGTTTGTTTCTAAGACATTTGTCTCGTTTTTGCAATACTGTAAACCTCTTTCCTGAATATCTCTTCGTGTTGCATACTGTTTGTTTCCGTCAGCGTCTATACCATATGTAAACCTTGAAGGTTTTAATGCAAAAATATCATAGTTGCATCCAAAAAATCCTGAAGCTTCAAACCCTAAATTAGGATTTATTGCAGTTGTAATAGCTTGCAGATTTCCTGTTCTGCTTCTTTGTTTTGATTCCTCTCTCCATTCTTCACTTATTATATTAGCAGATTTTTGGAAAAGATAACTCATCACATTTTTAGGCGCTGAATCCATATTCCATGCCCTTGTCATTTCAAGCGAATTGTGAGATTCTATTCCCATAAAATCTAATATTTGCTTTTTATATTCTCTATCATGCAAAGCATATGATACGTATGCAACAGGAAAATCGCTTCCCTGCTCAAAGCAGCCGTATGCTGCATATTCATCCGGTCTTGGAGTATGAAGATAGTGACAATAGCGTGATATGAATTCGCTTATTTTAGGATCAACTTTTTTTATTGTATATTTGTCGTCTCCGCTTTTAAATTCGGGTCTTTCTTCGCACGGACGATTAATAACTGTCATTTGTTCGGTTACATGATTATCTGCAAATAATTTTACTAATACATCCGCCTGTTTTTGTATTTCGCTTATTATTGGTTTCATTGCAACAGATATTTCACCCGATTTAACTTTTTCTTTAAACTCATCAAATAAAGTTTCATCTCTTTTTAAGATGGCTTCGTTTATTCTTTCAATATATCCGCTTTCAGCTTCAAAATATAAACTTGGATTATTGGCGCAGCAATTTATTAATACTTGATACAGCAAATCTCCTTTATTTAATTCGGGATTATTTTTTACCACACCGGCAATGTGGCTTTTTGATATATCTGCAATTACATCTAAAAACGGATTGTGCAAATCCTTTTTAAAATTTTTCTTATCTATTGCTTTTTGTTGTTGTAACTCATTAAAACAACTTCTTGCAGTTTCAACTCTTTCAAGATGTTCGGAAATGTTTTCTATAATCTCTTCATGCGGCTTACCTGTTGTATCTATTATACAAGCGTTATAAACTTTTTTAACAATCTCTCTTGTTATATTTATTCCGTCATCATTATTTCTCTTTGCAATGCTTTGGAGAATTTCTTCGTCTGTGCGTGTTTCATCGGGATTGCTTTTCAATCTTTTTACAACTTCACTATCTGCTACATCTAAAAAAATTGTTGTAAATTTAGTTGTATCCATTCCGTTAATATTGTGACCTGTCCATGCAAAATTTCCTTTATTTTTATCAGGCAAAACATTTAAGTGGTTCATTATTTGATTGCGCACAACATTTGATTTTGCAAAAACTCTGACAAAATCATCAACTTGTGAAGTTTTTAAACTTTCTTTATCTGCCTGTTGTCCTTTATGGTAAAAACTATTATTTTTATATTCAACATCTTTTAAAATGGATTCAAATAATTCTTTTGAACCGTTTAATTTGTTTATTAATGTTTTAGATTCGCCAGTGAATCCATCTACTTCCATAACTTTTGAAGCAAGCAGGCGAAATAACATTCCTGTATCCACAACGTCTAAATTATACTTAGTTTTTAATAAATCAAGGATTGTGCTTTTGCCCGAACCTGCCGGACCTATGATAAACAAATTTTGATTCATCAGTCTTCTCCTAATAGTTTTTTAAATTTTGAATACCTTTCTGTAGTGTTTAGATTGTTTTTGATTTTGCTTATATCCGCAACTTTAACGTCAACAATTGTCGGTTTATAATTATATTGACAAAGTGTTGCATCAAAATCTTTGCCATCAATTTCATTCCAATAATGTGAGAGATTTTCTTCTTTTATTAATCCTTTTTTTATTTTGCCGCCAAACCTGTCATAAATCAACAATGTAACCATTGCGCAATGACCCCAAAATTTATTTTGTTCACTCCATTTTTCTTTAACTAAACCATAACAGGTTTCTTTTGAGCATATATCATATATTCTTTTTGTGTAATCTTCTATATCTTTTCTCATTTTCATTTCCTTTTTATAATGAAATAATTATAGCATAAAATTACACTATCTCAATACATTCGACAAAAATCGCCTTAAACAACAAAAAAGAAACGGCGTGAGAATGCCGTTTTTTTTATAAAATGCTTTTTATATTCATCATTGTATTAAAAGAAAGTGATTGCAGTTTTTCAAAGGCTTGCATATATGCTTCTTTGAGTTCTTTAGAATAATTATTGTTGCAACTTGCCATTTTTGCCATTGACTGAGCTACACGCAAGATATCTTCTTTTGATTTATATTGCTTAAGTAATAAAATTTGCATTATAATTTTAAAACTAAAATCAACTCCTCTGGCATGCAATTTAATTTTAACCGGAGGTTTATCCTTATTCACCACAAAATCCCCATCTTTTATTTTTTATCCAAAACTTGCACCGGAGCAGATTCCTGTTCACTTTTATCTTCCGTTTTTTCACGAACTTGTCCAGGGTTGTCCTGTTCAGAAATTGAAAACAACGGGTCTCCCGAGGCAATAGCCTCTTTTGCTTTAGAAGAAGCATTTTCGGCTATCTTTTCCTTATCCGCTGCCTCTATGCTCGGATCATGCGCACATATTATGTATTGCTCTTCGGTTAGTTCATTCGGTTTTATTTCTCTTTCTAATTTCCAATCAGCCTCTGTCATATCAGCCAGTCTGAAAGTTTCGCCGCCTATTGTTACTGATATATTCCCCGCTTCAGGTTTATCAGGGTTAAACTCAGCTGCATTTATGGTTATTTTGCCTAAAGCCAGCATTTTGCTATCTTCAGCAACCATATCAATAATCGATTGTATCTCTTCTGCATTTTTTCCGCTTTGAGACATTTCGGCAACGAGTTTGCAAATATTAACCTGAGCGGTTAATGCAGCTTGTCGGGCAGCCCATGCATTATCAACCATAAGTTTTTCTTTTTCTATAGCGGATAATTCGGGGTTTTCTATTATTTCCATTAAAGCTGTTACACCACCCTCATATGCATCATTTAGACCTTTCAGATTTTTATGTGCTTTAAATAATGCCTGCTGCCTCTTTATTAGTTTCTGTTGTTCAGAAAATACATCAATCATTGTTAAAACAGTTTTCTCATCCATGCCCGCCCGCAGTTCTGCTTCTCCATTTATTTTTTTGATATAAGTATTTGTTATTTTTTCGCCTTCATTTTTTACTTCAAAATTTTTATTAAATGTTGCAATTAATTCTTCTTCTGCTTTCAATTCTAAAAGCTTGTCATATGCTTTTAGCCTTGGATCTTCAATTCCTTTCTGCAGGCAGTCTTCACGAAATCTTTCCATTTCTGCAACCAAATCTTTTGCTACCTGCATTCTTTGCATCTCAGCCGGATTCTTTCCAAAACTTGCATCAGTAACATTTAGCCTGTAATCAACTAAAGCAAAAGCTATATCAAAACTCTGTTCACTATCAAATATACAAGTTTTTCGATATGTTTGATTTTCACTTTGTGGCCCGGGACAAAAAAACTCTATATTACAGCTATGCACATCCCTGTCTTTTATAAGCACCTGAAGGGCGGCTTCCATTAATAAATCTCCTCTAAGATTTAAAAGTTCTTCGTCTGATAATTCTCGGCCCGCTTGTATTAAATTTCCGTCTGCCTCTTTTTTGTTCTGTCTTGCATAATGCTGAATGCTTTTAACAATATCGGGAATGGTGCTGCTATTAATATCTTCTTTCTTCGCAGTTAGCTCTAAAACTCTTTTACCATCTCCATTTTCTTCAGCCTCTTTAATCTCGTGTTCATAATATTTTTGCAAAAGTTCCGCCGCTGTCTTTTTTTCGCAAGTCTCTTCGCCAAAATCCTCTGAGACTATTCCAAAAATTTTTCTGCCATATGCCTTTGCATGTGCCAATTTTGATTTTACAGTATTAAAATTACAACATTCTTTGCTTCCTAAATGTGACACAAACGCTTGTGCAAGTAAACGCTCTGAAGAAATATATCCCCCGCCCTTAACCTCATTAGATTTCCAATACCTAGGCTTACCATCTATTTCAACAATTGCATTATCGTTAGAGCCCTCATTAATTGGTTTAATAAGTTTAAAATCAAATTCATACATTTGTTATTTATCCTCCGTGTTATTATTCTCCTCATGTCTATTCTCTCCGCTTGGACTCAACTGAACTTCTAGAAACTGGGGATATTCTTGCTTATTTATTGAGGGCGCAACCTGCAAATAAGCAGGTTTAACATACATCTGGCTTGTTTCCTTTCCGTTGCCTTTATCTAGTTTGGAATATTTAAATAATTTTGTTATATTCCCATCATCATCTTTAAATTTTAGTCCCATTGACTGATATAGAGGAATTCTGCTAAATTTGTCTGCATGCCACAAAAGTTCATTAAACTGACCTAAAAGATTTTCACTGGAAGTTATCTCTGTTTGCCCTTCGAAATTTTCATAGGCCAGCGGTAAAAAACGAACTTCCTTTAATAATTTGCTTTCTCCGTTTTCTACTGGAACATAATAATACATACCATTATAAAAAGTACATGTCATTAAACCATGCCCTCTATAAGACAGCGTTACTGCTTCAATAATTTCTTTTTTCTGCTCGCCTTCTGAAACTGCTTTATTTTCTATATTCATAAAAACTCCTTTTTACCTACATTACATAATAACACAAATGCGCAATTTTTCAATACTTTCGACAAAATTCGTCTTGACAATAAAAAAAGAACGACAGTCTCATGACATACGTTCTTTTAAAATTTATTCAGCAGCTTCTCGCGCCGTATTTTGAACATAAGGTTTTGCTTTTGCATGCGGAGGAGTTATGTTTTCGCCCGTTTTTGCATCCCTTATGCACTTCAGGTTATCATCAAAGTATGTTGTAAGAGCAGATGTAAAACTATTGGATGCTGAGGTATTTGCATCTGTTGATTGAGTATTTAACTCTGTAGAAGTGCTTAATTTGTTAACAGCTTTAGTTAATTCTCTAACATCTCCTCCCAGTTCTTTTATTGCATTAATAAGTTCACTGTCTGTTTCAATGCCTAAACCAAGCAAATATTGAATAGTTCCGTTATCTTTATTATAAAAATCGTCATGGCCTCCAAGAGCTTTTGCTATTGTGCCCAATCTTTTTTTCATTATTTCTTCAGATGTTTTGTCATACATAAGTTACTTCTCCTTAATTCAAGTATAGGATATCATTCATTTTATAAACTGTCAATACAGGAAATCTTAAAGTTCGTTTCTTGCAATCCTTTTAAGCCGCAATAGTTTGTTGGTTGTATTAAAAACTTTAGCCAACAAAATAAAAAAGAACGGCGTGAGAATGCCGTTCTTTTAATTTTACAATTACTTTAATAGTTTTGGTTTATATTTTAAGATTTAGCTATTTTTTATTTAAAACAGGTTTGCCCTTCCTGTTTGTATACACCTACTAACTCGATTGAATTAGTTTCGTCGACTTTCACTTCTCTTTAAAAGGAGGTGATCCAGCCGCACGTTCTCGTACGGCTACCTTGTTATGACTTAACCCCAATCGCTGGTATTACCTTAGGCAGCTGCCTCCCTTGCGGGTTAGCTCACCGACTTTGGGTACTCCCAACTCTCATGGCTTGACAGGCGGTGTGTACAAGACCCGGGAACGCATTCACCCCGGCGTGCTGATCCGGGATTACTAGCAAATCCGACTTCATGAGGGCGAGTTGCAGCCCTCAATCCGAACTGAGACCGCTTTTTTGAGATTTGCTCCATATTACTATATTGCGTCTCTTTGTGGCGGCCATTGTAGCACGTGTGTGGCCCAAGACGTAAGAGGCATGATGATTTGACGTCATCCCCACCTTCCTCCGTATTATCTACGGCAGTTCTGCTAGAGTGCCCAACTTAATGATGGCAACTAACAGTAAGGGTTGCGCTCGTTGCGGGACTTAACCCAACATCTCACGACACGAGCTGACGACAACCATGCACCATCTGTGATAGTGTTATATTGCTATAACTTCTCTAATTTCTTAGATATGCACTAAATGTCAAGTCTTGGTAAGGTTTTTCGCGTTGCTTCGAATTAAACCACATGCTCCTCTGCTTGTGCGGGTCCCCGTCAATTTCTTTGAGTTTTAATCTTGCGACCGTACTCCCCAGGTGGGATACTTAGCGCGTTAGCTACAACACGGAAGGAGTCGATACCTCCCACGTTTAGTATCCATCGTTTAGGGCGTGGACTACCAGGGTATCTAATCCTGTTTGCTCCCCACGCTTTCGTGCCTCAGTGTCAGTTACAGTCCAGTAAGCCGCCTTCGCCTCTGGTGTTCCTCCTAATATCTACGCATTCCACCGCTACACTAGGAATTCCGCTTACCTCTCCTGCACTCAAGCTCAACAGTATCAAATGCAGTTCCGCGGTTAAGCCGCGGGATTGCACATTTGACTTATCAAGCCACCTACACACCCTTTACACCCAGTCATTCCGGACAACGCTTGCCCCCTATGTATTACCGCGGCTGCTGGCACATAGTTAGCCGGGGCTTATTCGTCAGGTACCGTCACTATCTTCTTCCCTGACAAAAGAAGTTTACAATCCGAAGACCTTCTTCCTTCACGCGGCGTTGCTGGGTCAGAGTTTCCTCCATTGCCCAATATTCCTTACTGCTGCCTCCCGTAGGAGTCTGGACCGTATCTCAGTTCCAGTGTGACCGATCACCCTCTCAGGCCGGTTAACCATCGAAGCCTTGGTAGGCCATTACCCTACCAACTAGCTAATGATACGCGAACTCATCTTACAGCGGATTGCTCCTTTCACCCCTTCGCGATGCCGCGTTGTGGTCATATGCGGTATTAGCAATCATTTCTGACTGTTGTCCCCCACTGTAAGGCAGATTGTTCACGCGTTACTCACCCGTCCGCCACTAACTTAGTATTGCTACTAAATCCGTTCGACTTGCATGTATTAAGCACGCCGCCAGCGTTCGTCCTGAGCCAGAATCAAACTCTAATGTTAAATTGTATATAAACACTTGCGTGTTAATATCAATCAATTTAGAAGTTAATCTTGCTCTAACGCTAATATTATTTAACTGGCGTTAAATTTGCATGATTATTTCCTCAACTTGAAATTTTCAGGAATTCTTATACAGAGTTCCTACTTATCAAGTAGACTTAAAATAAACCTTAACTATTAAATTGTAATTGTACTTGTCACCGTTAGGACTATGCCGCGTGTGACAAGGCAAGAATATCATATACACATAGGGGTGTCAACCGCTTTTTTCACAAAAACAGGCCATTTTTAGGCATTTTTAGGCACATTTCATACACGAGGCCGGGTGTGTCATAAGCCCAACAAAAAAATACCTCGTAAGAGGTATTTTATATTTTGTTAGTTTTGTGCGGAATCTTTAAAAGCTTCTGTTTTTTCGGTATAAACACATCTTACAGCCGCCTCGATGTTGCCGCTTGCAATAGCCTGATTTAATCTGAACATCTTATCATCATATATATTCGGTTGTTTTGGATTGTCATAGCTATCTTGGGAAGTCGTTGGATAACGTGAACTTGATGAACGAGAATTTTCTCCCTGTTCAAAATTAATATCACGCGCACGGGCGCCTTCAGCAGAAAGTCTCTGCGGAGGTCTTTGTTCCTTTTCTTCAGCGGGTTTAACTTTGGGCTTGTCCTGTGCTGAAATTTGCACTTGGGATGTAATGCCTCTTAAATTTAACCCTCTTAGATATGCTAAGCACTGCTCACAGTTGTCTTCCGTGGCTCTTTGCATAACATCGTGTGCATTAAGCAAGTTTTTTATATCACGCTTACTCCCAAACATGATAATTCTATTAAGTTCGACCATGCTGTCTTTTTTTAATGCTTCAAAAATAGCTGCTTCAGCATGCGCCGGATTGTGGAATCCTAATTTACGATAATTAGGTTTATCAAAAAATCCCATAATGTACTTCTCCTTATTTTAGTACATAAAAATTATATCATAAATGGTATTTTTGTCAATATGGCTCATTTTTATAAATTTAAAGCAAATTAAACATTTCAATATACATATCAACTATGTTATGTAAAATTTCTTTTTTGCTAGCGGGAGCGTCAAGGCGCAACAACTTTTTTATCAACTGCACCAGTGTTAGTTTTATTTTTTCTAAATGGTCATTTATGCTGAACCCAATGGGTCTAAAATCCTGCGCAAGCACTTGCCCGAATTCGCCTTTATAATACTCTTTAAGCATTGAGTTTGCGCGTTTTAGGGCTTCATACAGCTCACGGACATTACTATTGTAATTTATCTTATCATTTAACTGTTTTACACTTTCAAAAAGGCTTGATGCGATTGCTAAAATCTCATCAAACTGAGCCTTGCTGTCAAGCGAAAGCGCATTTATTTTAACACGGCCAGCGTGCTGGTATTCTTTTGCGATAATAGCGAATTGTTCGAAAGTCGCCATTGCATAGTCATTATATTTCATAGTAGTATATATGAAAAAAAACGTGAGTGTGTCACGTTTTTGATGCTTCTTTTATCATAGTTTTGAATTGTTTGTAATTCTGTTCCAATTCGTCTTTTACAGTTTTTATGGTAACCATATTCCATTTCTCGTCCAATTTAAAGTCGAAAAACTTCATACTTTCTTCAAAACTGCTTTTTCGTACTCCCAGATTATGCAAGAAAAGAAATACGCCCGTCGGATGTAAAAATTTATAGCAGTCGATATTTGTAACAATTTCGGATAGTTTTGAAGAATGCAAAACAGCACCGTGATGCGCCTCAACACAATTAATAAGCAAGTCGGTTGTATCTTTATCAACTTTCCACTCAGCCAATTTAAGTTTTGCAAATTCACTGCTACGTTTTACATGTTCAGAAGGAATATTGTTTTTTAAACAGTCGGCAAGTTTAATATCCATAAAAGATACCCCGGCAGAAATTAAATCAGCATCAATTTTTAACTTGGTTGCCAATTCTTTCCCTTTGTTTTGCACAAAAACAAATTGTTGAATAAAATATTGTTGAGTCAAATCATCTAATCCCGATTGTTTAACTTGTTCAATAAATTCGTTGTATGCCAATTCTGCTAATTCTTTGTTGGTCATTTTTCCTCCTTTAATGCAATAAGCGGCAGGTCATTAAAAGTTTGATATAATGCTTTTTCGTCTTCGGGGGTATACATATCAACTCCGCCGCAGCGGTATATCCTGAAACAATCTTTATATTCGTCAATACACATAAGCAATGTCAGCGGGTCATATAGATAAAGTCTGTTTACATGAGGCCACACTTTTGAAAAATTAAGAAGTTTGTCATTTTTTATATTTGTAAAGTTTTTATAAAACCATTCAAGAGAATATTTGCTTTCGGCCCGACCTTCGGCAATTGAAGTATAATGCACGCATAACGCCGTCTTTTGAATTTCACGAAGGTGGTTTGACAGCAAATGATTGCTTTTCACAAGTTTTTTAAAATACTTCATATCAACGGGTGCCAATTTAACTGCCTTGCTGTTCATAATCTTTGTTTTAACTTTATTAAGTTGCAGGAAGCGGTATAAAAACTGTGTAGACAGCTCATCTATGCAGTTGTTGTGTGCAGTATCACTGGGAAGATATGTTTTTCCGTCATAAATACTTATGTCTCCCATTATGGCAACTTCGCTTATTTTTTCTAAAAACAATTTTTCATGACGTTTGATAAAATTGGCATTGTCAGTATGCCCCGCCAAGTTAATTATGGTAAGACTTTTTTTATCAGCCTTTTCAAAAATATCTGTTAAAAAAGCGTCAACGCCTTCTAAGATATCATAACCGTTGTTTATTATTTCTGAAGTATGCTCACATTCAATAAAAACGTTATCTTGAAGCTTTCGATTGACATCTAAGTTGTTGTTAACTTCACCCATACAAACGGGTATTTCTTTTTCACCAAGAAGACTTAAAACGCCTTTTGCATAGTGAGCACGACGTTTTATAGTAGCGTAACTACCTACTGTACTTATCACACCCAATATATTAACAAGACCTTGTTTTTTTAGCGCGCACGCCATAACAAGAGCCATAAGGTCATCAGGGTCTTCATTTATATCGGTGATGATAATCAGATTTTTCAAATTATTTTCCCTCACAAATTTGTTTGATAAAAGGCATTGCATGCTTCCATACTTCTTTTAAATTATCATAAGCCAGAATTGTTTCAACTTCATCAAGATTTTTCCAGATAGACTTTTCTTTGTCTTTGTCAGCAATTTTATTTTTAGTAGGACCATTGTCTATTGCAAGGTAAGTATGATATTTACAAACTTTGTTCTTTGCATTTTTATAAACTGTTATGTGTTCGAAGTCGGTTATTATTTTACATGCCCGGCCGGTTTCTTCTTCAGTTTCGCGAACAGCACATTGTTTTAAAGTCTCATTTAGTTCTAAATGTCCTTTAGGAAACTCACAGCCATTAAGACCATCACGAATAATAAGGCTTGTCCGCTTATTTTTAACATCTATTAATATACAACCGGCTTTTAGAATTTCCATTAAATCTCCCGCCTGCTCTCTATTGCTTTGCTTAATGTCACTTCGTCGGCATATTCTAAGTCGCTGCCCATGGAAATGCCCTGTGCAAGACGGGTCACTTTAACATTAAAAGGTTTTAGAATTTTTGCAATATAAAGGGCTGTTGCCTCGCCTTCAACATCGGGGTTTGTTGCCATAATAACTTCGGCAACAGTTGTGGTATGAATTCGCTTTAATAATTCTTTTATTCTAATCTCATCAGGGCCCATGCCATCAAGCGGGCTTATACAGCCGTGCAACACATGGTAGAGACAACTTATGTTTCGCACCTTTTCAAGCACTGCAACGTCCTTGGGTTCTTTGACTACGCAAATAATATTGCTTTTGCGGCTTTTGCAGATAACACATTTTTTTTCTTCAGTAAAGTTGCCGCAAGTATCGCAAAAACGAATGTTCTTTTTTACTTCTTCCAACGCTTTAGACAAAGTTAAAACATCGCCCTCGGACGACGATAAAATGCTGTATGCATAACGTTGTGCAGTCTTTTGCCCCACACCTGGAAGCATCATAAACGCACCTATTAATTTGTCTAAGCTTTTTGGATTTGACATCTGATTACCTTTTATTATTCAAATTGATTAGCTAATTGATGAATAGCTATTCCGTCGCCAGTTAAATTCCAATCAATTTTTACTGCATCAAATTCTGCGCTTCTGAACTCATTTAATTTTTGATAGTCAGCTTTCTCCATTCTAAAATTAAGAGAATCGATGTTTTCATCAATATTACTGATAGTTGTAGATTTTAAAATAGGAAATAGTTTTTTTTCAAGAACAATCCAATTTAAAATAATTTGATTTTGAGTTTTGTTATACTTTTTTGCAGTTTCTGCCAAAACAGGATAATTTCGTTTTGCGGTACGATTGCGTCTCAGTGGTTGAAAAGGAATAAAAATTATATTATTCTGTTTGCAAAAATCAATTATGCCTAAATCTTCATTGACTTTGCATTCTAAATTATAAACGGTTTCTAAAAAACTTACATTATATTTTGACGCAAGTTTAATCTGCTCAAAATTATAGTTTGACATACCCGTATATCTTGCCTTACCTATTTTAACTAACCTTTGCATTTCGCTATGAACTTCATCCAAAGTTATGGCAATTTTTCCCGGACCATGTGTCATAATGGCGTCTGCCTGTTTTATGTTAAGAACTTTTAAATATTGGTCGACCTGTTCTTCAATATCTTCTTTTTTATTTATCGGACTTTCTATTTTTAATGATAAAAATATTTTATTCCTATCGATTTTCTTTAAAACATCAGCAATGAATTTAACTACCGTTCCGTTAGCATAAAGCCAAGAAACATCAATGTAGTTTTGACCTTTTTTATTAATTGAATAAACAACAGAATCAATTAGTTCCTGATACTCTTTTTTTTGTTTACTATTATCAGCCTGATGCTCAACTAAAATTTCGTGATTAAAACCGCCTATTCTAAAAGAACCGATTCCGATTTTGCATAAATCTTTTAATTCAACCATATTATCTCCTTTCACAGTAAGTTTTTAAAGTCATAGATACAAGCAGTGCGCGGCGCGGTGCGGATTTGCAAGGGAGTGTATGCAGAAATACACGACCGCAGCAAACCGTAAAACGCAACAAAGTAATGCGATGTATATATGGGCTTTAAAATTAAAACATTCCTGGAGGTAATGTATCTTTTTTCAATTGCTCTGCTTTGTTTTGCGCATCGTTGATAGCTGCTGTTATAAGATCCTCAAGCATTTCGACATCATCGGGGTCGCAGGCTTCAGGTTTAATACGTACAGCTTTAATTTTGCCGTTGCCCATACAAACGACTTCGACCATTCCGCCTCCGCTGGCGCCCATAATTTCGGTTTTATCTAACTCCTCTTGTTTGCGAAGCATTTCGGCCTGCATTTTTTGAGCCTGCTGCATCATCTGCTGCATATTGCCCATTCCGCCGCCAAAGCCTCCTCTGTTTCCTCCGCCATAATATCCCATAGTTTAATATCTCCTTTTTTAATGGTGTTATTTTTTTATAATCGCTTCAACTTCGATTTCTATTTTTGCGCCCTTTCGAGTAAAGCCGCTGCATTCTATCAGCGTGCTTGTTGGCTTGCTTTTTGCAAACCATTTATCACGAATGGGTGAAACCTTTTTAAAGTCATTTAGGTCGGTTAAGTAAATAACCGCTTTAACAACATTGTCTATATTTGCACCCGCAGCTTTTAATGTGTCGTCAATTTGTTTAAAAACGCTTTCTGCCTGCTTTTCGATATCGTTGCTGAAGGCTTCGTTGTTTTCGTTTTTCTCAGCCTGAATGCCTGAAACAAAAATCAAATAGCAATTTCCTAAATCAATTTTTTTTGCAGGCGAAAATATTCCACGAGTTGGCTGTCCGTTAATTATACTAATATCTTCTATCATCGATGCTCCTTTATTCTATCTTCAAATTATCGCCAAATTTACTTTTTAACTTTTGTATATTTTTTTCTATCTCGATGTTTTTGTTTTCAAGCAGGTTTACCTGAAACACTAGGGATGCATTTATGCCCTTAAGAATGTCGGTAAGCACTTTATAGTTTTCGGGTTTCATTATTATGTTATGAATATATTCAATGTCGGTGTTTATTTTTAATATATTGTCATTAAGAACTACATCGCGGATATCACCGCAGGCTGTGTGAAGTGCTGGATATTTGCTTTGCCGAAGTGCAAGCACTACCTTGCCCCAAAGCGTCTGTGCGCTTTTGTCGTTTTTCTCGATCACAATAGTTTTTGATTCATAGGTTTCAAAAATAAGCATAGATTTATTATTTCCAGCAAACTGCAGCGGGCAGTTTTCGCCGCCCTCAACGGGCGTCATTAGTTTTTTTTTCCGAGGCTTGCACATTCCAAGCATACAACTTCAACAAGCACGCGCGGATTTAGTGCATACTTTAGTTCGGCTTCGATTGCGCTTAATTTTTGCATATAAACAAGTAAGTTTTGCACATCGGCTTGATCGGCTTGTTTTTTCCATTGCTCATAGATATCAGCGGGCTGGTTTAAAATTGTTTTGCTGTCGGTGCAGTTTTTGATAACAAGCAAGTTTCGGAAATGTATTGTTAAATCCTTGCCCAAAACAATAAGATTTTTGCCGCTGTTGTAGGCGTTGTTAATTTCGTCAAGCACTCCGCCTATATTGCCGTCAAGAATTTGCTGGGCAAGTTTTGCAATAATAGTTTTGTCACTAAGCCCAAGCACATTAAGGACAATATCTTTTTGCACTTTATCATTGCCGAAAGCGACCACGCAGTCGGCTATTGAAAGTGTGTCTCTTACACTGCCCTCACCTGCAGCGGCGATTGCTGACAATGAGCCTTCGTCATATGTTATTTTATTTTCGTCAAAGATTTTCTTTAACAATTTTTCCAGCAAATCAGTTGAAACTAATCTGAAATCAAAGCGCATACATCTTGATAATATAGTGGCGGGCAATTTATGGGCTTCGGTTGTAGCTAAAATAAAAATAGCATGAGAAGGCGGCTCTTCAAGTGTTTTTAGCAGTGCATTAAAAGCACTGTCACTAAGCATGTGCACTTCGTCAACTATATAAACCTTATATTTGCCATGAATGGGAGGATATTTTATTTTTTCACGCAACTCTCTTATTGCGTCAACGCCATTGTTGCTTGCTGCGTCAATTTCTAATATATCAACATTGTTTTGCTCGTCCAGTGCCTGGCAGGTTTTGCACTTGCCGCAAGGTGAACCTGAAACAGGTTTTTCGCAGTTAACGGCACGGCTAAAAATTTTGGCGCAAGTTGTCTTGCCTGTGCCCCGTGTGCCCGTAAAAAGATAGGCATGACCCACCGCTGCCTTGTTTATTTGGTTTATTAATGTTTTTACAATATGGTCCTGACCGATTACTTCATTGAAGTTTGTAGGTCTGAACTTTCGGTAAAGTGCTAAGTACGCCATAATTTCTCCTAAGTTTATTTTAGACTTTAGGGACGTGATTTGTCAAATCATTAAATGCTCTATTATTTTATCCATCGTCTTTACGTTAACATTTGCCAAAAATCAAAAAGCTTTTTATAGGTTTTAAGTATTAACTCTTCCTGTATTTGGATGATTTCGCTCAGTAAAAAATATTCCCGCCAGATAGTTATCAATTGCTCTTTTTACGTGCGGAATAATATTTGACGGTAAATTATTGATATCAAACCATTTTAGTTCTTTACACTTTTCGGGCTCGCTGATTTTGGGAGTGCCTTCATAAACAGAAGTTTCAAAGAAAAATCTTATTCGTTGCAACGATTCTTCGCTGTTGCCGTCATGAACGACTTGCACAAGTTTAATGTTTTCAGGTTTTATCTTAATATTTAATTCTTCTTTTGCTTCTTCGCACACTGCATTTAAAAGAGATTCATTTTCTTCTAAATGTCCTGAAGCGGCCAAATCATAATATCCGTCCATATATCCGGTATTTTGCCTTAGCTGTAATAGAATTTCTTTTTTATTGTTAGTTTTTTTGCATATAATTAAGAAAACACAAGCCGTAAGTTTAAATCTTTCTTTTCCCATTTAATCTCTCCTACTTTAATTTACTTTTTATTCTGCTTAATGCATTATCTATAGCTTTGGGTTCTTTTTTTAATTTGCCTGCAATTTCGACATAGTTTAATCCTTCGATATACAAGCTCAAAACCTGCTTTTCAAAGGCGCTAAGAGTCTTTTCTATCTTGTCGTGGATTTCGGCGATATTTTCCTGACTGATAATCGCTTCTTCAGGTGACTGTGTGTTTGAGGGAATATAAATTCCTTTTTCTTCATCTTCATCTTCAAGGGCGCTGCTTGTGACACTGACTACGATCATACCTTGTGAGTTAATTGAAAAATAAGCATTCAGCGGAAGGTTTTTGTTATTGTTGGCAATACGGATAGCACTCAGGATTTGCCTTTTTATGCAAAGGGTTGCGTAAGTAGTAAATTTTGCCCCTCCGTCTGGTTTAAAACTCATAACAGCACGATAAAGCCCAATCATGCCTTCTTGCAGCAAATCATCAGTCGTTGCGCCCACTAAAAAGTACTTGCGGGCAACTTTTGCCACAAGCGGTTTGTAATAAATCATTACACGCTCGACTGCCTCTTTATCTCCGGCTATTGCATCACTCAAAACCTTTTCGATATCAATCATAAGACACCTCCTAAATTGCTTAATTTTTTATTTGCAAACATTAATCCTTTGCCTAACTGCTTCATACACAACAGCTGCTGCCGCCGTGCTTGCGTTAAGTGAGTTTATTTTTCCGCTCATAGGCAGGCTAACAATGCCATCGCATATTTTTTTGGTAAGCGCGCCTACACCTTTTCCTTCGCCGCCTATAACTAAAGCAAGAGCACCTTTTAAGTTTGTTTTGTAAATGTCATTGCCCCCTGCCTCCGCTGCATAAACCCAGATGTTTTGCTTTTTAAAACTTTCAATTACATTGTTAATGTTTGTGACGCGCGCTATTTTCATGTGTGCCGCTGCTCCTGCACTTACTTTTAACACAGTCTCGTTAACAGGCACAGCACGCTGTTTTTCGATTATAAGTCCATGAGCGCCTGCACACTCGCAAACTCTGATTATGCTACCCAAGTTGTGCGGGTCTTCAATGCCGTCTAAAATTATAATAAACGGGTCTTGATTTTTGTTTAACGCATACTTTAAGATATCATCAACTTCGCTATAAATAAAGTCTGTTATTTCACCCAAAAAGCCTTGATGATGACCGCTTTTAGACAGTTTGTCAAGAGTTCCTTTGTCAACGAAGTTAATGCGGATATTGTTTTGACGCGCCAATCTCAAAATCTGCTGACTTTTTTCATCTTTTAAATCACCGCAAGCTAAAAGCTTGTTAAAAGTAGAACCTGCCTGCAAAGCTTCATATATTGAATTTTTTCCTTCGATAATCATTTCGTACCTCTCAAAATCACTTCCAGCCTTTCACTTTGCCCCGATAAGTAAAGATACCCCAATAATGCTTCATAGGCTGTGCTTTGCATATATTCGGCAAGAGTTGCATGCTTTGCCGGACTGTTAACATTAGTATTACGCGCCCGGCGGACCAAATCTTTTTCGTGCTCCGTTAGATGCGGCATAATATTTTCAAGCATTTTGCTTTGTGCCGTGGCTTTAACAAACTCCGTTGCCTTTTTGTGCAATGCTCCGCTTTTTGCCGTGCTACTTTTCGTTACATTTAAACGTATGTAAAGCGTATATACTGCATCACCTACAAAAGCAAGACTCTGCGGGTTTAGTGCAAAGGCATCAGCTTCCTTTAGCGGAGTAAAATTAAACCCCTCTAAGGCAGTTTTTGTGAGTTGATTTCCTTCGCAATTAAAAAAACTGTGGTCAAACTCTTTCATAGTTTTATTGTACCACAGTTTCATTAAATATTAATAATTATTTTTCATTTAGGAAGTCCATTATGCCGCAAAGTATAGCATAACAAACTTTGTTTTGATAGTCTTTTGTTTGCAGAAGACGTTCTTCTTTTTCATTTGTAAGGTAGCCACACTCAACGATAATGGCAGGCAGAGTTGTGCAATTTACTATGTAATAATCGCCCGGATGTGTTATTTTTTTTGGACTTTTTAATAAACTAATAAATTGCTTTTGAACGCTGTCGGCAAGAAACCTGCCCTCTTCATTTCCTTTGCGATAAAACGCTTGGGCACCATAGCAGCTTTGTAGCGGAAAGGTATTCATATGAATTGATACCACTAAATCGGCTGTTGAACTGTTAATAATTTTTTCACGCGCCTGCATATCGCTGCGTTTTTTATTTGAGGAGTGAGGATCACCCAGTTGACTTTCGCCCTTGCGAGTAAGGATAACTCCTATGCCCATATTTTTTAACTGATTTGCAATATTTAACGCATATGTAAGGTTAAGCTCACTTTCTTTTATTCCTGTGTAGCGGCCTGAACTTCCTCCGTCTCTTCCGCCGTGACCGGCATCAATAATTACTGTGTATTCGGCCTTCGGCACACCGCTTACATATTCAGTTTTTAGCATCACCGTCGTAACAGCTGAAAATAAAAAAATAAGACAAAAGATTACTATTAAGACTGTCTTTTTTTTGAATGTAACAAACATGCAAACTCCATTTGAAATATAAAATTAGGTTGTCTATTTATACACATAATACTTTTGTTTATTTTAAGGTTTTTAAAATATTTTTGAAAAATTTGTCAAAAAATACTTGACAAGTTGATTTTAGCCCACTTATCCACCGAGTTATCCACAGTTATCCACAAAAATAGGGCATATTATCCACAAACTGCATGTCCTAAAATATATATATGATGCTGTGAAACGCTTTATGTTTCACAATAAAAAACCGGCTCTTGCCGGTGTTGTTTTTTATATCTTCAAATTTGAGACTGCCGCGAGTTCCATGCCTGAAATCCCTTCGCCGTGCAGCAGGTTGTAATAACCCAGCGCCGCAATCATAGCTGCGTTGTCAGTGCAAAGACTCAGCGGCGGAACAAAAAGCTCAATGCCGGCTTTATCACATTCTTCTTTTGATTTTGTTCGCATATAACTGTTTGCAGCAACACCTCCGGCAAGGCTAAAGTTTTTATTGATATTATATTCCTTGCATGCCCGGACAGCCCGCTCAACAAGCCCGTCAACTGCCTGGGTTTGAAAAGAGCAGCAAATATCTTCTATTGGCAAAGCTTCTTTGTTTTGTTCCAGTTTGTGAACATAGTTAATAACTGCAGTTTTTAGTCCGCTGAAGCTACTGTTGTAAGTTTTGGCAAGCGTATCGGTTTTAATAAATTGTATGTTGTTTTTTCCTTCTTTTGCCAGTTTGTCTACCTTGGGTCCGCCGGGATAAGCAAGACCAAGCACACGTGCAACTTTGTCATAAGCTTCGCCTATTGCATCATCAACCGTGCTGCCTATAAAAGTTTGATTAATATAATTATCAACACGTACAATTGCGGTATGTCCGCCGCTGATGATAAGTGAGATAAAAGGCGGCTCAAGCTCTTTGTAAGTAATATAATTTGCGGCAACGTGGCCTCTTATGTGATTAACGGCAATAAGCGGAATGGTTAGTGCATAGGCAAGAGCTTTGGCGTAGGATACCCCCACCATAAGCGCACCTATTAAACCTGCCCCGTAAGTAACAGCAATTGCATCAATCTGTTCAAGCTTCAGGTTGGCTTTTTCGAGTGCTTCATCTAATACGTTGTCGATAGCTTCAATATGATTGCGGCTTGCCACCTCAGGCACAACACCCCCGAAGCGCTTATGGATGTCAATTTGACTGCTTATCACATTGCTTAAAACTTCTCTGCCATTTTTTACAACAGCAATAGAAGTCTCGTCACAGCTTGTTTCGATAGCAAGCACATAGACCGTATCTTTATGCTTTATATTTTTCAATTTTTCTTTTGCTTTATCGCTATACATTATTTTACCTTTTTTCAATATATTTATCGATCTTTTTTGTTTTTGTTTGTGTTATCATTGCAGCAATGATTACCCCGGTTAATGCTAAAGCTAATCCAAAAAATATTCTTATATACCAATAAGTTTTAAAAACTTCGGAAAATAATATTAACACAACCGCAAAAAACAAAATGCTGAAAACAGAATAAATAAGTAAAACATCTGCACAAATTTTATGGGCATAATCCCAAGTTTGCTGATTTTTTGCTGTGGTTTTTGTTTTGATGCCATACCAAACATTAATGTTTTTGGGAGGAAAAATTTTAAGCAATAATCCAGCTATTAATGTTGCTGATGCCAAAACACATCCAATAATATAACTGAAAATATTCATTTTTCTTTCTCCTATAGTTAAACACTTTTCTTTAAATAATCTAAAATAAAGTCTTGCAATTCGCCGTTCATCACAGACTGCACATCACTGGTCTCGTATCCTGTGCGGTGGTCTTTGACTAAGGTGTAGGGGCAAAATACATAGCTGCGTATTTGACTGCCCCACTCTATTTTTTTGAGTTCGCCTTTTATTCCTGCGGTTTCTTTTTCTCTTTCTTCTTCACGTCTTGCAATTAACTTGCTTTTTAATAAATGCATGGCCCGTTCGCGGTTTTGAATCTGGCTGCGTTCGTTTTGACAGGCTGCAACAAGTCCTGTAGGAAGATGCGTTATTCGCACTGCTGAGTCAGTTTTATTAACATGCTGACCACCCGCTCCGCTGCTGCGATAGGTATCAATTCGAAGTTCTTCATCTTTGATAATTAAATTTTCGTCCTGCTCGATTTCGGGCATAACATCTAAACTTACAAAACTTGTATGTCTGCGTTTGTTTGCATCAAAGGGTGAAATCCGTACAAGCCTATGTACACCTTTTTCGGCTTTTAAATAACCGTAAACTTTATCACCTTCTACCTTAAAGGTCACGCTTTTGATGCCGGCTTCATCACCGTCAAGCATATCAAGAACTTCAAGTTTGTAGCCTTGGCGGTCGCAATACATCTTATACATCCTGAACAGCATATCTGCCCAGTCTTGCGCTTCGGTGCCTCCTGCGCCTGCGTGAAGGGTCAAAATCGCTGCATTATTATCATATTTACCTTTAAGCAGTGTATCAATTATTGCAGTTTCAATTTTAGTTTCAAGTTCGTTTAACTTTTTTGTTATGTCACTTTCAATTGCGTTAGTTGGTTCTAGCTCATACATTTCAATTAAAAAATCAACATCACTTATAATGGCATCAACAGTTTTGATTGTATCTAATTTATTTTCGACAAGTCTTTGTTTTTTGCCGACTGTTTTTGCTTTGTCCGTATCAGTCCAAAAGCCTTCGGTTTCTTGTTCTTTTTTTATATTTGATAATTGCGTATTTAAACCCGCCGGGTCAAAGACACTCCTTTAAATATTCGGCTCGCTCTTTTAGCTCATTTAATTTTATTTTTTTATCTTCAATTAACATGATATCTCCACTTAAGTTGAAAAATTAATAATGTTTTATTTTCATATCTTTTATATTGTTTTTAACAAAATTTAAAAACTCAGCTTTACGTTTATCAAAACTGACTCTGTCACCACCAAAATTTTCAAAGTCAATTTCGTTTAGAAAATCAAAAAATAACATTCGGTTATCTTCTTTTTTATTACTGACAAAATATTTTTCCGGACCGTTAATATGTTTTTTGCACATTTTGCCAATTAATTTATAAAAATCTTTTTTCGCATACTCAAGTTCATTATAATGTTTAAGCAGCAAATAATCGGAATCATAATTATTAATTATGTCAAAATAATTAAAAGCGGCAACTTCTAAATCTTTCCAAACAATAAGAACCCCTTTTTGCTCGCCCATCACTTCTTTAACAATAACAGCAAAACTGCAGTCAATGTTATTATCTGTATCTCTCATTGAAGTATAAACGGTGGATTTTATCATAGGACTATCCCTGTTCTTTAAGAAGACAGCACTTTTTATATTTCAGTCCGCTGCCGCAAGGACAGGGATCGTTGCGGCCCGCAACTTTATTGCTTCGTGCCTGCACAAATTTTTCATTGGTATTTGTTTGAACTTTTTGTTGTTTTTTCATTTCGGGCGGAGCTTGAATTTTTACACTCAGCAAGAAGGTTGATGTATCTTCTCTGATTTTTGCAATCATGCGGTCAAAGGCTGCAAAACCCTCACGTTTAAATTCAATAAGAGGATTACGGTTGCCGTAAGCTTGAAGACCGATTTCATTTTTTAGCATATCCATAAAATCGATATGGTCCATCCAAAGCACGTCAACAACACGGAGCAAGAAGTAACGCTCAAGTTTTGAGAAGTCGTAACCATAACTCTTTGCTTCATCATAAATAGTTTTATATTTGTTTAAAACAAGCTCTAATACTTTTTCATAGACGTCAGGAACTTCGCAATCTTCGATAAATTTATCGTCAATAATGTTACTGCCTTTTTCAAACAGTCGATTTTCAAGGGCAGAATTTATTTCTTTTAAATTCCAGTCAAAGTAGGGCTTATCTTGGTCAAGACATCCAAAAACAATTTCTCTCACTACATCGGGGAACATTTCAACAACTTCATCGTGAATATCGGCACCCGATAGAACTTTGTCGCGCTCGGCATAAATAAGTTCTCGCTGTCTGTTCATAACGTCGTCATATTGAAGCACGAATTTTCGTGCATTATAATGCTGTGCTTCAATCTTGCGCTGAGCAGTTTCAATTTGGCGCGAAAGCATTCGCCCTGGAAATGGTATGTCTTCATCAATACGGAAGAAACGGGCAATAGCCTGCATACGTTCGCCTCCGAAACGTTTCATCAAGTCGTCTTCAAGAGATACAAAAAACTTTGAACTGCCCGGGTCGCCTTGACGTCCTGCACGTCCGCGCAACTGATTGTCAATACGCCTGCTTTCGTGACGCTCGGTACCTATAATATAAAGTCCGCCAAGTTCGATGACTTTTTGCTTATCTTCATCAGTTTGCTTTTTAAACTCTTCATACAACTTTTGATATTTTTCTTTCAGTTCTTTCATCTCGACACTAAGAGTAGTGGCATATGAAGTTACCATGTTAATTTCGGCGTCGGTATGTCCTTGTTCACGAAGCGCCTTTTTTGCCAAGTGATCAGGGTTGCCGCCAAGTAATATGTCGGTGCCGCGGCCTGCCATGTTGGTTGATATGGTAATAGCACCTAACCGACCGGCCTGGGCTACTATTTCACTTTCTTGCTGGTGAAACTTTGCGTTAAGAACAACGTGCTTTATTTTTTCACGCTTTAGCATGTCGCTTAACATTTCGCTCTTTTCGACGGAGATTGTTCCTACAAGAATAGGTCTGCCTGTTTCGCTTATTTCTTTTATCTCTTTAACAGCAGCGTTAAATTTGCCGTTTTCAGTTGTATAAATAGCGTCAACAAAATCCTTTCTTATCATGGGAAGGTTTGTGGGGATTGTTACAACGTCAAGATTATATATGCCGTTAAACTCGCTTTCTTCTGTTTTTGCCGTACCTGTCATTCCGCTAAGTTTTCTATAAAGTCTGAAGTAGTTTTGAAAGGTTATTGTTGCAAGCGTTTTATTTTCGTCTTTGATTTTTACGCCTTCTTTGGCTTCAATAGCCTGATGCAAGCCCTCACTGTAGCGACGACCCGGCATAAGGCGACCGGTAAATTCGTCAACAATTACTATTTCGCCGTCTTGCACAATATAGTTGTTGTCAAGCTTCATTACAAAATTCGCTCTAAGAGCGTTGTTAATATGATGATTAAGTTCAAGGTTGTTAATATCGGATAAGTTTTCTATCTTAAAAAATCTTTCAGCTTTTTCAATACCTTTTTCGGTAAGTCTTATTGCCTTAAGTTTTGGGTCAATTTCAAAATCCTCTTCTTCTTTAAGCGGTTTTGCAAAGCGTTGAGCAGTATAATAAGTCTCACTCGACTTCATTCCCCTGCCGCTGATGATAAGCGGAGTTCGTGCCTCGTCAATTAAAATACTGTCCACCTCATCGACTATGGCAAATGCATGACCGCGCTGAACCTTTCCGCTTATTTCTTGCACCATGTTGTCGCGCAGATAATCAAAGCCCAATTCGTTGTTGGTGCAATAAGTAATGTCGCAAGCATAGGCTGCACGCTTGTCTTCCTCGCTCATATCGCTTATTGCAATGCCGACACTAAGCCCCAAAAATTTATAAAGCTTGCCCATTTGTTCGCCCTGAAACTTGGCAAGATATTCGTTGACGGTAACAACATGCACTCCGTTTCCTGCAAGCGCGTTTAAATAACTCGGCAACGTCGCTACAAGTGTTTTACCTTCACCTGTACGCATCTCGGCGATACGACCCTGATGCAAAGCAATACCGCCCAAAATTTGCACGTGGAAGTGCTTCATTTTTAATACTCGCCACGAAGCTTCCCTTACAACAGCAAAAGCGTCGGGCAGAATGTCGTTTAAGGTTTCACCTGCCGCTAAACGGTCCTTTAAAAGTTTTGTTGTTTTTATAAGCTCCATGTCGGTTTTGGCAGCATAAATTGCATCTAAGGCTTCAACCTTGACGGCAATTTTCTCTAACTTTTTTAAATGTTTTTTATTATCGTTTCCAAATATTCCTAAAAATCCCATTTTAAGTCTCCAAATTATTTCATTTAAAAGTATACTATAATAATACCCAATTTGCAAAGCAATTATATTTGCTGATTTTGTAATATCTTTTTTGTGTGAGCTAAAGTCAAAACATAAACTTCATTGCTGCCTGCTTTTTTTAAGATCCTGCTTATTTCTTCAGCCGTTGCTCCCGTTGTGAAAATATCATCAACAAGTAAAATATTTTTGCCTTTTAATTTTGCTTTTTCAATTACTGCAAAAGCACCTTTTAGGTTTTCGGCACGCTCACTATATGTAAGGTGTGTTTGACTTTCGGTATTCTTTATTCTTTTTATAACATCGTTTTCAACGGGCAGTCTTATTTGTTTTGATATTTCCTGTGCCAGCAGTTGTGCCTGATTGTAACCTCTTTGTTTAGTTCTTTGAGTGCTTTGCGGAACAAATATAATAATGTCCGCCTTAATACCGCTTTTGTTGTATTCATCAATCATAAATTCTGCAAGGCTTTTTGCAAGGTACTGAGCATTGCCATATTTAAGTTTGTGCACCAAATTCACAACATCATTCTCATAATTAAAACAGGCAATTGCCTTCGTAAAATTCCACTTGCGCTCTTTGCATTCAAGACAAAACTCACCTTTGCCCGAAATTTGCTGTCCGCAAGCTTTGCAAGGCTTTTTAATAACGGGGAGTTTGTTTAAACAAGCATCACAAATATCATGCGGCTTTGCTTCGTTCAATTCATCATCGCAAATAATGCACTTTATCGAATCCGGATAAAGAGCATCAAAAAAGATATCTTTCATGTCCAGCAAAATTTTTTTCATTTCTCAATGCCTAAAATGTAATCGGTGGAAACATCATAAAATTTGGCAAGTTCAACTACCATAGAAACAGGGATTTCTCTGAAACCGCTTTCATAGCGCGCATAAACTTGCCTGTTACACTTTAAAAAATCCGCAATTTCTTGCTGCGTTTTTTCGTGACGTTGTCTTAATTCTTTTAATTTTTTATATTCCATATTTATATGTTACCAAACGGTGACATATTTTATTAATATGGTATTGTTCGCTACCAAATAATAAAACCGCCTCATCAGCGGTTTTTGTATACTATTCTGTTGGGGGGTCTTTTTGTTGCCAACCTTTGATGGGACATTCCTGAGTTTTTATATCACCCTCGGGAGTGGTCGTTTGAACAATAATGCCTTCCTCACAAACCGTAATATCAAATGGGCAAACTTTTTTGCCAAGTTCGCCAATCTGTGTTCCCCATGAAACCGCTTTACCCTCTTCATTAGTGAAGCTATAGTGAGCTTCTTCTCTTTGCTTTGTTAAATTTGTTTTATTTTCTACTAGCAATATACCGTTCTTGTAAGTTGTAACAACTCCTTCGCGAGTGCCGTCTTTGCTTATATATTTTCTAACCCCGTCAGCTAGTTTTATTTCAACCGCATCCTTGCCAAAATCCGCAATAGGATAATAAGGCTCATGGATGTGGAGAATAGAGTTCTCACGAGCAATAAAGCTTGAATTTTCAGCTACAGGTTCAATTTTTTTCCAATCCTTCATGTCTCACCTCATGTTAATATTATATACAACTATAACCACGTTGTCAATATCTATATGTATATTGCTAGACAAAGCCTTGTTATTTTTTTATAATATAAATATAAAGAGGAGCTGGTACAAATGATTGATTTTACAACAATGGACCCGCGAAAAATAGGTAGGCGCCTATGGGACAAAAGACCGGAAATGCGCCTATTGACCGATGAAGAGAAAAAAGCTCTGTATGACCTTATTCCAAGACCCGACAGAAATGTTTTGTTAAATGCAATAAAAAAACAGGAAGGCAAACCAACTACCCTTCCGGTTGTTAATGAAGCAAAAATTGCGGCCTTTGAAGCAAAAATTGCCAAACTTGCGGAAAATTGCGAACCCGTACCCAACTCCGATGATCCGGTTCTGATAGAATTTATTAATACTGAAATAGAAGAATTTATGCAAAAACAATTAAATAATCCTGATATTCGACGAGAAAGAAAGTGTTCTTTAGTTGTGGGTCCTCCGGGGGCAGGGAAATCTACCACAATAAAACAGTTAGAAAAAGATGAGGGCGCTTTTCACATTGATGCCGACTCTTTTAAAGAAAAAATTGCAAAAAAATTTAATTGTAATGTTAACGATGAGATAATGCAAAGTATAAGCGTAGGCATTGCCGACCGAATCGCCGCCGAGGCAGAAGAACATGGTCTTAACTATATCCGAGAACGAATAGGTGATGAACCCTATTGGCTACTTGAAGATACAGTTGATAAGTTAATTAATAAACCCGATGGCCGGAAATATTCAGTTGGGTTGAGTTTAGTTCATGTAAGCGAAGAGATTTCGAGAAACAGAAATCTTTCCCGAGGCGAAGAAGCGTTAGCAAAGGACGAACCTCCGCAGCCGCCGCGTTTCGTTCGCGATAAAGTTTTAAAAGGTCAGGGTGAGAGTGCCCTGCTAAGTTATTTGTGTATGGCAAAAACCTGTCCTGAGCTTTTCTCGTATATGAGGGCGTATAGTAATGAATGCCCTTATCGGGAAGAAGTAGATGAAAAAACTGGTGAAAAAATTACAAAACCGCCAATTTCATTAAAATCTTTATCAATCGACCAAGGGCAAAAATTAGGTGAACAAACAGATTTAAATTATAAAGGTGTTTATGATAAGGCAATGGCGGCACACTTAAAAACGACCCGCTTGGTTCTTGTAAATATGCATAATAAAAACGAAAGCGATAAATCAGTTTATCTAGTAGAAAAGTTTGATAAACTTTGTTATGGAAATGAAGAAGAAAAACAAGCAGTTAGAGTTTTTATAAAAGAAATAAGAAAAGATTTAAATAATGGCATCGCCCGTCCATATGAAGAAGAGCAACTTGTTTTGCTTTATAATGATATTATAATTGACACAAGGTCAACACTTGAAACTGTTTATGATCCAAAAAATATTGCAGAACGTGAGATATTAGAAGATCCCGAAACTGATGAAACTAAACAGATTGTGAGAAATTTTGCCGGAGAATCAATAGCCCAATTGCCCGAGCATAATCCAAAAGGCGAAACTACAAAACAAGATTTAGTAACACTAAAACAGTCTCAGATTTATAATACGCTGGGATATGAAAATCCGGCACAAAGTCAAACCGACACAAATACTCAAAAAAATACTGATACTAATAAATAACAGCGCATAATTTGAATAGCAGCAATTTATTTGGTTTTGACAACATAAATAAATCCACAGAAATTTCTGTGGATTTATTTTTAAAATTATTTATCTCCGCCGGTAGGGTCTGCTCCGCCAGTCAGTTTTTCTGTCATTTGGTCGGCAGTAAAATTTGTTCCGTTTTGAACGCACAGCGCTTTACGACCGCCTCCAATATCTTTCATTTCATAGGATACAATCGGGCAGCCAGCTATCGAATATATTTCACGAAGTATTGTTTCTCTTTGAGCAAATTCTTTTTCAATATCCACAGGTTCGGATAATTTATATTGCTCTATGCCTATTATGTTGTTTTTAATTTCCATGACCTGGTTGCCTAGACCTTTCATTAATGGCATATGATCAAGAATTTCAGCATAGGTTTTAAAATTTATATATTCTCTGAAGTTTCCGCCTAAAAGCGAATAATATTCTAATAATAAAACATACGTTTCTTCAGGCATTCTTTCACGAATATCCGAAATAGTATTATTGTTTTGTTTTAAAGTTTCTGACATCTGAGCAATGCAGTTTTTAAAGTCTACTTCTCTCTCCTCCATTATTCTGTCTTCTTCCCATCGTGTTTTTGCACCCTGCACTCTTTTATAGTAAGCAGAATCCTGTTTTGAAAAATAGTCAAACCATGATATAAAACTATTGCTCATATCTCCTATGGCATATGTGAAATTATCCAAAAACCTTAAAATCTCAGGATAATAACCTGCAACTCTTATTCTAAAAGCTTCTTTGTAATATTCGGCTTGTTCGCCTCCTATAAATAAAACATCTTTTTCGTCGGTTTTGCAAACTGCCAAAAAACCATCATCGCCTAATGCGTTGTTAAGTTTTATAAAATCCATACATTCATCGAAACAACTTATTGCCATATTATCCTCAACACAAAGATAGCATTATTGCTTATCTTTGTCAATATAGCAATATTTTCAATTTAATTATATAATATATCAATCTTTTTTTTATTTGTTTTTAAAAATTCAGTAAGCATTGTATAGCGGTTTGCAATGTGATTATTGTAAATCATGCGGCTTATGTTTTTGCGACTGCCTACTATTACTACCAATTTTTTTGCTCTGGTAACTGCGGTATAAAGCAGGTTGCGTGTGATAATTAAATTGCTGCCCGCCATAATAGGCATAACAACAACATCAAACTCGCTGCCTTGACTTTTGTGGATAGTGGTGGCATAGCAAACAGACAGGTTAAATATTTCATTGCGCGGATAGACTGCCGTTTTGTCATCGTCAAATTCTACAGTAAGTTCTCCCGTTTGAAAGTCGATATGTTTTATCTCTCCCATATCGCCGTTAAACACTCCCTCACCCTCTTCGGCATTAACAGTGCTTATCCATTTTTGATTATAGTTGTTTACCATCTGCATAACCTTGTCACCCTCACGGTAAATGTTATGCTCAAGTGTAATTTCCTGTTTTTTTAATGATTGAGGGTTTATTAATGCCTGAAGTTCTTTATTTAACCGTTCTACACCAGTAACACCGCTTTTCATAGGCGCCAACACCTGAATATTTTTGGGTTCAAGTTTTATATATTTTGGCAGACGGTGCATAACTAAATCTAATATAGTATTTAACACCATATCAGGTTCTTGTTTTTCTTCAAAAAAGAAGTCTGTGCTTTTGTTGCTAAGGTCAGGCATATTTCCGTTATTAATCAGATGTGCGTTTGTTACAATCAAACTTTTTTCATCTTGTCTGTATATTTGTGTCAAAATAACCGCAGGAGCAGCTTCGCTTTTTAATATATCATGCAACACATTGCCGGGACCTACACTGGGAAGCTGATCTTTGTCACCTACTAAAATAAGCCTGCAAGTGTTAGGGAGGGCTCTTAATAAATAATAAAACAAAGGAACGTCTACCATAGACATTTCATCAACAATAACAACATCGGCAGGTAATTTGTTTTTTTCGTTGAAGTTGAAAAAGTTGTTGCTGTCGTCTTTAAAATTAACCTCTAATGCCCTGTGAATGGTACTTGCGTCACGCTCGCAAGATTGGCTGAGTCTTTTTGCTGCTCGGCCTGTTGGAGCCAGTAAATATATTTTTTTGCCAAATTGATTTAATATTTTTAATATTGCTTTAACAATTGTAGTTTTGCCCGTGCCGGGACCCCCGGTAATAACGCTTACTTGTGAGCTTACTGCACACTCGACTGCCCTTTTTTGATCAGCATGAAGTGTAATGTTATTTATACGCTCAAAATCGGCAATTTCTTTTTCAACATCAAAATCGTTATCTTCTGTTATTATATTAAGCAAATTAAGTTTTTTTGCTATGCCGTTTTCCATATTATAAAATTTGGTGAGCATAACAACAGGTCTGCCTTTGCTGTCAAACTGTTTTATTGCATTGTCTATGGCAAGTATTTGCACTACATTTTCAAACAGTATGCTACCGCTTTCAACTTCAAGCTTTAAAAGATTCAAAACTCCTCCACAAAGTTCACCTTTGGGTAAATAAGTATTGCCGCCTTTATCGCTTGCTTCTTTTAATACATGCAAAATCCCCGCCCGCATCCTAAACTCACTAACAGCCGAAACACCCATATTTGCGGCAATTCGGTCTGCTGTTAAAAAACCTATGCCGTCAACATCTTCAACCAGACGATAAGGATTTTTTGAAATTAAATCTACTGTCTTTTGACCGTAGATATTAAAAATCTTAACAGCCATATTTGTTGTTATGCCAAAATTTTGCAAAAACATAACCGCATTTTGCATGGTCTTAATTTCGATAAACGCCTCGCTTATAGCCGATGCTTTATTTTTGCTAACGCCTTTAACTTCGCTTAAGCGTTCGGGAGTATATTCAATAATCTTTAATGTATCTTTGCCGAATTTGTCAACAATGGCCTGAGCGGTAACAGGTCCTATGCCTTTAATCAGTCCGCTTGAAAGGTAACGTAAAATTGACTCAAGTGATTGAGGCTGACTGATTTTGATGCTGTCAAAAGCAAACTGCTCGCCAAACTTTGCGTTTTTTGTGTAGCTGCCGGCAAGTTCTACAAACTCTCCTTCATTAAGATTTGCACTTTTGCCGACGCATGTAACAAGTTCGCCGTCGCAGTCAATATTTAGTACGGTGTAGCCGTTTTCGGTATTTTTATAAATTATTTCTTCAATTGATCCGCTGATTTTCATATCTTAAATTATATCATCTTATAAATAAAAAAACTATGATATTAATCATAGTTTAGTGCTTAATTTTAACTGGCTGACAAAGCTTGTGGATTTTCATTAACATCGTTTGTTATAACGTTTTTAGGCAGTTTTTTGTCGCTTATACGATATTGTCGCTTAATTTTTTTATCGTATTGCCTAACATAAACTTTTGCGTTAAAAATTTTATAACTGAATATTAAGTCCTTTCGGTTTCGCGGTATGTCAAAAAACAAGAAGTCACAGGCAACCCACTCAAACCACCATGCTACAATTGAAATCGCATAAGCAATTACTCCGCCTATCGTGCTTTCTAAAAATAAACACAGCGCAATTATTGCTATACCAATTAAGGTAAAGGAAATTCCTTTAAACAGACTTCTTTTACGTTCCTTTTCAAGAACAACTATTTGTTCGGCCTGGTGCCTGCTTACGGTATCTCTTATTCGAACTTTTTCTTCGATTGTTGTGGGTTCTTCAATATAAATTGCAATAGCTAATTTTTCATAATCAATTATTGCTTCTCGGTTTGTCTCTAAATAATCACTTACGTGCTGACTCATAAGTTCATAGGTTTTATACGAACAAGGAGAATAAAATTCATCTGCCGTTTTTAAACCTAAGGTTATGAGCAAGTCTCCCTGGTCATTGAATTCCTGGGTTTTTGCTTCTTTTAGTGCCGTGCTTTGTCTTAGCCTTTTAAGCTGGCTATTTTTTTTCATAAATGCCACACTCCTTTAATGCGACAACATTATTATAGCATATGAAAATATCAGTGTCAACTTGACCCGATAATACTAACTGCAAGTTGGTTTTAGACTTAAAAAACGGACATGTAAGAACAAATCATGATTAAAATAGAGCGAATACGCTCTATTTCTTTTTTGTCTTTTTGGCTGGTTTTAATAGTGCCACCTTGTCATCCTTTGACGGTTTTTGTTTTTTCATTTTTATTATCTTTGTTTCGGGAGTGACTGTTTCAAGTTCAGTTGCATCTACCTTTTTTCCGTCGGGAGTTAGCATTATCTTGTTGTTAATCACAATCACCTGATCGGCACGGTCTACAACACGCTTGTCATGAGTAACAACTATTACAATGCCGTCTTGCTTGCACTTTTCAATATAATCAATAACTGCCATAGCGTTTTTACTGTCCAGGTCGTTTGTGGGTTCGTCAAAGATATAAATCTTGGATTTTTTTATAAGTCCGCGGCTTATGCATATGCGCTTCTTTTCGCCGCCTGACAACATCTTTTCAAGATTTTGCTGAGCTTTGTCATTATAATCACGCACAAACAGTTCTTCCATTTTTAACGTTGTAACAATATCTTTAACTTCGCCCGTAGTTTCACCTTCGGGATACAATACATTATTTCGAACATTTCGGTTAAAAATATAAGGTGACTGCATGGTAACCGACATGTAGTCGGTAAAGGGATACATGCTGTCAACTCTTTCATCTCCGTTAATAATAATATCACCTGATATACGCTCACACAGCCCGCAAAGAACCCGGATAATAGTTGACTTTCCGCAGCCGCTCTCGCCCATCATTACGGTAAGTTCGCCCTTATTGAACTTCATATTTACATCTTTAATCATAAATATATCGCCGTTTTGGATGTCAATGTTTTTTAACTCTAAACTTTCAATTGGCTTGTCTTCATAAGCAAGCAACGGTAGCATATCTTCTTGTCTGGGACGTATTTCTTGCAAACGTTTTATCTTAATATTTAACTGTACAATACGGCTGGTAAAATAACCTATATCCTGAATGGGGGTTAAAATTTGCGAAACGTAACTTAAAATTATTACGATACTACCCGCAACAAAGGCTCCCGAAATCGAACGGAATATACATAGCGCAATGATAGAATAAGTGCATACAACTTCAATAATACGAGCCGTTTGCCAATAAAACATGCGAAGCTTAATAAAACTTTTTTCCTGTTTATAAAAAAACTCTTCTTTGCTGTCAAAAATTTTTTGCTCATATTTCATTGACTTATATAGATTAATAACCGACAGGTTTGCAATAGAATTAACTATGGCATTAATAACCCCGCTTTTTGCCACCTCACGGCGAACTGAGAGTGGTTTTTCTATTTTAATGCGCACTGCTACACAAATTGATATTAAAAGCATTCCGGCAATTATTATAGGAAGGCTAAGTATATCAAGCATGATAATATAAACAAAGGCCACAATACCGGTAATAATTTTAGGAAGAAGATCCTTAAAAAGCGTTTGCATTTGACTTGAAACATATTCACAACTATCATTAATGCGATATGACGCATCTCCTTCTGTCATATGCAAATCCATATTTTTGCGTGGGGTTACTACCCAGCTGTACGCCTTCATGCGCATATTGCTTACTACCCTCACAATTAAAAGTTCAATAAACAACTTATAAAAATCACGGAAGGCATATACAACAATAGTAACCGAAAGAGCCATGACAACAACCGTCTCTATTGAAAGCGAAGAACTTATCTCAACACCAAAAAATAACATACGTTCATTTGCAAGTTTAGAAATAATAATACTTGTAAATTGCGCAGGTAAAAGTATAGCAAACGCTTCAATAAGAAGTGCCAGCATAAGCACAAAAAATACTGTCTTGTTTTTTTTGGTCATAGACTGCCAAAGCAACTTAAATACTTTTGTGGGCTCTGCACTATTCATTTGTTTTTTCATTTTAAATGTCCCTTATTGCTAAAGTATATCAAATTAATATTTTTTTACAAATGGTTTTATTGCTTCGCACAAAAAAACGGGAACTATATACCCGTTTTTACTTGTTTAAATTATTTAAAAGACACAAATCATTTGTACTTTTTTATTTTATTCACCCTTAAATGGCAACAAGGCTATATTTCGTGCCCTTTTAATTGCCACTGCTAAATCACGCTGATGACCTGCACACACGCCTGTTTGACGGCGGCTGACTATTTTTCCTTTTTCGGTTACAAATCTTTTTAAGGTTGTAACATCTTTATAGTCAATAACCTTCGATTTATCAACGCAGAACGGGCAAACCTTACGTCTTGGCTGACGGCGGGTTTTTTTGCTATATTTTTCGCCGCTTTCGTCTTTGGTTCTTACTTCGTCTGACATATTTTTCTCCTTTATTAGCTTTTATATTTAGTGCTTCATCGCACTATAAATTTTTATTATGATTAGAAAGGCATGGTATCGTCTTCAATAGGCTGTAACTCACCTATAGTATCTCCGCCACTGCTTGAGACGCTGCCGGACTCACTGCCGCTGTTTTTGGTTGATAAAAACTCAACTTCTTCAGCAACAACATCGGTTGTATAACGCTTTGTTCCGTCCTGGGCATCATAACTGCCTGTTTGTAAACTTCCGTTAACGGCTACCTTGCTGCCTTTTTTTAGATACTTGTGGCAATTATCGGCTTGGGCTCTCCAAACTATTACGTTTAAAAAGTCTGCTTCACGCTCACCTGAGGCATTTTTAAATCTTCTTTGCACCGCTACGCTGAATCTGCAATAGTTAATTCCGCTGCTGGTTGTTGAAAGTTCGGGGTCTTTTGTTAAATTTCCTACTAATATAACTTTGTTCATTATCTTCTCCTTAATAGTTGCAAGCATTTCTTGCAAATCGTTTATTTTAGTTGAAAATTGAAAATTAGGGTTTCTTTTTAATATTTAGCGACCGCAATTTTCACCTTTCACGTTTCAATTATTTGCGTACTACTAAAGTGCGCAAAATACCGTCAGTGATAAGCATTAACTTTTCCATATCGGTGCTCACCTGTGGTTCACAAGCATAGTTCATAAGCACATAAAAACCTTCGTTTTTAAATGCTATTGGATAAGCAAGTTTTTTAATACCCCACTTATCAATGCTGCCAACTGTGCCTTTTTTTGAAGTTACGTATTCGCTGAATTTTTTAATAAGTTTTTCACGTGCTTCATCGGTTGCACTTGGCGAGATGATATAAAGCATTTCATACTTTATGTTCATACTCTTTTCTTCCTCCTTTTGGACTAATGGGATTTGACAATGTTTCAAACCCAAGGACTTAAATAAAATATAATTAATTTTATTTTTATCGACCTTCAAATAATAACACAGCAGTAAAAAAAATGCAACCTTTATTTAAGTTGTGAAGCTCATCATATTTATGAAATTGGAGTTATAAGCCGACTGAAAATTTTTTACAACAAATCTTTTACTGTAATATTAACATTAAATTTAACGTCTTTTAAATAATTGTCATCGCTAAGAGTGTTTAAATAACGCTTAAACTCTTTGTTTTTAAACTTATAAAAAGATTCATAAACATTTATACAATCAAAATTGTTTGTTTTTGCTAAACTAACAGCATCCTCAACTTGAGTTTTTATATGATTAATCAAGGCACTTTTAAGAATCTTATCTATCCCGCTTTTCAGTACATCATAATTATCTGCGGTTATTTTATCTTGCTGGACATTTGCAACGCGTGCGCTGAGTTCTATTTCTAAATCATAAATTGGCATACCTCTTTCGAACCTAACTTTTGAGAAGTTCTTTTTATTTTGAATTTCAACACCCACAAGTGCGTTGTTGTATTGCCCGCCGTTAACATTTGACACGCTTATTAGCCCTTCTCTTGTTTGGGAGTTAAACCAGTTAAAAGCCTCGCTTTGTTCACGCGCGAGTTCAATAAGCAATTTGCCATTTTTAAATATTGCTGACTTTCCGTTATTTTCTATTGTTTTTTGGGGTGGTTTGCCTTCAGATCCTTGCTCACCGCCTGCCCCGCCTGACTGCAACTCATCACTTTCTTTTAAATCAATAAGTGCCATAACCGCTGTTTTTGCAGGACTAAAACTGCCTTTATAAAAATCAGATAGTGTTGTTTGTCTGCCTTGTAAATTCCTTTCAGCAAAATTGTCTTCGTAACCGGCTTTTAAAAAAATACTGTTTTGTTTATCGGTAGACGCTTTTATATATTCCTTTGCGCTGTCGGGCGTATAGATAAGATACATACCATTAGTATCAAGCTTAAATCGTGTGCAAAAATCATAAACTTTTATAAGGTTATCTTCAGCAACGTTGCGGCTTACTATTACCTCTTGGCAATGGGATAATCCGATTTTTTTGCCTAGTTTTAAAGACAGTTTACTTAAGGCTGCTGTAATATTTTCGGCTTTATCGTCAATGGTATCAAAGCGTTGTTTATATTGCTCACCTGCAGTAGCTACCAAGTATTGTAATGATACTTCGTATTGCGCACCTTCTTTGTCTACGGCAATGGCAGTGATTATGGCGTCATTATTTCCTGCCGGCGCCCTCCCTAAAACCTGCGGCAAAAACAAAATAAATAAAAGCGTCAAAACAACAACAAAACGGTATTTTACTATAAATTTAAGCATTTTTATTTTCCGCCTTTTTTAATTTAAATGAGAATATCAGCATTAAAACAGGCAATAAATACTGCACCAAAAGTGCCAGATATTTACCGTAAGTTAAAAGTAAAACAGTTAATGTTGATGTATTATAATTTAAAAAAAATGCAACAGTAAATATACATAGGGTGACAAGGGCATCAATAATCCATCCGCGCTTGTGGGTTATAGCTTCTTTGAAACAAAAGGCTCCCGAAAATGCCGTGAGACTAAGAGCAAGAAATATTGCAAGACACCAAATAATAAGTATAACCCAGCTAAGGCTGCCCACAAAAGAACTGCGCGGTAATACTGATGTAATGTCAGCAAGCGAGTTTGTATAATTAGCACCGTTATAACTGAATATGCAGTTGTAAATCAAAAAGAAAACGCTTATAAAAGCTGAGGCTATGCTTGCCCATATTATTATTTTTTTTACGTGACCCTTGTCTTGTTTTATATTTCCCATGAGCACAACATATATTAAAAAATTACCAAACCAGACGGATATTTCTAAAAGAGGAGAGACGGTAGCAAAAAACCCCCGCTCAAACATCGGCAGCACATTTGTGAAGTCGCAGGATAATATTCCCATAAAAAAGCATAGCGCCGCCGCTATTAAAACCAAGGGCATAAAAAACTCTGTTAAACGCGTAATGTTTTTAAGTCCGCACATTATCACATAAAAAACAACAAGTGCTGTTGGTATTGCATAAATATACCAGGGAAGTTTAGAATATAAATTTTCGTCGAGATATATAAAAAAGCTAACAAATACCACCATAGTTTTACATAAAAAATAAAATGCATAAATAAATAAGACAATCCGTGCAACAATATTGCCAAACATTTTTTGCAGCATTTGTTTAAAAGTAAGTTCAGGATACTTTGCACTCAAAAATAAAAAGATACCTAAGATGGCAAATTCTAAAAGCTGGCCCATTAACACAGTTATATAACTATCCCGCCCCACATCACGCGCTAAAATTGACGGCAATAACAAAAGTTTAAAAGTGATTGTCGTCAAAATTAATACTAAATAGGTTTGGCGGGTACTAGTTTTATTCATCCTCTATCCTCTTTTTATCCTTATTTTTCATCCTGTTTTCATTTTTGTGCGGAAAACTCTTTGGGCGCTTTAACATAAACAGCAAATCCTTTTTTATTACGAAGTCCTTGCGGTCAGAGGCAACCTTAGGCACATAAGGAGCAAGATATGGTGTTTTGTAATTGTCAAAGTTGCACAGGTAAGATATTACCACGACACATCCAAGCAATATTCCCAAAACTCCCAACAGCCCGCCTATAAGTGTAAAGAAAAATCTAAGCAATGACATTTGTGCGCTTTGGTCGGGTATAAGATAAATTGTTATGCCCGACACTGCAACTATCATTACGCTTGGCGGACTGACAAGTCCGGCTTTAACAGCAGTATCACCTAAAATTAACGCACCTACAATAGATATGGCTATGCCAAGATATTTGGGCATTCGAATGCTTGCTTCAAATAAAATTTCAAATAAAACTAAAATTAAAAAGATTTCGAGCACAGGGTTTAGCGGCAGATTTTGAGTGGAGTTAACTACTGTTACTAAAAACTTAAGGGGTAAAAGTTTGTAATGATAGAGTACTAACGCAATATAAAGCCCAGGCAAAAGCACGGAGGCAATTGTGCCGATGAGTCTAAGCATACGAAGGGTGCTTGCCCGATAAGTTTCGGTATAATAATCGTTTGCGCTTTGAACATCCTCAAACATTAAAAAAGGCAGTGTCAAAACTATGGGCGATCCGTCAACGAAGACAGCAATCCTGCCTTCTAAAACCTTAGCACAAATTATATCGGGCTTTTCGCTTGTGCCAACTTGCTTAAACATAGAAAAAGGCCGCTGCTCTAAAAATTCAGATATATAATAACTATCTAATATTCCGTCAATATCAATCTCATTTATACGTTTGCATATTTCGTCAACAACTTCGCTGTCGGCAAGATCACTGAGGTATACAACATTAACAGCAGTGCTTGTGCGTCTGCCCACATTAAAATTTTCTATTTTCAGACTCCGCGAATGGATACGTTTGCGTATAAGCCCTATGTTAGTTTTTATGTTTTCGGTAAAACCTTCACGCGGACCTTTTATTACTGCCGATGTAGGAGGCTCGGCAATTGCCCGGCCCTCAAACTTGGCAACGGAAAATAAGATAATTTCACTTTGCCCTGAAATTATCAGCGCAGCATTTCCTTTTAAAATTTCTTCAGGAATACTATTTATATCGGTTGTTAAATTAACTTTATTTATTGTGCTAAGTTTATTCATAATAACTTTGCTTGTTATGGTAGCTTGATCTTTTAACTGCGTAGAAATAGCATTTATTATATTTTGATTAATCAGCACTGCATCAACAATCTCTTCAATAAAAACAAGATAGGCGTCTTTGTTTTTTATTGGCACCTTTCGGATTATAATATCATTACTGTCACTCAGCTGTTTTTTTAAGTCTTCGGCTAAGACTTTGGCATCTTTCATAAATGTAGTATGCAAAATCTCTTGCTTATTATACAAAAAAAAGAAGGCTGTTTTAGCCCTCTTTTTATTTTTATATTAGTTTAAGAAAAAGTATACATAGTTTCCGTCGGATGTAAAACTTGACATCCAGTAGTCTACGCGTGCCTTATCGTCAATACCATCTATTAACGATTGCTTCATTTTCCATCTCCATACTCTGTAAACAGCGTCGTATTCATAAGAAAAGTATGCATTTTTAAATTCGCCCGAAATCATAATCTCAAGACCCGACAAATCATTTTCGGCCGCATAACTGATAAGATTATTAATCTGGTCTAAAGTTTCAACATAGAAGCTAATGGGTTGACCGTTATAACTAACTTGAGTTTTTCCGAAATAATTATAATGTTTTGTAGCTTCGGTTCCTATTTCATATGATGGTGAATGTGAACTGGTAATGCTGTTTTGACTTACTAGAAAATATGAATGAGTAGCAAATTCATACATTTGATTGCTGTCCTGATAATAATTAATACCCCAGGTCGTATCAACAATAAACCAACTGTCATCTATTTTTACTTTGTTCCAGGCATGCTCGCCCTTACTGTCAAAGCCTGCCTTTCCGTTGATTTTTGTTGAACCTATGCCCTCAATGTTACACATTAGCGCATATGCTTTTGAAAGTCCGTCACAAACGGATATTTGATTGTCTAAATCATAAAATACACTTTCAAGATAAAAAACATTAAAATTGCCAAACCGTGATACCGTGCTGTCATTTACATAATCCATATATCCAAACAACACGTGATCATAGGTTACGTTTTGCACAATATAACGATAAATATTTAGCGCTTTTTGATAATCGGTTAAATAGTCACTGTTGTTTATAAGGGCAAGTTCGGCCCGCGCGTTTTCCCAAATGGTAACAACAACTTCACTGCTTTGCTCAGTAAACACCGGCTTTGCACCGTATTGCACAACATTAAACAACTGTTCGGCGTTATAAACCTCAATCTCAAGCAATCCTTCTTCATCAATAGCAAAATTTCGTTCTCCGCTTGATGCAGCAGTTTCATATGGAGTATCAAAACTATGATCCTTAATAGGCTGGTTGTATGTATTGCGATAGTCTACAAGGTCCCTTGATAATTGGCTTCGCTGCCAGTTTGCCGTTGTTAGCAAATGGTCACTGTCAAGAAAATAGGTAAAATTAACAAGTTTTGCTACTCTTGAGCTTTCATAAACAGCATGAGTGGCACTGAAATTTTTTATCCCGTCATATTCGGGATAACTATTTTTGCTGTTGCTGGGGTCATAGATATAACGGCTAACGATATAGTCAATATTGTTTGAATTTATGCTTGAGACATTGATATAAAATCTCACATTGTTGTTTTGGTAAAGTATTGTATGATGCACCAGCATCTGCAGCTGCTTAGCTGTTGTTATGCAGTAAGAAAATTTTTGACCGTTTATATAGAAGTTGCAGCGCTTAAAATCGTTTGCATACTTTGCTTTGTAATGATACTCTTCAGTTTCATCCTTAAGCATTTCGCTTTGATTGTCATAAGCAGTTATTTGTATGGCATATTTATCGTCCACAGTTAAAAACTTAGTTATGTCATAACTGCCGTCATCTTCAGGCTCGAGCAAGTCACCTTCAAGAAAGACTTCATATACTGTTGCACCCTGAACATTTTTTGGTCTTATAAAATGCCCGCTGTTGCTTGCTGTATAAGTAAAGTGGATATATGTGCGCGGGGGATCTTCGGTTTCACCCTCCGGCCAAAAAACTGCGGCAAAAACTCCGCCGATTATCAGCAGTATTAGAGATATTAATAAAACCTTTTTAAGTCTGGACATAGATCCTCACTTTTTATTCATATGTAAAGTTTAGCCAAAATGTTAACTAAATATTCTTATCTTAAAATAAGTGGCTCATGCTGAGCTATCACTAAATCACCTTCGGCAAAAACAACACCGCTGTTGTGAGCGTGATTTCGTCTAACGCCATTGATCATAATGGTAACTTTTTGTTTGCCTTCCATGGTAGATAAGATATTATATCTGCCGGGCTTAACGGGACCTTCTTTGTTTACTTTATAAACCTCATCAGCCTGCAGCATAATATCGTTTTCAACAAAAGTTGCATTTTGGCTTCCGTCAGTAGCGTGAGCAGCGTCTTTAACGGTATATCTTACTCCGCGTTTTTCTTTTACAATTTTTTTACTGTTTTTCTTTACCAGGCTATATATGCCGATTGCTATAAGAATCACAAACTCCGTAATTGCAACCCACAAAAGTACAAGATGTAATGTATCCATAAAATCTTCCTCCTGATATTTTATTTTAGCATATTAAGTTTAAAAAAAGCAAGATAATCTTGCTTTTTAATTTTTGTTTTAGTTTTAAGGACCAACAGGTGCAGGTATCCAGTTTGCTTTTTGAGTTGCACTTAGAGTAGCTGCTTTTACTCCCCCTACTGAGTTGTAAGTAGTGACTGTTTTAGAATATTCTGTGTTTGTACCAAGTTTAATTATGAATTGCTTTAATTTTCCTGTAACATCAATTGCATTTTCGCTTGTAACCTTGTTGGCGCCTGTGCCGTTTGACTGAACTATTTTTGCACCGATGTAAAAGGGGCTAAAACTGAAAGCAATCTGACTTGAAGCATTTTTTAGGTCATCTTCCTTTATCGCATTATTTTCGTCGTAGATACTTATTACAGCATGATATGTTATATAGCCATTTGTTATTTTAGTAAGTGCGCTCTCATAAGACTCAGGTTCAACAGTAAAAGTCTTTGTGCCGTCTTCTGCCACATATTTAGTATATAAATCGGTTCCGTCAAAATAATAGGTGTACTTTCCGTCAGTAGGCAAACCCGCATTTAATTTAGAAGTAGCAGAGAAAATCTCCTTGCCGTCTTTTTTGCTAAGTTTTACATCATACTTCTGAGGTGTTTTTGTAACACCATCTTTGTATGTTTGATTTGTTATAGTAAAATCATAACTCTTGCCTTTTGATAAAGTTTCGCTTGCGCGATTTAGCATGCCTGCAATTTTTGTTTTGTCCTGTGAAATTAAAGTTGTCATTGCAAAGTCATTGGCGATAAAGAAATAACCTATTCCTCCCAGTATTGCCAATACTAGAATGAAACCAATAAGTCTTCCCATAGTTTTATCTCCCTTTTTTAACTATTATGTTGATAATTATATCATAATGATAATAGTTTGTAAATATTAATTTACTAAAAAGGTTGTTTTTACTTTTTGCTTACTTTTTTGTCAATATCTTCTATATTTTCAAATACTTTTGCAAGTGCAATTATGTTAACTGTGTTTGAAACTTGCTGCAAAAGCAATTTTAAAAACAGTATTTCATGTTCGTCAAGTCCGCATACCAATATCTCGGCAATCGCTGTGCCAAGACTTACAAGTTCGCAGGAGGAGATGTTGATTGACTTTTTCATATTGTATTATATATGAAAAAAAGAGAGCAAATGCTCTCTTTTAGGCTTCAGGCACTGCTGTTGCGGACATCGACACAGCTCCGGCAATTAATGTTTCAAAAGCTGATGACATTTGCATTTGCCTATTTATTATTTCAGCGGTATGGTCGGTTTGAACAACCGCTTCTTTTAAGTCACACAAACCAGTTGAAGTAAAAGCGTTTTCTGAATAGTTGGTGTTTTTAATAGCCGAGTGAACATATTCTTTGCCGTCAACACGCTTTATTTTAGTAACGCTAAGTTCTCCGTTATATTGAAGATTTTTGTTTATTTCGGATAAAAATCCGCAATTCTCAATTTCAGACTGGATTATATTTTCACGATATTCATGGCGGAAATCATTCCAAGTATAATTTGGGCGAGCTACGCTGCTAGCATTTAAAGAACAAAGATTATACAAAACTCCGATAAAGGCACCATAAAGTGTTTCGGACCTGAAGGATAAAGGCATTTTTATACCTGCGTCAAAAGCATTTATAAAATAATGATCACGAGAAGCTTGCGGGTCAAAAGTTATTGTAAAAGAACTATCTGCTAATAAATTATCGTTAAGCAGTTCCAAGATGTTGCCGGGTTTAACAAGTACTTCTGACAGTTGTTTTGCTGGTTTACTTTTCATTAAAAATGACCTCCTATAATTGAGATCATTATATAACAAATTTCGACATTTGTAAATAGGCAAAATTTTATACAGACTGTTTATTTTTGTTTTCCAAATACCTGTTCAAAAATAATATCATCAACTTCAACAAAACCGCTTGCCTTGCTTTCGTTAAAGCATTTGCGTGCCCTATCACTTGGAAAATATATTGATTCGTTTTTATTCGTTCTGGAATTTTTAATTATTGATACGAATTCAGAACAGGATTTTTTAAATTTATCAACATCCACAAGAATACTCGGATTTATTGCTAAAAATGTAGTTCCCCATTCTTTATCAAAAGTTTGATAATCTAAATATGCGCCATTAATAAGTGGTCCTGTCATTAATTCAACCAACATACTAAATCCTGCTGCTTTATATGAATTGCCAAATGGTTTTACTGCCCCGCCATTTATAACTTCTGAAGGGTCAGTGGTTGGATTTCCGTTTTTATCAGTAGCAATTCCTTGGGGAAGACTTTCTCCGTGTGCTCTGGCTATTACCAATCCGTAAAATGTTATTGCGGAGGTTGCGGCATCAAAAACAATGGGGTCATCTTTTGTCGGAAAAGCAAAACCGATTGGATTTGTTCCAAACAGCGGGTCAATGCTATTAAACGGAGAAACAGTACCAGGGGACCTGCTCATCATAATGCCAATTAAATCTTGTTTAGCAAGTTTTTCTACATAATATGCCTGAGCTCCGTTAGATGAATAAGTATTACGGACTCCAACAATAGAGATTCCTATATCTCTTGCTTTTTTTGCCGCTAAATTCATAGCATAGTTTGCCGCAATGATGGCCGAGTTTTTGCCGCCGTCTATTAGGGCGGATATTGCTGTTTCTTTTTCTATTTTAATCGGATAGTCAGCAGTAATATTTTGAATAGGTGTTTCGCCCGTCAGTTTTGTTATGCCCTGTGTGCTGTTTTTGTTCATTTCTGCCCAAATTATGTAATCTGCAATAATATTAGAATCTTGTCCGTTAACATTTTTTGATAATAGTTTTATAATTTTTTCTCTCAATTCTTTAATTAATATTTTCAAAGCTATCTTCTCCTTTAGCTTAATATATAATTACCTTTTAGTTGACTCTGTTTTTTATTTCTGAGCTTGCTGAAACTATTGTCTCCACCCAAATTTTGAACATATTTGCAACATCATCAGCAGCCGTATAAAATGCATTATGGGGCATGATAAATACGTTTCCTTTATGTTTGCTGAAATCGCCTGTGCTTGTTTCAAATGCCAGTCCGTTTATTTTGCCGTCAGCAACAAGTTTTATAAATTTTTTTGAAACATCATCAAAACCGTTTGCCGTAATTATTATGTTGGCATTTTTATTAAACATCTTTATATAGTTATCATTAAATAAAGCAAGTGCGTCAGCATTTTTTGACAGAGATACAAAAATATAATCGCAACTTTTAATCAGATTTTCATAGGGACAGTATTTATATTCTTCTTTTTTTATTCTCGAATAATAGCAAACATCCATTTTCATGCCTAAGCAAAAATCAGCAATCTGAGTGCCTATTGCACCAAGTCCAACAATGCCGGCTTTTTTGCCCGTCATATCATTAGCAACAGATTCTTCATTCCACCTTTTAATATTTCCTTTAACAAGCATAGGATATTTTTTTGTAAGTGCAAGTGCCATAAACAAACTTCGTTCAGCTATAGCATTTGTTGAATATTTAGGCACATGAGTAACTGAAATGTTACGTGCAGCACAAAATTTAAGATCAACCCAGTCATAACTTGTTGTCGCAAGACAAATTGCTTTAAGATTGCTAATTTTGGAAATTAAGTCATTAGGGAACTTCCAATCAACAATATCGGGGTCAAGCGCTACAACTTTTTCAGCCGTATCTTTAATAAGCGGTTCAAAATCCGGCTTTTTCATAAAGATTACTTTATAAATCTTTTTGAACTCGGCTATTTGCTCTTTTTTAAAATCACTTTCTTTGCTGTAAATATATAAATTCATAAATATTCCCCTTTATCTCTTATATCAGAGATACAAATAATCAAGCGTTTGCGGAAGCTGTAGATATTATAACTGAGACAGATACTCGTCATATGTAATATATTTATCGTACTCTTTTATCTTATTTATTCTTATAATTCGATTAGCAACTGTGTTTGTTGTTTCTTGGTCGACTGAGCTAAACATCATTACACCTTTAAATCCGGTCATCCCTTTATTAAGAGCTGTTATACTTTCAAGATCTAAATGGTTTGTAGGCTCGTCTAAAATAAGCGCGTTACCTTGAGCCAACATAGTTTTGCTAAGCATACAGCGAACCTTTTCGCCTCCGCTCAATACCTTTGTTTTCTTAAGCGCTTCTTCTCCGGAAAAAAGCATCCTGCCCAGCCAGCCGCGGATGTAGGTCATATCTTTTTCCTTACTGAAACCGGCAAGCCATTCGGTGATGGGCATATCGCTTTTAAATAAATAATCATAGTTTGAAGGCATATAAGCTACCGTAATAGTTTTGCCCCATTTAACTGTGCCGCTGAAGTCGGTATCTTCCCCCGCCAAGATATCAAACAGTGCACTTACTGTTTTGTTGTTATCGCTTAAAAAAGCAACTTTATCATCTTTGTTTAGTGTGAAATTTATATTTTCAAAAATTCCTTTTTTTGTAAGGTTTTCTACTACCAAAATGTCGTTTCCTATTTGGCGCTCAAACCCAAAGTTAATAAAGGGATAGCGCCTGCTTGATGGCTTGATGTCTTCTAATGTAATTTTTTCTAATTCTTTTTTGCGGCTTGTAGCCTGCTTGCTCTTGCTGGCATTTGCAGCAAAACGGGCAATAAAGGCTTTAAGTTCGTCGGCACGCGCCTCCATCTTTTTGTTAGCTTCTTTTTGCTGACGCAAAATAAGTTGGCTTGTCTCATACCAAAAATCATAGTTGCCAAAATAGATATTAATTTTTCCAAAATCGACATCGCAGATATGCGTGCAAATTTTGTTTAAAAAGTGACGGTTGTGCGAAACGGTAATAACTGTGTTTTGAAAATTTAACAAAAACTCCTCAAGCCATTTAATTGTTTTTGCGTCTAAATTGTTAGTAGGCTCGTCTAGTATTAATATGTCGGGGTTTCCAAATAAGGCTTGTGCTAAAAGCACTTTAACTTTAAGTTTGGCTTCAATATCACCCATAAGTTTATTAAAGTATTTTTTATCAACGCCAATGTCACTTAGCATTGTCTCGGCACTGCCTTCGGCCTCCCATCCTCCAAGTTCGGCAAACTCTTGTTCAAGCTCGCCCGCCCTAACTCCGTCGGCGTCGCTAAAAGTCTCTTTTGAATATAACGCATCTTTTTCATCAGCTATATCCATAAGACGCTTATGCCCCAACATAACGGTTTTTAAAACGGTTTCGCCGTCAAAGGCGTTTTGGTTTTGCTGTAAAACAGACATACGTTCGTTTTTGCCTATTATTATCTCACCTTTAGTGGTATCAAGTTCACCCGAAAGCAACTTTAAAAAAGTGCTTTTTCCCGCACCGTTTGCACCTATTACACCATAGCAATTTCCCGATGTAAATTTTAAATTAACACCTTCAAAAAGTTTACGGTTTCCGAAACTTAGACCTACGTCAACAACTTGCAGCATTTTAATAATCCTTTTATTAATAAATAGTACTATTTAGTTAAACTAAAGTCAAGTTAATCGTTTTTAGTTTTTAAATTAAACGTGTATACTACTGGTATGAACAAACTTTTAACTGAGCTAAACGAAATAAAAAAACAATTTGGATTAACCGCACAAAACGGAAATCTTTTGCTTAGTTTTGAAGAAATTTTAGCAAGCGAAAAAATTGAGCCGGCATTTGAAGCAATGCACAAAAACGGTTTTTTAAATAAGATTTTTCCTGAGTTTGTTAACGCCATAGGTATCGATCAAAAAAATGAACATCATACTTATCCTGTTAACATTCACAGTTTAAAATCAGTAGCTGCCGTAAATACTCTTTTAGACATTGGTGAGAACCAAAAACATATACTTTATTGGACAACTCTTTTACACGACATCGGCAAACCTCCGGCACTTAAACTGGCACAAAAAAAAGGTCGCTATTACTTTACCGGTCACGCTCATATCGGAGCAAGAATGGTGCCAAAGATTTTAAAACGTTTTAACTTTCCTTCGGACGAAATAAAACAAATTAAGTTGCTAGTCGAGTATCACGAAATTTTTCGATATATGAAACTCTATAACATGGGTAATTGGGGCAACCGCCTTACGCCCGAAAACATATTTATAATAATAGATAAAATAGGCATCGATAATTTTGACTATCTGCTAAAAATCCATAAGTGTGACTATACTGCTCAAAGCGAATTTTGGAGAGACAAAAAAGAACTGTTAAACAAGCGCACGGAGGATATATTTTTATACTACAAAAAAATAAACGGAATCGAAGATTTAAAATACTTTTGATGCGTCACGAAATTGCTTGACATTACTCACGCAAATCTTATAGAATCAGCATAGGCTAAATATGTAAAGTAAAAAGGATGGGGAGACCCGTTCTTTTTACTTTTTATGGATATTTTATTATCATAAATTTATTTTTTTAAAAAAGGTATTGACATTTAGCGTATTATGATATATAAGAGACTTATGGAAAATTTAATATTAACCTCACTTAATAGCAAGAAAAGCAAAAAACATAAGTGACGTTTGCAGTTTGGCAGACGTCAGCTTTTTATGCGTCTTGCCAAATTAGATAAAGGTTATAAAAAAACAAACCCTGTATTCTATTGCAAGACAATAAATACAGGGTTTTTTCATAGTTTTTTAAAAGGAAATATAACAAATGAATTCACAGCAAACCGATCAGCTACCCAATATTTTGCCTGCCGGCAAACTATATCAGGCATTTAAAAATAATCCGGCGTTTTTGCAACCGCTGTATGATATAATGGGAAAAGAAATATTTCGCCCTTATTATTTTCCGGATACCGGCATAAAATCCGGTGAGGGTTTAACACCGGTAGGACTTACGGAATATTTAATGTATCTCTATGAGAAAAAGCCGGCTCTTTTTAGCAGCACAATCGCCTGCATAAACTGGGATGTGCACTGCACTCCTCAGTTTGATGCTCCCTTTCTTAAAAATTTAAGAGCTGCTATTGCCGAAAATGAAGGCAGAACAACTTACATTATTTATAGAAGAAACCACACCGTTTCTCTTATGAAAGAAGATAATAATTTTTTACTCTTAGATTCTTATAATGCTTACGGAGCCAAAGACGCAGACAATCTTCCTTTGCTTTCGTTTTTGCGCAAAAACTTTCCTTTTGCACAAATTCATACGTTGCACGATAAAATACAAAACGATTATCACAACTGCGCTTTTTTTGCAACACACAGCGCAGCAGCAATTGAAAATGATTTGTTAAATAAAAATCAAACGCTTTTTCAATTTGTGAATGGCTTAGATACAAACAAAGTTCACATACCAAATATGAATAATCCGCAAGACCGGCAGAAAATAGAAGAATACTATAATTTAAATATTGAAACACTGCCCATTCCACCTCAGATTGTTCCGTTTGTACAAAGTCTTAGTTTATCAAAAAAAATAACCGAAGGCAGTCAGACTTTTCATGAAGAGCAACCTTGGATTACTCACGGCTCATATGCGCGGCAATTAGACTTTTTTAGCAGAGAAGAGCAAGTAGGTGAAAGTCAGAAGCTAAGACATATAAATACTCAAATTGCTACAAAAAACGAAACCTTCCGCTTCAATTATGAAGCCGGATACGCCCCCACTTCACGTGCTGAAGATTCGGCACAATAAAAAATAAAGGAGAAATAATTATGTTACCCTATCCGTTTTGTTTAGTTAATACACAAGTTCATTCAATACTAGGAAAAAATTATAAAAGTCTGCCGGCGTATATTCCGCTGGGAGAAGGCAGTGAATATTTACACTTTCTTGAAACTTTAACACAGCCGGAATTTCAAAAAAAGGTCGAAGAAATTCTTTTGCAAAAAAATACTAACTGGGCTATTTCGGGCTATTTAGAAAACCGTGCGGTATTGCTTAAAGACTGTCCGCAAATGGTAAGTGAACAGCGTTTTTATCATTTAGGCTTAGATATTTCGGCACCGTTAGCAGCTCCGCTGTTTGCACCGCTTAACTGTGAAGTTGCTCAGGTCGGATACGAAGAAGGCAACGGAAATTACGGCGGATATGTTGTTTTAAAGTGCAGCGAAAACGGAACAACGTTTTATCTGCTGTTTGGACATCTTAATCCTAATAAACTGCCTTCATTAGGAAGCAAAATCACAGCAGGTGAAAAATTTGCCCAGCTTGGTGACTTTCACGAAAACGGCAACTGGTTTTATCATACCCATTTGCAGGTGTTAACACAAAAGGGATTTGATGAAGGCTGGATTAATAAAGGATATTGTTCGGCTTGCGATATTGCAACAATAGACGAGGTATGCCCAAATCCTACTATGTTTTTAAGATAAAAGACTTAAAGCAATAAAGAATTGACATTGTAAATCAAAATCATATAAGATATATGAAATGAGGTGTTGTTGAATGGAAAGGATTTTAACTGAAGAAGACTTTATTAAAGCTGCCGAAATGCTGGGCTATAAATCTGAGCAGGTCAAAGAACATATTGAATATTGCAATCTTGTTTATTATGGACGCAACTGCGACATGCCCTGGATTCATTTTTATGATTTTTTTAAATATCCTTTAAACATAAGTCAATATTCCTACTGCGGTCCTAAGGGTGGCGGTGAAAAAACCGAACTTAATGTAATACCTCCATATAGTTTAAGCCGCTTAAGACTGTATCCTAAAGAATTAGAAAAATTAAGAAACAAAGTTAATAAACAACTAAAATAGCCGTAAAAAGACAGTGAAAACTCACTGTCTTTTATTTTTAATTTAAATTGGATATGTGACCACTTAAGTGTTTTGCCAAAGTAGCTTGTAGGATTGCCTAAACTGTCATATTCGCAAACTTTAGCTCCGTTAAGTTTGTCTAACTTATCACTAATATAAGTATACGATTTAACTGTATTGTTTGTCAAATCAACGGTATTTTATATAAAAGAAACGGAGCAAATTACTCCGTCCCCTTTTGTTCAGCACTTTCAGCACCTTTAAGTATAGCAGTTGCACCCAAAGCTGCACCAATTAATCCGAACAATAATAATAATGACTTACCACTAGGGTCATAATACATCACCGGATTATTGCCGCAGTATGCATAAAGGTTAAGACCATTAATTCTACCTGGCTCTAAATATGAAAGGTCATCCATATTAACGAACCGACCAGTTTCGGGGTCGTAGTATCTACTCTTTAAGTAATACAATCCAGTCTCTGTATCATAGTAATAGCCACGATAACGTATTGGGTTTAGTTCAGCAATTCCGTCAACATCAGTTGTGATTGTGCAGTTACCCCAAGCGTCGTAGATGTATTCGGCTTTAACAACTCCGCTAGCATCTACAATATGCGTTACGTCGCCTTGCAGGTTTTTGCGGTAGTAGTAATCTATCCAGTTGGTAGAACCTGCGTGTCTTAGTCTGAAACCTGTTATTCCGTTTATGCCATACAGATATTGTATATCGCATATGAGTTTTTTGCTGGAATAACCTTCGTCAATATCATCGGGAAAGTCATTATGTTCAATATATCGGCTTTCGGCTAGCAGTTTGTCACCGGAATAATAATACTTAGTTTCTCTTTCTCCTTTTATTAATAATTTATTGTACCAAAATAATTCACCGGAAGAAAGTAAAGACGAGATTACTTCTCGTCTTTTTTGTTATTTTTATCTAATTCTTTCTTATTATCTTGCCATGTTTTTTTTGCTAAATCATCTCGTTTCCATTTACTAATCATTATTATATCTACAAAGAAGCAAATAATAAGTAATAATCCAAACCCAATACATAATTTATCAAAAATATCTGAAACGTTATCGTTAGTATTCCACGATAGTATTAGAAAAGTTATTGCCAAAATAAATACACATATAGTAAAAATATATAGATGTTTTCTTTTCATTATATTTCTTTATACATGGGGAAGGTTTTTTTATTTTTATAATTATACAATATTGAAAGAGCTTCAATCAATGCCGTAATTAAATAAGCCGAGGGATATGACTGTCCCACCTGACCCGCGATGAATGATAATAAATCAACAAAATTTTCACTAAGCCAAGGCCATACTGTTCCACCAACCCAATCAACCATAGGACTAAGCGTAACCATATATAATTGAGTTCCAATTGATACTGTGGTATTAATAAACCCTTTACCAAAACCTGTAAAGAATGCTCCTGCAGTTTCAAAGAAGCCTGTGCCTGAATCAGCTGCCTTTTTAGCACTTTCAGCACCTTTAAGTATAGCAGTTGCACCCAAAGCTGCACCAATTAAGCCGAACAATAATAATAATGACTTACCACTAGGGTCATAATACATCACCGGATTATTACCGCAGTATGAATACAGGTTAAGCCCATTAATTCTACCTGGCTCTAAATATGAAATATCATCCATATTGATGAACCGTCCAACCTCTGGGTCATAGTAACGGCTTTGCAGGTAATATAAACCAGTCTCAACATCAAAGTAATAGCCTCTATACCTAATTGGGTTTAAACTTCCTATACCGCCAATATCCGTGATAGTTGTGCAGTTACCCCAAGCGTCGTAGATGTATTCGGCTTTAACAACTCCGCTGAAATCAACGATGTGGGTTACATCACCCTGAAGGTTTTTGCGGTAGTAATAATCTTCCCATACGGTTGAATTTTCACGCTTTAGTCTGAAACCTGTTATTCCGTTTATGCCATACATATACTGTATATCGCATATGGGTGTTTTGCTTGAATAACCTTCATCAATATCATCAGGGAAGTCATTATGTTCGATATATCGGCTTTCGGCTAGCAATTTGCCACCGGCATAGTAATACTTAGTTTCTCTTTCTCCTTTTATTAATAATTTATTGTACCAAAATAATTAACAGGAAGAAAGTAAAGACGAGATTACTTCTCGTCTTTTTTATCTTCACTTTTCTGCAAAGCTTTTAATCGATTTATGTGATAATATATCTCAAGTCCCCCCCCAAAAGCAGTAATACACGTTGTTATTAGAATAGCAAGAGCCAGTTGCCAATCAACATGCCAAAAAAGAATTATAGAAGCAATTAGCCAAAAAGAGACCCATATTGAACCAAAAATTATTGTAAAATTTAATATTTTTTTATGTTTTTTTATTTGTTCTTCTATAGGAAGTTTTGAATAGTCAATTTTTTTCATTTTATCCTCCAAATAACCATTTGAAAAAATCATAAACATGTTGTGATATAGTTTTGCCGTTAATTTTAAGCGGTTCAATACCAAAAATGTTTTTTCCGTCCCACAACCAACTTAAAAACTGACTAGTGGCAATACCTGCTATAGGAGCTAATAACCACCCCACTACAGGTATTGAAGCTGCAGCAAAAGCAATACCCCATGTCGCTATTTGACTTATACTAATATTTAATAAGTCACCCACCATATTTGCATTTCGCTCTCCCCAAGTTAATCCTGATGCGGTAAAATTATCATATATACTTAAACTCATGTCAGTTATAATTCCTACTCCCATTAAAATAGTAGAAAAAATATTAAGTCCTTTAATCGTAGTTAAATTTCTACTATCCCTATATCCCTTTATTATACCAGTAATCACTGAAAGAAAGTCTGTTGATTTTCCTACAACATTCCCAAAAATACTTAAATCCGGCCAAGTAATTTCTGAAGAGATACTTTTTCCGTTGGCTGAAACAGAAATCAAACTGCTCGAATTTCCTGTAACTGATATAGGATTACTTAAACCAAAAGTATATAAGTTAAGGCCATTAATCTGCATATAATCTAGATTATCAACCAGTGCAGGTGAAATAAATCTTCCGGTTTCGGGATCATAGTATCTTGATTTTAAGTAATATAAACCAGTTTCGCTGTCGTAATAATATCCTCTATAGCGTATAGGATTTAAATTGGCAATTCCGTCAACATCCGTTGTGATTGTGCAGTTACCCCAAGCGTCGTAGATGTATTCGGCTTTCACAACTCCGCTGACATCAACGATATGAGTTACATCACCTTGCAGGTTTTTGCGGTAGTAATAATCTGTCCAGTTTGTAGAATCTGCGTGTCTTAGTAGAAACCTGTAATTCCGTTTATGCCATACATATACTGTATATCGCATAGGGGTGTTTTACTTGAATATCCTTCATCAATATCATCAGGGAAGTCATTATGTTCGATATATCGGCTTTCGGCTAGCAATTTGCCACCGGCATAGTAATACTTAGTTTCTCTTTCTCCTTTTATTTTTCTGGTGCGGATACCGCTTGCATTATACTCAAACTTTATTCCGTCAAAACTCCGCAAGTGCCTTAAGTGTGACCATTTAAGTTTTTTATTGCGGTATACCACAGGATTTCCCAAACTGTCATACTCAAACTCCCCATCGTCAAAGTTTGACAGTTTGTCATTTCCACTATAAGTATATAATTTAACTTTGTTATTTGTCAAATCTTCTTTAGTTAAAATGTTGCCGTTAGTATCGTAGGTATATTTATACTCCGTACCTCCCGAAACTTCTTTACTTAGCCGATTTAGTTCATCATATTCGTATTCTGCATTAAACGCGTCGCATGAGTAACCGGAAATATTACCCCTATCGTCGTAAGCATAGGCATAAAGGGTATTGTCAAAGCCGTCTTTAATTTCACTCACATAATTTGTGGTATATTTTGTTGTCTCACTGCCTGCAATATTGTCATTGCCGTTAAGATAAACAAACTTTTGTTTGTTTGCTGTTGTGCCGAGTTCTTCGGTTCGGCCGAGCTTGTCGGTTTTAACAATAAAGCTTGCGTTGTTGGGTAAAGTTATTGAGCTTAATTTATCGTTGTTGTCATAGTTATAACTATAACTTTGAGTAAGTGCAAGTGCCTTTAAATCATAAGTCGTTTTTGTAAGCCGCTGGCTGCCTTTATTTATTGATGCGCTGATTGATGTTTTTAGCTGTTCGTTTTCGCTTGCAATAACATTGCCATTGATATCATAAACATAATTTGTTGTAGTTCGGTCAAGATGGTCAGAATATGTTTCAAGCTCACCATTTTTATTATAAAGTAAAGTTAATAATTTTTGCTTTTTGTTGTAAGCGTTGATATATTCAAGTTTAACTTTTGAGCTGTCAGCTGTTGTAACAAGCTGTTCGCCGCTTGAATATTCGGCGGTCTGAGTTTTATCATCAACCTGCTTTTTTGTCAGATAAACATTGCCGCCCGTTTTAACAACCTGTTTTGACTTATATTCACCGCCCGGTTCTTTGCTGTAAGTTTCAAAATCATAAGTCTCTTTTGGACTGCTTAAACATGTAATTAAATCTGACGTATATTTAATTTGATTATGCTCATCACTGTTTTTAACAGATACTTTGCTAACGTTGTAGGTGTCTTTATCAAAATTAAGTTCCGTCGTGTTGCCGCTGATATCAGTAACGCTGCTTAAAATATTGGTGCCCGGCTCATAGGTGATAACTGTCTTTTTTGTTAAATCGCGCTCATCATAAATTTCGGTAACAATATCATTAACAACTTTGTGTTTTTGACATATTCTTTTGTCGGGCTCGTTTGGATGATAAACTTCCCAAATTTCTATATCGGGGTCATAATCTGGGTCGGCAGGGTCAATTGTTAGTTTTTGCTGTGTTAAGCCTTTTGTCGACTCAATTTTTGTCGGCTTGTCATTTTCATCATGTCCGCTGTAGGTGATAATATGTTTCTTTTGTTCTATAGCCGACATACGTGTGTCATCTTCATACTCTTCAAATGTAGTCGTATCAGACATTAACTTTTTGCCGTGTTAAACCGACAACGGTGTGCGTTGTTACACTTATTCCTAATACACTATAATATCTTGTCACAGACTCAATTTTGTCGGCTTGTCATTTTCATCATGTCCGCTGTAGGTGATAATATGTTTCTTTTGTTCTATAGCCGACATACGTGTGTCATCTTCATACTCTTCAAATGTAGTCGTACCAGACATTAACTTTTTGCCGTCATAAGTTATTTTCCGGTTAACTCCAATATTTTTATAGTTGTTTGTTTTTCCGTTGACAACATTATTTATCTTTTTTATTGATTGTTCTCTTATTAAGCGGTCTTGACTGTCATAACTTTTAACAGTGTTAATTTTTTGAATTTGGTTTCCTATATAAAAGTTATAATCAGCATTTTCACTAATTGTTTTAGCCTGAATCATTCTTGTTGTAGAATAAGTAGCGGAACTTTTTTCACTGCTGCCAACAAAGACTTTTTCTTTTATTGTTATATTTTCTGACAAACCTGAAGTGCCTTCATCGGTGAAAGTATATTCCGTTTTGATATTTTCATCAGTTCCGGTTTTTATTGTTTTGTTGCCGTCATAAGTAAAATTAATAATATTATCTTCTATCGGTGTCGGCAAGGATAAATATGTAAGTTGCGTGTCGGGGGTTATGCCTTCGGCTGTAATACTGTCAAAAAATGCAATGTTGCTTATTTTTGCCACTTTGTTGTTTGAGTAGGTCATATATATGCCGTGCTTTGACGGTGATACTATGTGCCTTAAGCGGTCGCTGCCGTTATATGTAAGTACTGTACGTTCGTTATCGGGATAAGTTATTTGCACAAGCAGGTCTCCGCTATATTCAAAATTTGTTTGACGTCCGTTAGTATCTTCAATATACTTAAGGCGTTTTTTGCCTGTGATAGTTTCGTGATGAAGTATTATTTTATTGTCCGGATTTTGCCTGTCAGTGATTTGTGTTATGTTGCCGTTGCTGTCTTTTGTTACCATTACTTTATTATTATAAAAATCACTTTCGTTTTCAGCGTCATATTTGGGGCTGAGCATAATATCAAAACCCCTGCCTTTTGCTTGGCCTTTTGCTTGCTCGCTGTTTTTTATTGATTGTTCGCTATTATAGTAATGTGAAATCCCTACGCCCATTGTATTGCTTTTGGGCGATACGTCCTCATGCACAAAATTAAGACCGCCGGCTTCATCTACTCCGCCTGCTCCTGAACGTCCTAAATTAAAAGAATGTATATTCATTTATTTTCTCCTTTTTTTGCATCAAAAAAGACGACACAGTTTTCGGCCGCAAACTGTTCGCCTTTTTAGCTTGAAAATATTTTAATATACGTTTTTTACCCTTGCAAGTTTTAGTGACATAATTCGACAAAGTTTTTTAATTAAATTTTTTTAATGTTTCTTGTACTACCCGCATATCGCACTTGCCGGCATATTCGGATTTGAAAAGTTTCATAATATTTGGGATTGATTTGTCAGCCTGTTTTGCAATTATGTCATAAACTTGTTTTTCGCTTAGCATTTGCGGAAGATGCTTTTCGCAAATTTTTTGCTGGGTTTCAATTTCGGCTACTTTTGCTGTATTTCCGGCTTTTTTGTAGTTTTCGGTTTCGTCACCAAGTTCTTTTATTGTTTTTTGCAAAATTGCTACCATATCGGCATCAGTAAGTTCCTGACCCTTGCTTCGCTTTTCGATTGTCATTAATCTTTCTTTTGCAAGAAGCACCGAATATATACTGCGTGAAATTTTATCCTGCGCTTTCATTGCTTCGACATTTGCTTTTTTTATATCATCTAAAATCATTTTTATATCCTCATTTTACGTTTTCTTATAAGTATGCTCGATATTATTATTGCCGCCACAACAAGCACTACTCCTCCACCCGCAATAATTATTATCATTACGGTGTTATCTTCAGTCGGCGTTTCAATTATTAAAGTAAACTCAATTACTTTTGACATATTTCCGTCGGTATCATGCGCTTGAAGTTTAATTATATACGTGCCATTAACATCCAGATTTGTTGGCCAGTTGTCAGGACGCACTACCGTAATATAGTTGTTATACCACTCAGCACTTGTTTTAACACCGTCTTCAACATCGTCAACTCGTAAAATAAAGTCATATATGTTAAAACTGCTTGCCGGCGCTATTGTTGCTGTTTTTGACCTCATAACAATGATAGGAGAAGAACCCTTTGTAACTTCAATTATAACGGTGTTTATCACAGGATTATTTTGAGAATCAACAACGCTATATGTTAAAGTGTATGTTCCCAACTCATTAAAATTAACATCGGCTATTGTATTACCTTTGAAACTAACAGTTACCATTGCGGGAGTTATTGTAATGTCGCCCTCAATTTCGTCCCATGCGGTGAAGTAACCTTCGCGAGCATAACCTGTGCTGATACCTTTCATAAAGCTTTTTGACATGGCTGTATTTTCGGTCAGGCGCGGTGCGATGTTGTCTACAAACACAAAAGTAATTGTTGCGAAGTTGCTTGCCTTCAGGTCGCTGTCCATTATATAAAAGTCAAAACTAACTGTTCCTACAAAATATTTTGGGGTATTGTTATTTTCTTCATTTAAGGGATTTGAATTTATAAACATAATTCCTGTTGAAGGATCTAAATCATATCGTATAGGGTTAAAGTTGTAGGGCATGCCCAATTCGTTTACAAACACAAGCGCAGGCGTTGTTCGAATAAAGAAAGAAATTTCATCATCTAAGTCATCGTCGTTGCCTATAAGCTGTATTTTATGATCTACTCCTTTATAACTTAAAATTCCGCCGTCTTCATTATAATAATATGTTTTGCTGTCAGCCGTAGGTGTTTTATTTTTAACAGTAATTGTAATTGAAACAACTTCGGTATTTCCGTTGCCGTCAGGAAGTGTGAAAATAATAACATAGTCTTTGCTTACGGTAAATGTTGCATACCTTCCACTGCGGATAGTTATGCCGCTTGAAGTAATTAACACATTGTTAATTGAAAGTGAAGGATTAAACTCGTCATAAACGTCGTCTATGAAACTTTGCAGATCAACTTCATTTTTGCCTTTGTTTAAAGTTACAGCGTTTGCGACAATGTCGTTAGTAAATGTAATTTGCGGCTTAGCAGTATCGACATAAGTAAATATAAACTGCCTTTCTGCACTCACTATGCCAAGAGCATCGGTAACTTCAACTCCCAGCAACACTATTCCTATTTTGCGGGCGTAGGGAGTTATTGTAAAAGTGCCTGTGTGACTATTAAAAGAAGTAATTTCGACCACATCTGCACCGGAAATAATATAAATATTATATAAAACTATATTATCACTGTCGGGGTCGCTTGCAATAATACTGCCAGTAAGAACTGTGCCTCCTTCAATATTAGCACCGTTTGTAATAATATTTGAATCGTACTGCATCACTATTTCATTTACAACCGGCGCACTATTATAAATCTCAATCGTTATAGTTTCGCTTCCTATATTTCCGGTGATTTCACTTTCAAACTCAATGCTAACGGTATAATCACCTACCGTGCCGGCAATGATAGTACCTATAATACTAACGGCCTGTCTTGCATCATATATAGCATAGTTAAAATCATCTAAATCGGTTATGCTTAAAATATGATTGCGTATTGCTGTTTCAATTTGTCCTAATGTGGCGCTTCGGTCAAACCTTAGAGGTATTGTGTTTAGGGTAATTGTAGGTGCAACACTTGAAACATATCGGACACTAAAATATAACGGGTCGCTGTCATAACCATACATATTGGTCAAAATTTCAAAGTTATATTGATCCTTAATAAAATAGTTTGGTGTAAGAACTACCGCATAAACATAATAGGCGCCTACTTGCCCTTCCATTTCATAATCTACAGACAGTTTGCCGCTGTCATCATTGATGCCAATATACAATTCAGGGACATTTGACAAAACATAAAAATTTAAGCCTTCGTTATATGTCACATTGCCGAAGTTATATGGCGCAAGGCTGCTGTTTGAAATAACATTTCCAAGGTAATCGCAAAAAAACAACTCGAGTTTAAAATAATCATCTCTGATTATTGTCACTGTAACAACTTCAGTTATAAGGTCACCATCAAGATAATATTTATACAAAACAGTTCCTGCTGATGCAGGGTCAAAATAGTTAACATCAACTTCAATATCTGCTAATGCAATAGGCTGCCCTTCATAAAGTGAGGCTAAAAAATTGGCTTCATAAAAACTTATGTCTTTAACATCACCTTGGTAAATTTCTAAATGTCGGTTGTTTATTATCTTTTTCCAAAGGCGACAGTCAAAAGAGGATTCCGTTGTATAACTAACAACTCCATTGGTTATTGATACATTATTATTTAATTCAATATAGTCTAGCTTGCTCGGATCTTCAAATTCAAGACTTATTTCTACTCGATAATCAAAACTTAAGCGCAGTGCGTATTGTTTTTCGAAGCAAAAAACTCCTAACTGCGGAATGTAAATAAAAGTATCTAGCCCTGTTTTGTAGCCGGTAATTTCTCGTGCCTCATACTCAATAATGTCATAATCTTGAATAGATTCATCAAAACTCCAATATCCGATAGTGATTGGAGTATAAGGTATCTCTTCTCCGTACTCATCGAGCAACGTGACCTCATATTCTAAAAACGAATACTCCGGCGTAACCGGATCTTGAATGTCTCCGCTCCAAGCTAGTTCATCAAGCTGCTCACATATCTTTAACTGATACCACTGAGCATTTTCTAAAAGAACGCCACTAATTGCAAAACGTCTTTCTCCTGTATCATTAATAAAGTTTTCTTCTTTCGAGGAATAAATCAGAGGGTCGGGCAGCGGCGCGGGATCATCGGCATAAGCCTTGTTAACACCCAAAAACAGTCCTGAGATCAAGGTTAAACATAAAACAAATATTAAACTAATAATTTTAATGTTTCTCATTCACTAATAGTATTAGCAATTTATTGCTTTTTTGTCAATTGTATTGCTATTGTTTGATATTTTTGTCACAATTTGTTAAACTACTTTTAATATGGAAAACAAACAGTTCAGCAAGTTCGACTGCGGATTTATTTGCCTTAACTGCAAAAAAACTGTAGAGCCTTTGGGTTATACTTCACGCGACCACTGCCCTCATTGTTTATGGGGTTTGCATGTTGATATTTTTCCTGGCGACCGCGAAAATGAATGCAAGGGCAAGTTAAAACCGATATCCGTCAAAAAACATAAGCAGAGTTATCAAATAATTTACAAATGCGAAAAGTGCGGCAAGGTTTTAAATAACATAGTTGCAGATGATGATGACTATGAGCAAATATTAAGCATATGCCGTAACATAATGTACAATTAGTTTGACTGGTCATAGTTAAATCAGTAAAATATAAAGAGAGGAAAATATATGAAAAAACTGCTTTCGGCAATATGTTTGCTATTTATATGTATTTTAGTTGTCGGCTGTGCCGAGCAGACTTTTGATGACATTCCGTATACAGTTAGCAAACGTTCGGCGCAGGTTGTTTTTGATAATTTTGCACAGTCAAAACCAAAGACAATGGAATTAAACGCTAAGTATGTTACGACAATAACTGAAAAGACATTAAACGGCACAAAAAAAATACAAATCACCACACTTATTGGAGAAGTGCTAAATCGCGACTGCGTGCAAATTATTACTAAAGTGCACAACGGAAAAAAATATGTGACAGAAAGCATTGTTACACGCTATGAAGGGGTTGAATATACAGAAGACAGCGACGGCAAAGTTACAATAACAAACCCGCATCTGACTGCCACCATACGAAAAGACGCCTTTGATAAATTATTCCCGCAGATTAACAATCACACCGTAATAAAGCGGTATGACAAAAACTTTGAAAACATTAATTATTATAAACTTGATATAAGTATTAACGAACTTACAAGCGATGACGAATTTAACTACCTTCGTCCTGCCGGTTCTGTATTTGATAAATTTAATTATGAAATAGGCATAAACGAAAAAAATAGTTATACTCAAATGTTCCGCACACACAGCGTTTGTAAAGACGGTGTGATCGTTGACGGAAAATTCCGCACAGTATCAACAAGAACAGCAACTACAATGCTAACCTCGTACGGTAAAAATAAAATCAATATTATTATTCCCGAACCTACGGTTGGCTAAAAAATAAAAAGAGAGGAAAACCAATGAAAGGTATTATAATGCTTGGCGGATATGCTACAAGAATGTTTCCGCTGACTGAAAAAAAATCTAAAGCACTTCTTCCTGTAGGAGGTCGCCCGCTTCTTGACTATTTGTTTGACGAATTGGAGCCTGTTAAAGAATTAAAAGAAATTATTCTAGTCACAAACTCTGTGTTTTGTCCTGACTTTAAAGCATGGGAAAAAACTTATAAGGGCAGCAAAAAAATAACCGTGCTTGATGACGGCACTAAAACAAACGAAACCAGGCTTGGTGCAATCGGCGACACTACTTTTGCGATTGAAAATCAAAAAGTTAATGAAGATATTTTACTTATGCCCGGCGACAACTTTTTTAGCGGCGGTGCAATAAAGCGCTTTGTTGAGTTTGCCGGCAAAAAAGGTACCGACTGCATAATGGCTGACACATGCGATGACATGATTTATATGAAACAATTTGGCGTAATAACAGCAGATAGTAATAATAAAATTATAGAATTTGAAGAAAAACCCGAAAATCCCAAAAGCACTATGCGCGCTTCAGCTTTTTATTATTACAAAAAAGAAACTCTGCCGTTGTTTAGACAATATTTAAATGCCGGCAACAACAAAGATCAGCCCGGACGGTTTCTTGCATGGCTTAGCAAGCAAAAGCCTTGCTATGTATTTCAAATTCCTGACCAATTTGTTGATATTGGTACTATTGAAGCTTACAATGCGCTTAACGAACGTCTGGCAAAAGAAGCAAAATCAAAGAAAAACTAGTTTTTTTTCGAATAATATATTAGGAGATTACAAAAGAAAAATATAATAAAAGGAGGCAAATATGAGAGAAAAACAGAAATTAACTTTTGATAAAACTACTACACACTTCTATATTTGGGATGAAGTAAAAAATCCTAAAGGAGTTGTGCAGATTATTCATGGGATGAGCGAACATGCCGGAAGATATAAAGAGTTTGCAGAGTTTTTAAACAGTCACGGATTTATAGTAGTGGCTGATGACCACCGTGCACACGGCATCACCGCCGCAGGCGAAGAAAATATCGGCAAATATACTTTAGGTCAGGTTTTTTTTGACACTCTTGAAGATGAGATTACATGCAGCAAATACGCAAAAGAAAAATATCCCGATTTGCCTCTTATAATTTTTGGGCACAGTTACGGTTCATATATACTTCAAAAATATATGCAGGATTATCACGGTTTTGATATCGCCATTTTAAGCGGAACAAGCTATATGAGAAATGCCAGCACATGCTTTGCCCGCCGTATAGCAAAAACCACTATGAAATATAAAGGCCCTAATGCACCTGCCAAGCTGATTTATAAACTGGGCTTTGACTCCTATGATAAAAAATTAAAAGGACGCTGGCTGTCAACAAATAAAGAAGAGACAGACAAGTATGACGCTGACCCATACTGCAATAAAAGGTTTAGCGCAAAGTTTTTTTATGATATGTTTACTGCTTGCCATACAATATATTATAACAAAGGTCTTGACCGTATGCCAAAAGATAAGCCCGTGCTGCTTATATCGGGCAAAGAAGATATGACATCAAACCGCTGTAAGGGTGTAATTAAGCTTTATAAAACATATCTGAAGCATGATCTTATAGACGTAACAACAGCGATTTATCCCGAAGCAAGACACGAGTTGCTTTTTGAACATAAAGAAATTAAAGAAGTTGTTATGCAGGATATAATGGATTTTATTAATGATAGAATTAAAAAATTAAAAAATAAAAACAAGGCATAATGCCTTGTTTTTTTAACTAAACTGAAACAAATATTATAACAGACAAATTGTAAACATTATTATTATCTGTGCTAAATAATATGTTGACAGGTTTAATATTCTTATCGGCTTGCTGCGCTTTTCGTTTTCGGGCAGGAAGTATATAAATGATAATAACAAGTCCGAAACCAAGAACAGCGTAAAGCCTATAAACAGGAATATTCCCGGTAAAGTAAAGCCCGTTGTCAGCATTACAAAGAAAGCTTGTGCCATAGTTGATGCTAAAATAAAAGCATATAAATAGGTAGATATAACCGTGCCGCCATAATTCATTTTCATTTTACGGCCGCTTAAATATATCACAGCTGCAATAATTATTCCCACAAACGGTACGTAGATATTAAATCCAAACAGAATTACCATAACAGAATAATATAAAACATGACCAATCATGAAAGTTCCGATGCCGGTAATTAACGGTTTGTTGCCCTGCACAAATTTAAATTCCTTTAAGCCAAGCATTACGTCACCGCAAAGCCCAAATATTCCGCCCAGCAAAAGCAGCAATCCCATTGTAAATTCATAAGACTCATTAACCGCAATTATGCCAAGTATTATAAAACCCATACTTGCTATCATTTTTAAAACAAAACTAAGCAATGGTTTATTTAATGTTTGAATCAATATGAAGGCAAAGGCGCAAAGTACCGCAAAAGCCATAACAAAATAAATAATCAAGATTTATCTCCTTATTTTAACTGTTTAATGATGTTTTTAACAAGCCTTTGAATTAAATCTTTACAGTCGGCGCTGTTAGTATCATAAGAATCATGAATGACACAACTTATCTCGCCCACTATGCCAAAATAAATAAACCTAATACTTTGCCTGTCAATTGTTAAGATTGCATCCTCGGTGCGGCCTACTTTGCAGATGGAGTTAAGCAAGGCTATCATTATCTGCTGGCTTTTATCTAAAAGGTCTCTTACTGTTTGGGCATCCGACTCGCTAAGATATTTTAAGCAGTTGCGAAAAGTATAAGGCAGCACCATCCAAAAATTGCTTTTCATGCTTATCATAAGTGCTTGTATATAAGTTTTTAAACTCTGTTCAAACTTTGTTATCCTGAAGCCCGATGAAAAAAACTTAAGCATCTTGTTTATATAAAATATGATGCTGTTAAATATCATCTCGTCTTTGCTGCTAAAATAATCATACAGAGTGCTTTTGCCCATGCCGCAACGCCTTGCTACTTCAAGCAAAGTTATGGCACTATAATCGCAACCGCTGTTTAACATGCTAAGAACTTCTTTATAAATGACTTGTCTTTTCATTACTTCCTCATTTGTTATATTAAGTATATATAAAAAAAATAATTTTGTAAAACATATAGCCAAAGCATTAGCCAAAATAATAAAAATTTTATATAATATTAACTAATAAAAGGTGATTTTTTATGAAAAGAACAAAGATTATTTGCACATTGGGTCCGGCCAGTGATGATTATACGACAATTGTAAAAATGATTAAAGCCGGCATGAATGTCGCCCGGCTTAACATGAGCCACGGCACACTTGAAACCCATCAGCTGCTAATTGACACTATTAAAAAAGCCCGCGCTGATCTTAAAGTTCCCTGTGCTATTTTAGTGGACACAAGGGGTCCTGAGGTGCGGATAGGAACCTTTAAAAAAAAAAAAATAATGCTGCAAAAAGGCAAAAAATTTATTTTTACATCCCGTCAGATTGTTGGCAATGAAAACGAAGTGAGTGTAAAACACGCCCCTATAATAAAAATTGCAAAAACCTATAAATGTAAAAAACTTTTTGCCAACAACGGGCTTATTGAGTTTAAAATTTTGGAAGTAACCGACACCGACATTGTTTGCAGGGTGATACACGGCGGGATACTTAGCGATAATAAAAGTTTTGCTCTGCCTCATGTTCCGCTTGATATGCCTTATATGAGTGAAGTTGACAAAGAGCATCTTCGATTTGCAGTAGAAAATCAGGCAGAATTTATTGCCTGCAGTTTTGTAAATGACGCAAGTGATGTGCAGCAAGTGCGTGAATATATTAACTCGCTGAGCGGCAATCAGGAAATTATTTCTAAAATCGAAAGTTTAAAAGGCATTCAAAATCTTGAAAAAATTATAAAAGTAAGCGACGCAATAATGATAGCCCGCGGTGATATGGCAACCGAAGTTCCTATTGAACAAATCCCTTCTGTTCAAAAGAAGATGATAAATCAAACTATTATGCAGGGCAAGCCCGTTATTGTTGCAACTGAGATGCTTGAGTCTATGATAGAAAATATCCGTCCGACCCGGGCTGAAGCTACTGATGTGGCAGGGGCGATTTATGACAGCACAAGTGCTACCATGCTGTCTGGCGAAAGTGCATCGGGCAAACATCCTATTGAAGCGATTTCAACCATGGCAAAAATTGCAACCGCAAGCGAAAAACATATAAATTACAACAAATCATTTTTAACAAAATATAATCAAACGGGCGAAGTTCTGGATGCCGTTTCATATTCTGCATGCTCTACTGCACGGGCTTTGAACGCAAAGGTAATTGTATGCTTTACAAAATCAGGAAAGACTGCAAAGTGGATAAGCAGGTTTCGCCCCGACGCTACAATCTTAGCCGTAACTCTTGATGAAAAAACCTATCATACTTTGTCTTTATCATGGGGAGTAACACCAATAATTAACAAAGAATATAAAACTTTTGATGAAATCTTTATGCGTGCCGAGCAGCTTGTAAAAGAACACAATCTAGCAAAAAAAGGCGACACAATAATAATAACCTCAGGAGTCCCTGTAATAAATATGGGTCCCACAAACATGATTAAAATAAGCACGGTAGAATGAAAACAGACGTACAATTTAAAAAAGGATTAAAAAAAAGAGTTATAAGTTAATATAATCTCTTTTTTTATTTACTTTTATGGAAGAAGTAAATAATCTTCGTAGGAAATGCCCCAAGTAACAGGGGCGTTTTTTGAAGGTCCTATACGATTCCAATTAAATTCAAATCCCGGCACAGATTCAGGACTGGCTGCTTCGCAATAAAATATTGCATTCAAAAAACTTTGATACTCATAGACTGTTGATTGAAAAACATAAGTAAAAACATCAGCGGAAATATTTATTACATTACTTGAAATATATACTTTCTTTACAATTGACCCGCCATAATAAAGAAAGTCAAAAATATTTTTTGTAATTGATGAATTAAAAAAATTAAATGCAATTATTTTAGGTACTAAACTATCATTAACTGTATTATGAGCCTTAAATAATTGCTCAGGTATTTCCTCTACTTTTTCACCAAAAGTTACTGTTATTCCCCGACCATTAATTCCCGCATAGGAAAAAACATAACTATAATATGAACTGCTATTTTGAAGCCATGGTGTTTTTAAGTTTATGCAGTTTATATTTATTTCTGTTAAATATCTGCAATTACTGAAAGCATAAGGTCCAATATATTCCAAACTTTCGGGTAATGTTATTTTTGTTAGACCCGAACAATTCGAAAATGCTCCTGGTCCATCATATAACCATATATAAAAATTTGGGTGCGGGTTAATTATCTTCAGTCCTTCGGGAAGATTTACTTCTGTTAAACTTGTACAATAACGAAAAGCGGCAGGTTGAATAATTTCTAAATTTCCGCTGTCGGAAAAAATAATTTCTGTTAAAGATAAGCACTGATCAAACATGCCGTAAGGTATCTCTGTCCAGTTGTCAGGAATTGTGACTGAAGTTAGTCCTGAAGAAAAAAACATATTTCTTCCTATAATTTCTAGCTTATCCGGCAGATCGGGCATTTGAGTCATATTCATGCAACCCGAAAAAACCATGTCTTCAAGTTCAATTAAATTTTTAGGCAAATTAATTTCGGCTATACCCGCACCGGAGAATGCGCTCCCTTCAATTTTTATTACACTATCCGGAATATTTATTTCTGTCAGATTGCTGCAGTCAGAAAAAGTACCTGCTGGCAACACATTTAACGAATCTGGCAAACTAACTTCAGTAAGACTTTCACACCTGCTGAAAAGTGACTTTCCAAATTCTGTCAGATGATCGGGCAGGATTATTGTTTTCAAGTTTATACAATACATAAAAACTGCTCCCGCTTGCACATATCCGTCAGCACTTTCATATTCTAACCCAAGATTTGTTAAACTGTCCGGTAAAATTATCCTTTCTAAATTATAGCAACCAATAAACGCATCCGGTCTTATTGTTGCAAGCTTTGAAGTTGGTAAAATTATTACCTCTTCCATAGCTTCGCAGTCTTCAAAAGCCCATTCTTCAATAATTATTACACTATCGGGAATAGTCACTGATGTCAAAAACTGGCTTTCTGAAAAAGCATAAGGTGCTATTGCCATAACAGAATCGGGCACCGTATAAACTTTATTTTGTCTGGATTGCGGATAAGCAATAAGAGTTGTCATGCTTTTATTAAACAAAACATTCTCATATGACATATAATTAGGATTATTATTAGCCACGTTAAACGCTATGGGCCCATAACAGCGACTAAATGCTGAATATCCGATATTTGTTATACTTGATGGAATATTTATTATTGTATCTTCGGGGAGACCCCAGCCGCAAAACGACCAGTCAGCTAAAGTTGTTATTGGTTTGCCATTATATAAAAAAGGTACAGATATTTTGCCGTGTGCTAATATTTGATTCGGCCAATTGCCAAGAATTTTCATACCAGTTATTTCATATGCTTCTTCGTTTTCATCAATATAGCTTAAGTTAAAAAACTCATAGTCCGTGACCCAAACTGCATATAATGTAATGCCCTCTATGAGGGGTTTATAAGGTATATCAACATCTGCTGCATTCGCAAGACTTCCCGCACAGGGATAAAAACTGCCCGTACCATCGATTCGAGTATTCCAGCCTACTAAAATATGACTGTCGTGTTCGGGTTCCATATTTCCCAGATTTGAAGGAAGTATGGTTTCCAAACCCATGCCGTATTTTAATGTTTCATAAATACTTGAGCCGTTATTGTAGGCAAAGTTAAGGTTAAGCTGTATTCTTTTCCACACAGCGTAAAAAATTGTATCCGTATCGGTTATTTCAATTTCTGTAAACAAGTTGTCTGTTGTGCCTTCGCCTGAGGGTAACTCGGCTGTGCTCCAGCCAAGGAAGTCGAAGTATAGCCTGTAGGCTCCACTGTCTGTTGCGTCGGGCAGGTCAGATTGGGTTATTATTGTGCCTACTTCAAGTTCACACTCAAAGATAATTCCTGTGCCGCCACTATAGTCAAGCATTACATCATTTGTCGGACCGCCTATTACTTTAGGAATCCAGCCGGCATAAATATTCTTGTCTTTTGATATAGGTTTGTCAAAATTATACTCGATTGTTAATATTGAATCGCTGTACCACTTCAATGTAAATCCTGTTTTAGTCGGACTGGGAATTTGATTACTTTTTATCTTTTCACCGTCTTTAACTTCTATTATTTTAACTATTGTTTTGCCATTATAGAAATTAATTGTGTGGTTTGAATTGCGGAGAAGTATTATGCCTAAGGTAAGGCAGGTTATGCATAATACTATTATTATTACTATTGTTGTTATGCGTCTTTTGTTTGTGTTTGTTGCCATTATATTACCCTTTAAATAAGTATACTTATCATCAGTTTTTTTGTCAATTATTAAACAAAAAACCGGCATTGCCAGTTTTTATTTTATCAGACTTTAACGCATCTAACCCTATGCGTATAATAAATTGATTACCCAATTTACAAGTCTCTCAGGAAAAATTTTTATTAAAACTTTTAAAAATTTATAAAATCCCGGGACTTTTGTATAGGGCGGATTTTTTCGCTTACTTAGCTTATATAAAGCTTTTGCAATCCCTTTTGGATGCATGCCGTTGTTTTCCCACTTTTCCATTTTAGCAATAGCTATCGCCTCACGCGTATAAATTTGTGATGCTTCGCCTTCCGTTTTTTTACGGTTTGCAGTAAAGTCAGTTTTAATATCGCTGGGCTGAACATTGGTAATTTTTATTTTAAACTGTGACACTTCAAGACGCAGCGTTTTTGCAAAATTGTCAAGCGCGGCTTTTGAAGCTGCGTAATATGCCTGAAAAGGCATGGGCACAAATCCGCAAAATGAACTTACATTTATTATCTTTCCGCCGCCTGTTTGTCGCATGTGAGGCAGTATCTTTTGAATTAAATCTACTGCACCAAAAAAATTTACTTCGAACAGGTTTTTAATTTCATTCATATCGGCAAACTCAGCGGCCCCCGCAATCCCCATGCCGGCGTTGTTTATAAGCAAATCAATTTTGCCTTCTTTTTGTATAATGGTATCTATAACACGGGCATTATCTTCCTGTTTTGTTACGTCACCTATTATTGTATTAACTCCGGCTATTTCAAAATTCTTGCGGGCCATGCCGTAAACTATCCATCCCTTTTCAGCGAAAAACCCGGCTGTCGCTTTGCCAATACCGCTGCTTGCACCTGTGATTAGTATTGTCTTTTTTGCTTCTTTTTTCATGTTGACCTTTTTTATGAAAACAGCCCAATTTAATTTAAATTGAGCTGCTGAAATTTTATTTATTATCTTCCTCTTCGTCTTTCCATACGTGATATTTCCTCTTCGCTAAGAGGGGCAACTATAGCACCTTGGCGATACCATCTGATGCCATACCAAATTGCTATACCTAAAACTGCAGCTCCTACAATCAATATAAGTGCCCAGCCCAAACTTTCGCTTGCTGTACACCTTACAGTTTCATACGCAGTATCACTATATACTCCGTCATATCGCACTTGCGCTGCAAGAAAATATGTTCCCATGGTATAAATTTCAATTGTATCACCATGCTTATATTTTGTATCTTCTTGGAACTTTACAAAAGGCACAACATCGGGAGTAGCAGAAACAACCTTAACAGTAAACTGCCCGCCGTGTTCGTTACGCGCATTATTAATTACCTTGCCGTCTTTATCAAACATTTTGAAGATAGGTTTTTTAGGTTTAATACTTACTTCTTTTGTTTCGTATATTCCTTCAGTAATTAAAGTAATTCCGTTGTAAAAGGAGATAACTACACGTCCTGCAGGTAAAGATATTAATCCGCTTTGCGCAACCGCAGCATCCTTGTCAGGATTGTTTTCATCATAATAATCACTGGGCGCTTTGTATCCAGCATTTTCAGGATCAAGTCCGTTGCCTGCCTGATAGGTAATCTTTATATTAAAGTCGGTATATAATTCGTTGCTTGTCAATCGCATTAAGTCGCCTTGAGTATAGTTGCCTTCCTTGCTATAACCTTGCAAAAGCAAACTAACATTGTGACCTGCAAAGTCAGCCGGCGTTGCATTCACCAATCGGTTGCCTGTTAAAAATATATCTAAAGGTATAGTCTCGGTAAGATCAATATTGTTTATATTTGAAAAACGATTAAGCTCAAGATTGCAATAAGCACGACCTGCAGTATAACCGCTATTATACGGATTGCCGGCATAGTCATTAACAACAACAACACCAGTGCCTGCCGCTACTGCACCGGGCAGTGTAATGCTGGTTAAGTCGTTGTTATAAAGATTAAGATAACTTATATCATTTAGTGCAAAATCAATTCGCGCAAGTTTATTGTTTTTGATACTAAGGGTTTTAAGGTTGGGGACTTTTGCCATTTGCAAATCGGTGATTTCGGCTATTAGGTTGTCATCCAAAATAAGAACTTTAAGTCCTCCCAAAATCAGCAATTCTAATCCGTCAAGTGTCTTTATTTTTTCGGCACTTTCCTTGCCTGTGCCTGATAAATCTAATACTTCATAATTTTCAAAATACTCTACCAAAAAGTTGTCTGTTTGAGGCATCGGATAAGGACGCTGTGCATTAACTATTTTAAGTAATGCTTTAAAAAGTTCATTATTTCCCAAAACATCGGCTGTTAAAGCATCGCCTCTTCCGGGCAGTTCAGGATCTCCGTCAGCCGCATAAGCTGATGATTTGTTTACAAAAGTTATGCCAAGCGCAAATGCCGAAATTAAAAACAATGAACAAACTAATATAGCTGTTAACCTTTTTCTCATTATATTCCCCCTTATATACACTTTAATATTAACATTTCAATTAAATTTTATCAACTTAATTAGTTAACAAATTCAATTAATTGGCTACTTTATGTTATTGTAGTGTTGACAATATCACAAATACATGCTAGAATAACATCGTTACTTATTAAGTAACAAGGATAATTTAAACTGTTTTTTACTTCTGTCTCAAACGCAAAGAAAAAGGTTTCATATCCTTAAAATTTTAATAGGAGGAAACCATGACCGATAAGACTTTGAAATGCAAAGACTGCGGAAACGATTTTGTTTGGACTGTTGGTGAACAAGAGTTCTACAAACAAAAAGGTTTTGAAAATGAACCTGCACGTTGCCCAGAATGCAGACGTAAAAACAAAGATGCTCGTAATAACAGCCGCAAATTTTAATTTGTTTTAAAACACCTAAACTAAAGTTTAGGTGTTTTTTTTGTTTGATAAACAGATAATAAATGCTATACTAAAATAAGGAGAATACCATGACCTATCAGCAAGTTGTAGAAAAAATAAATGAGTGCCTAAAAAATGCAAAGACAGCCGTTCTTGCTACTGCTACCCGCAACGGCGTGGTATCCTGTGCTCAAATGTGTATTGTAAATGATGGCACAAATATATATTTTCAGACAGGAGGCGGATTTGAAAAGATAAAAAACATTCGTGAAAATCCTTATGTGGCTTTATCCTGTGGCAATTTTAATTTTAAGGGCACGGCAACAATCTTAGGACACCCCCGCGAAAACGATATTTTTATCAAACTGTTCAGCGAAAAGTATCCTGCTGCTTACAAAGCTTTTACTAATCTTGACGATGCGCTATTAATTAAAGTAAATTTAATCGAATGCAAGATTTGGGAAATCCCCGAAAATATTGCTCACAAGGAAGAAAAACTTACGACAGTCAATCTTATTAACTGCTCAATTAAACAGATAATCTGCACAAAACAATAAAACTTTTACCGCCTACACCAACGGCGGTTTTTTGTCAAATAAATAAAGTTAATTTTTTTAAATTTTCTTATTAAAACAATTTCCTAAAATCGACGTTTTTTGCTAGACTAAAAATAGTAAACTGGAAAATTTTTGTTTTGGAGGAATAAATGCGGATGGGTTTTGACAAGGATGTGTACTCAAAAAAACAAATTGAGACGGTCTTAAAAAAAGCTTCCCAATTTCCCGAAAAGTTATATTTAGAATTCGGCGGCAAATTATTTGATGATTATCATGCTTCACGTGTGCTGCCCGGTTTTGAGCCCGATCTCAAAATTAAAATACTTCAAACTTTAAAAGATAAGGTTGAAGTTATTTTTTGTATAAATGCCAATCACATAGAGCATAGCAAGGTGCGCGATGACAGTCGTATGAGTTATGAAAAAGATATGCTGCGACAAATTGAAAGCATACGCGACCTTGGCATTAAAGTAAGCAGTATAGTTATTACACTTTACAACGACCAAAAGATGGCGGCAATTTTTAAAGCTAAACTAAAAAGTATGGGTGAAAATGTTTATATCCACTACCCCACAAAAGGTTATCCTAACGATGTAGAAACAATAGTCAGCGAACAGGGTTATGGCAAAAATCCTTATATTAAAACTACCAGCCCCATTGTTGTAGTTACGGCACCTGGTCCATGCAGCGGCAAGCTGGGCACCTGTCTGTCAAACATGTATCACGAATTTAAAGCCGGCCGCGTTTCAGGCTATGCTAAATTTGAAACCTTTCCTGTATGGAATCTGCCGTTAAAACATCCCGTAAATATTGCATATGAAGCTTCAACAATAGAACTTGGAGACATTAATATGATTGACCCCTATCACCTTAATGCCTACAAAAAAATTGCAGTAAATTATAACCGCGATATTGAGGGTTTTCCTGTTCTTAGTGCAATTTTAGAAAAAATTACGAATCAGCCTGCACTTTATAAGTCTCCTACCGATATGGGAATTAATACAGTCGCAAGCGCTATCAAAGATGATAAAGCTGTACAGGAGGCTGCAAAACAAGAAATTATTCGCCGTTATTATGCTACTCTTTGTAATTTTAAGCTGGGAACAATCAAAGAAGATACCGTTGCCCGTATGAACTATTTGCTCAGCGAACTTAATCTTAAACCCGAGAAAGAACGTAAAGTTGTTCGTGTTGCAAACGAAACACATAATAAAACCGGAGTTAATAATGTTGCAATACAATTGCCAAACGGAGAAATTGTGGTAGGCAAAGACAAAGGGAATTTAAGTGCCAGCGCAGGAGCAGTTATTAATGCTATAAAACATATAACAGGGATAGCCGATGATATAAAGTTAATACCCGACAGCATGCTTATACCGATTTCTAATTTTAAAAGAGATGTATTGCGTGAAAAAGATAATCAATTAAGCCTTCACGATGCGCTTATGGCCTTGTCACTATCTGCTCCTATGAATGACACCGTTCAAAAAGCTCTTGACAATATATCAAAATTATACGGCTGTGAAGCGCATGCAAGCTATATGATAAGCGAGCGGAATGTTCAGATATTAAAAAAACTGGGAATAAATATTACTATGGAACCGCAATATAAAAACGGCTACGGAAAAAAGACAAGAGTTTAAGCTCTTGTTTTTTAACAAACAATTTTCTTCTGCCATATAATGCAATAGATAGATTTTCTATCAAAATTTTTAACAGGAGAAAATTAAATGAATAATTGCGAATGCAAACCATGTCAAAACCAAAATCCTGATTCTAATCAGGGTCCCGTAATGGAATTTAACAACCGCTCAATGCTTGAAGTAAGATGTGGCGACAACCGACACACTCTTTTCAGTAACGAAGTTGAAACTAAAAAACTTGTAATAAGAATCCGTAAATTTGTTGATAAAGAATGTGTAGTTGAAGGCGAAGCATTAACTTATGCAACAAGCATAAAAAATGAATGCAATATTAATCTTACGAACGTAGAGTTCTTTGATATTATTCCTAACGGTCTTGAATTTGAGCGTGGCAGTTTTAAGGTCGACGGACATGACGCGACTCCTCGCCTAATAGGACAAAGACTTAGCTTTAATCTTGATGAACTACCTTCAAACCACGAATGTATCATAACCTTCAAAGCAAAAGTTATGTAGTTTTTATTTTTAATTAAAAACCTGCTTAAAATAGCAGGTTTTTTTATTTGTTTCGTGACGGATGGGAAACTTTTTATTAAAATTTTGTATGCAACAAACGCCGGATTTGCAGCACCTCAGCTTAATTTTAGACAGTTATTTAGTCTTTTTTCTTTCGATTTCTTTATCAATCTCATTTTTACTAATTTAATTAAATCAGATAAAAAACCAAAGCATTGCGATTTTTTACAAAAGACAATTCTGTTATGCGACCGTGTTTTTTGACTTCCTATACTTTCGCTCTTTTCCATTAATTCTTCTTTTTCTTATCCAAACGCTTAATACCATTAAATTTATTGAGAATATTGCAAAACCTAATGTTGATAGTGCTAATGGTAAAAAATTATAAATCCCGCCATTCCAAAAAGCTAAGTAATTTTTACCTAAGTGATAGGCTGGAAAAACATTACTTATTATACCTAAATCAGCTCCCATCATACCGCCAAGAAGCATAAATACAAAAAACATAATTAGAGTTATACCGTAAGTTGTACTAAAATTTCTACACAATGTTGCTGTTGCATGCATTAGTACAAAAAGTATAATAGAAAAGATATATAAGAAAATGATAAGTGCAATAACTGCAATTGCCGTAGGTGGTATTATATTTAAAGAAAGAAACAAAACACCAAAATATATCATAAAAGCTATAGTAATAAAAATTAGGTTTACAACCAACTTCGACATTAACAATGTTTTTTCACTGTAACCAAAAAGTTTAAATCTTTGCACAGCCCCGCTCTCAATCTCGTTTGCATAATTTCCTGCATGATTAAATGTTGCAGATATAGGAATCAGTGAAGAAAATAGAATTAGCATATATGTGCTAGTATCAGTGTTTACGCCACCGTCTGTTATTAAGGAAAATAATAATGCAAGACCAAGTGGCAGTATAATGAGATAAATAAGCCCCATTAAATTGTTTAAATAATTTCTCATTTCATATTTTATTAAATATTTATTTGCTTTCATTTTTAACCTTCTTTTTTTGCAATTGCATTTGCAAATAATATTTCTAAGTCGTTATTACTGCGTTTAAAATTAACACTGTTTTTTGTGAGTAAATCAATAAGTTTTGTTTCTTCTTTTTTATTATCACATTTTAAAGCGAGTAAATGTTTTGGCGCAACGATCTGTTTAAAATCTTTGGTCAAAACAACATTATCTTCACAATTTTTTATTATCACAACTATTTTTCCGCAATATTTCTTAAAGAGAGTTTCAATATCATTAAAATCAATTAATTTCCCTTTATCAATAATCATTAGTTTGTTGCAAAGATTTTCTAATTCATCGTAATAATGCGAGACTAAGCATACTGCATTTTGTTTGTCTTTATACCATTCGTTAATTTTTCCCATAAGTTTTTGTCGCGTTTCAAAATCTAATGCGCTTGTTACTTCGTCAAAAAAGGTGATTGAACTGTCTTGAGATAGTACAATAATTATTGTAAGTTTTTGCTTTTGCCCGCCAGAGAGTTGACCAAAAGTTTTTTTTAAACAATTTTCAAAATCTAAAAACTTTACTAAATTTTTTAGTTTTCGGTCTGTTTTGATGCTTGTGTTTAACGCTGCTTCAATAATTAAATAAACAGGCATTCGCTTTGGGTAAGTATTTTCTTGCAAGTGTATTGCAATATCATTCGTTTTAAGTTTTGTGTGAACTTTGCCACTATAATTTGCCAAACCACACAGCGCTTTAACAAAGGTGCTTTTGCCTGCACCATTAGCTCCAATTATTCCAACTCGGTCGCCTGCGCATATTGATATTCCCTGTGAAATATCTAATGCTGTATAATCGCCATATTTAACTTTCATGCTTTCTATTTTTAACAATTCCATATCATCTCCTTGACAATTTATTTTTTATATTGTAGAATAATCTACGTAATATATTAATTATAATGCAAACATTATATCACAATATTGTGAAAGTATCAACCAGATTATGGAGAATATATGGAAATTATAGAAAAAATTGAAGAACTAATAAAAAAGTCAGGCAAAACAACAAATGCAGTGCTTACTGAGTGTAAACTTTCTCACAATTCTTTGACCGCATGGAAGAGTGGAAAAGCAAAACCTAGTCTTGATGCAATTATTAAACTTGCCGATTATTTTAATGTAAGTATTGATTTTATTGTAGGCAAGGAAAAAAGACCAATGCCGACGGAGCAAGAAATTATTCTTAGCAAGATGAACGCAGATGAAATTAAATTGATTAACACTTACCGCACTATGCCTTTAATAAATAAATTAACAATGAAATTATTTATTATGACAAACCCAACAATGTGGATTAAAAAAGGAAAAAATGATTTAATGACCAAAGAGGAAATTGAATTGCTAAAAAAAATGAAAGAGGACAATAAATAAGTTATATAATTATTGCAAAGGCTTTTTTGAGCTTATTTAACCAGCAATGGTCAGCCAATAATGTTTGAGCACAATACGAGCAATCTTTGTAAAGGGTGTTGCCGGTATAGTTATGAAAGAGAAAAGCAGTAAATTAAAATTTACTGCTTTTTGCTTCTTTATTATTCAATAATATTCTTTTTGTTCTGCTAATTCAATAATAGTTTTGCTCAGTCTTTTCTATTCATAAAGCATTATACCTACAAAATAAAAACAGCAATCACTCGCTGTCTTTTTTTCTTGCCAATTTTTGAAATTGGTCACGTCGCACTTTTTCACAAAGAAGTAGTGTATTTAGCGTGTTCAAACGCAATTAAAGTGTTTGAGGTCAAACTTAATACTATTGGCGGAGGGTGAGAGATTTGAACTCTCGCAGCCTTTAACAGCTCTAACGCGTTAGCAGTGCGCCCCCTTAACCACTTGGGTAACCCTCCACGTTGCACTTGTCTTTTATATTTTGACAAATCGGCTTTTATATTCTAACAAAATAACCCTATGCTGTCAATATATTTTGTCTCTTTTGGCAAAAACAAAAAAAGAGGGATATCCTCTTTTTATAAATGCTTTTTGAGAATTTTGTTAAGTTTCTCGTCTACTTTTTCAAAGTCTACACAACCGTTATAGAGTGACTCAATTTTCATATGTGCTTTTCGCGCTGCGTCCAAGTGCTCATACGCTTTTTCATAATGCGTCTTTTTTTCTTTGGCCAAGATATCTATTTTATTTTTAAGTTCACTTTCTTCAATTTTAAATTTTGAAGCATCTATATATTCACCGAGATTTACAATTTCATCGATGGCTCCCGGATATTTTGGATCAATAATATGCGGTGCAGTGCCGTCTATAATACCGATACCAAGATTGGTTATTATTGCACCGTCAAGAGATTTTGGATCGCCGCTGCAATAAAAATAATCTATGCTGCTGTTTTTAAAGGCGTCAGCAAAACGTTTAATAAAAGTACTTTTGCCAACACCGCTGCCTCCTTTTAATATATATAATTTTTTTAAATCATACATATCAATTAAGTCAGTATAAAAACTGACAAAGCCATCAACCGTATTTGCGCTTAAAAAAAACTTTTTGTTCATAACTCACCTTCCTAAAACTACGGTACCCGGAGCAGCACTGTTAAATGTGTTTTTTACTATCATTTTAATATTTGCCCGCTTTACGGGCAGAATTGCATCGGGATGCACCACGTTTGCGCCTTTTTTTGCAAGGTTTTCAAGCGTAGCATATTTTATCTTTTTATAAGGACGGGCGCCCTTTGTTTGAGCTGAAAAATTTTTATTTGAATATACTCCGTCAACATCGGTATAGTTTTCATATATATCGGCCCCTGCAGCTTCGGCAAGCAATGCTCCTGTTATATCGCTGCCACCCCGAGAAAATGTTTTAACATTGCCGGATAAATCACTGCCGTAAAATCCGGGAATAACTACTCCACTTTTTATATTTTTCAGCAACTTTTGTTTATCTATAACAACTTCACCGTTTGGCAAAAATTTAACTATATCAACCGCATCTAAAAAACCAAAATCCAAAAATTTTGCCATAATTTTTGCCATGAGATATTCTCCTCGCGAAGCAATATAGTCTACACTCACATTTTTAAAATCATATTTCAAATCAATATTTAAATTAAGATCTTCGATTATTTTTTCAAAACGCTTTTTAACTTCAGTAAAATCACCTTTGTACAGCAAGTCGGTAACTTTAATATCTTCACTAAACCTTTTGCCCGGCGCGCTTACTACAACAATTTTTCGGGCAGCATTTTTTGAAATAATATTTTTAACAAGTTTTAGATTATCAGCAGATGCTACACTGGTTCCTCCAAACTTTGCAACAATTAAATTAACCCCAGACATTTTAACTCCTCTCTAAGTTTTTCTAAGTTTGCTTCTTCCATTTGAGTTAACGGCAGTCTTAAAGGTCCTGCTTCTTTACTCATAAGATTTAGGGCAGCTTTTACCGGTATGGGATTAACTTCTGAAAACAGTGCTTTAATAAGAGGAGTAAGTTTAAACTGAACCTCGCGGCACTTTTTAATATTTCCGTTGAAAAACGATGAGCATAACTCATTCATTGCTGCCGGCACTATATTTGAAGTTACACTTATAACACCGCTGCCGCCAATGCTTAAAACAGGCAGCACTATGCTGTCATCGCCACTATAAAGAACAAAATCCTTATCGCATATGCGTGCTATCTCTAGCATTTGTTCAATGTTTCCGCTGGCTTCTTTTACTGCTGCGATATTTTTGTGCTTACTAAGGGTTGCTACTGTCTTAGGCAGCATGTTTATACCTGTACGTGAGGGTACGTTGTATAATATGATAGGAATTTTTACACTGTCGGCAATTTTAGTAAAATGCTCGATAAGTCCGTTTTGTGTACACTTGTTATAATAGGGTGTTACTTGCAAAAGGGCATCGGCACCTAATGCTTGATACAGCTTACTTTTGTCGACTGCCTCTTTCGTGCTGTTGCTGCCGGCACCGGCTATTACGGGCACGCGTTTGTTCACATAGTCCACCGCAAACTTAACTACACCTGCTTTTTCTTCTTTGCTAAGTGTAGTTGGCTCGCCTGTTGTGCCAATAAAAACAAGGGCAGCAACTTTGTTTTCTATTTGAAAATCTATTAATTTTTTAAATGCTTCATAATTAACATGTTTTCCGTCCTCAGTCAGGGGCGTTACGATAGCGGTGGCTACACCTTTGAATATTGCCATATTAACCTCTCTAAAATCTGTACCGCATTTGTTGCGGCTCCTTTTCGTATATTGTCGGCTACAACCCACATATTAATGCCGTTTTGAACTGTTTTATCGTTTCGGATGCGACCCACATAAACCTCATCTTTGCCGCTGATAAACTTTGGCATAGGATAAATATTGTTTTTTATATCATCAAGCACTATTATGCCGGATGAATTTTTTAGTACGTTTTTAACTTCATCAGCCGAAACTGAGTGTTCGAATTCTACATTAATGCTTTCGCTGTGCGAGTTAAATATGGGTACTCTTACCGCCGTTGCGGTTATTTTAATGCTGTCATCACCTAATATTTTTTGGGTTTCGTTTATTAATTTTAATTCTTCTTTTGTATAACCATCTTCGTCAAAACTGTCGATGTGAGGCAGCAGATTATCACAAATTGGGTAAAGAAACTTTTTTAATTTTTTGTTTGTAGATTTGTTTTTTAGATCTTCTATACCCCCCACTCCTGCACCGCTTACTGCCTGATAGGTTGAATAAACTATTCGTTTAATTTTAAATTTATTATGCAGGGGTGCTAGTGCAACAACCGCCTGAATAGTGCTGCAGTTGGGATTGGCTATTATCTTGCTTTGTTTTTTTATCGTTTCAAAATTTACTTCGGGCACTACAAGCGGAACATTTTCGTTCATCCTGAATGCACTTGAGTTGTCAATGACAACAGCATCAAGCATTACAAATTTAGGTGCAAAAATTTTGCTTAAATCAGATTCAATTGCAAACAAAGCAAAGTGTATTTTTTTATTCTTTATATTTTCGTCTTTAAGCTCCAATATTTCATAAGAACGTCCGCAAAAGTTTAAAGTTTGACCGGCGCTTTTGCCGGAAGCGTATAGATACAGATTTTTAATAGGGATTCCACGCTGGGCTATAATTTCTAACATTTTTTCGCCCACCATGCCGGTAGCACCAACTACTGCTATATTGTATTTCATAAATTTCTCCTAAAAAGTTATTTTAATAAAATCGGCTGAAGTTGCTCACCTTTAATTGCCGCCAATATCGTATCTTCCGTTAGCGAAAAATCGGCCACAAGCGACTTAGGTTTGGCATTGCAGTTATCCTGACCAAAAGGTATAAAATAAACATTCTTTGCCGTTATCAACTTGCCGATGTTTGACATATTAAGACCCAGTCCGTCATTTGTTGAGATTCCCACCACAACAGGCTTATTGTTTCGCATGTGCGATTTTGCTACCATAACGACGGGTGTATCTGTGACGGCATTTGCAAGTTTGCTTAATGTATTGCCTGTGCAAGGCGCGACAACAAGCACATCAATTAAGTTGTTTGGTCCCACCGGCTCAGCTGAAGATAAACTGTCAACCGGTTTGTTGCCTGTAATTTCAAAAAGTTTTTTATAAAAATCCTCTGCTTTGAAAAATCTTGTATCTGTATTTTTTACATTAAATGAAACTATGGGCAGCACATTGTAGCCGCCGTCTTTTAATTTTTTAATTTCATCTAAAATTTGATTAAAGGTGCAAAACGATCCCGTTATTGCAAAACCTATGCTTAGTTTTTTTGTTTTCATATTTGCCTCCCAAACGAATCAGCCATTGCTTTGGCTGCGCTTTTATATGTGAATCTCATAGGAAGTGCAGGAGCCATTACATAATTAAAATGCTTTGCCTCTTCTGCATCTGCATTAAGACAGTTTTTTGAAGCAGTTTCAAGCACAAGTGCACCTGTCTTTATTGTTTTTAAATCACTGTTGTTAAATATTTCAGCGGGAATGGTATTTATTATCACATCAAATTCTTGCAAATCTTTTTTAAAACTCTCGCCCAAATAGCATTTGTTTGACATTTGATGAGCTGAAAAATAACGCTCCGTTCCGTAATTCGCAACAGCGAAATTTAGTTTTAAGTCTCTTAAAACCTGCGCCGTTGCGGTCCCCAACTTGCCATAACCCAAAATTAAAAAATTTAACTCACTCATTGAGAAATCGGTGTTTTCAATAATCAGCGCTAATATGCCTTCAACGGTAAGGGCGGAGTTATAAATTACAAAAATCTCGTCTTCCATAAAATTTTTATGCTTTATTTGATTTTGATTAAAAACTTGCTGAACTTCTGGCAAAATTTTGCCGCAAAAAACCGCTATGCCGCTTGGAAAATTTTTTACTTCTTCAACGGTGAACTTACGTGCAGGTGAAAAACAAAATGCAGTATTTTTGCCTGCATGTTTAAAGTCTTTTAAATCGTGTGCATTATGCCCTCTTTGTTTGAGCAGTCTCAAAAATTCAATATTACGCTTGTCGACTGTTTCTATGTAATATTCGCCTTGTAATTTGCTTTCCTTTTTCATATAAACCTTCCTGTAAACATCTTATGAGGCAATAAAAAAAAGTGTGAACTTTAAATTGGCAACAACAAGCAAAAAGTGTATAATATTTAATATACAGGAGGATTGCTATGACCGAAATTTATGCAGGCGGCAATCGCGTAGCAAAACTATATTCTGACGGGACTGTTCATACATCCGGCGGAGCGCTGTTGGGTCGCGTTTATAATGACGGCTCTGTTCATGTCAGCGGTCGTCAGGTCGGAAGGTTTAGCAGCGACGGAACTGTCAGTGCTGGAGGACGACAATTAGGCCGGGTTTATGGCGACGGAACGGTTTTTGTAAACGGAAGTCAAATAGGCCGAACTTACGGTGAAAAATCCAAAGCTGCCGGGGCTGCCCTAATATTGCTAATACACAACAGCACTCGTGTAGTAAGCCAAGGAACACAAACTGCTCATACAGCGATACCTATTAAAAAGGCAACTCATCTGCCTAAAAAAACAACAAATATAAAACAGCCAGCACAAAAAAAGCCTATTGTTGCTCCGGCCAATTCACCTCAAGCGTCTGCTGAAAAAATCCCTCCACGACCAAGATTCCGGCTGCTGAGATTTGCAATATTAACTCTTATGCTTATAGTACCAGGTCTTATATATGTTGAATATATTCATGCAAAAAAAGCAAAGTGGGACAAGAAATATAAAAATCAGATGAAGCAACTAAACCAAAAAAAATAGTGTTAAAAAGACAACCTAAAAAATCGGTTGTCTTTTTTATTTTAATATACTACAATAAAAACATAGAGGAGAGATAAAAATGATAGGATCGGATAGAGTTAATCATATTTTAGGTGTTGCCAGATTTTTAAAGGAAGAAGGCATCCGCCGCGGATTTTCGGAAGAAAAGCAAATGGAATTGTTTATGATGGGTTTTTTGCACGATCTTGCGTATGAATTTACTGAACATGGTGAAAAAAGCGAGGAATGCGGTGAGTTTTTGAAAAAACAGGAATATAAATATTGGCAGGAAATTTATTGGCACGGCGTGCCCGAACCTGAATATAAAAGCCTTTTTTTAGATTTGTTAAGATATGCCGACATGCATATTGACGGCAAAGGCAACTTCGTAACTTATGAAGACCGCCTAAAGGAAATTGCTTATCGCCGTGGAATTGGTACGCCCGCTTATGATAACAGCGTAAAGATTGTTGAGTGGCTAAAGAAAAAAGGATATTAAAGAAAATAATGACCGAAAGGTCATTTTTATTTTAAATATTAAAAAGTTTGTTGTATACTAATTATAGGAGTATTTAATGCGAAACAACAAGTGTGAACATTGCGGGGCAAATATTAATATAAAAACAATGTCTTGTGAATATTGCGGGGCAAATTATACCGTAATTAATAAAAGCGCAACTTCAGCAAGTGGTTTCGGCAATATATTACAGGGCAAAACAATAATATCACTAAATGATAACAATATTGTTGCCATTCTAAACAAATTGAACCCTTCATTTATGCCGCTGTTGCCAGTATTTGTTTTTATGGCAGTATGGTGTTCAATAACACTTGGTATGGGTTTTTTTGCCATTGGGTTTGCAGGATTTGTCGGTATAGTTCCGCTATTAATGTTTGTAGTTGGTTTGAGTGTTTTAATCAGCACAGTAAAAAATGTCAGCAAAAACCGCATTAATTCTGTTGTTGAAGCCTGCAAAACCAACAGGTGGACTGAGGCTCTTCAAATATGCGAGCAAAACGAAACTCACAATAACAATTATAAACTGGCATATATTTTAATTAAAGTTCATCATTTTAAAGACTATGAAAAAGTTGATGAAAAGATTGCAAGCATACCTATCTTGGAATTATCAAAAAGCCTGATGATAAGTCCCGTCTGGGGAGAAATTGCCGAACTTTACGGGCGCAAAATTGACAATCCTCTTAGCAGCTCTTTTGGACTTGAAGCACTAAGAAACTATAACAATCATTATAATCCATGGAAAAAAGATTAAGCTGAAGTTAAACTTCAGCTTTTTGTTTATTTGCCGGTTTAGGCGTATTTTGATTATTGTGTAAAAAATCGACGAGCAGTTTATTTGTTTTATTTTCATTTTTTACCATATAACAACTGCCGAATACTCCCCCGGCCGCCGCTGCAACAAAACACGGAACAATAAGCCCTGCAAGTCCAAATACACTCACAATTATTCCGGCTATTATAGGTGCACTGTTATAATTTATCATTGCCCTGTTGCCCACTCCCAAAATATGTGCCTTGCTGATTTGAGTCTGAAATAACCATATAGTAATTATAGGATAAATCAAGCCGTTTATTGCAAACAGTAATATTTGCAGCCAGACAATATCAATAAGCAAAATTGCTAAATAAGATAAACAAATAACAATCCCTACACACAATGCCGCCCATTTGAGTTCATACTTTTCGTTTAATTTTCCTATTATTACACAGCCGATTGCATAACCGGCATCAAACAGTCCGCAAGCAAGACCTGACACAAAGAAACTTGCGCTGCTTGTAAAAAACCATATACTCAGCAAGGAATAAAACATATCAATAAAACATACAAAAATATATGTAAGGCTGTAACCTTTCAAAAATTTTTTACGTATGCCAATGACTTTGTCATTTGTTTTATCATTTAAATAAGACTGTTCTATTGCCGTTGAAACGCTTTCTTTATTAAAGTAAGGATTTTTTCGGTTTTTAATATAAAATATTATAAGCGGGATTACGCTTATGATATATAGTCCAAGACTTATAATAACCAAATACATTTCGTTAAGATTGTCAAGAAATAACCCACCCAGGACTGCTGCGCTTATCCAGCCTACCTGCTCGATAAAACGTGTAATACCAAGCGACTGCGATTTTTCATCAATGCTGACATAATTATAAATTGTTTCGCTGGGAACATTGTTAAACACCCTGCTGAAAGCATCGGCAAGGCATAGTCCTACAACTGCCAATATCGGATTGAAAGAGATAATAAGGATAAAACCCTCATATATAATAATCGGAATAATCCTTAACAGCAAAAAAAGTTGAGGATACTTTATGAGCATTTTTTTTAATAAATAAGTTAAACCTAATATTAAAAGATTTGTGCCGATTATTTGTGCCATGGCAAGTATTATGCCAATTTCGGTGCTCATGCCGCTTTGGGTTGCAAATTTATATACAAGCAACGGAACAAATGCTCCGATAACGGAAGTTGCAAAGTTAGATAGCATTCTGTAAAACTGCAGCATTTTTAATTGCATTTTTTAACCTATAACTTAATATATCATAATCCTACTTTATTATCTAATAAAAATAAAGTTAATATTGAAAAATATTATATGGTATGCTACACTAATTTAAGAAGGTAAAGATATGACGCAAGATAATACTCAAAATATACCGCAAACAGGAATAAATAAAGATGAATGTTCGTTTTTAGTAGTTGATCCTAAAATTGAACCTTCTTATCTAAAACAGGCACAGCAACTTGAAGAGGCTGCTTTTGACGTTGACCGCCCGATATATCAGGTTGGAAATCCGCCTGATGCTATAATGTTTTTAAAACACGGTGAATCTATTTTAGGTAAGATTGACATGAGGTATACAAATGAATATTGCAGCAAGCCTCAATATGAAAACGGTCGTTGGTCAATGCCCGAAACCGCCGAAAAACATGAAATAAAATCGGCCACTTTAAGCGGTATTTCTATTCTTCCTTATTATCAAGGTCAGGGTTTGGGCGCACATATGCTGCAAAAAGCTCTTAAGACACTAAAAAACAATGGTTTTGCCTACTGTTCACTTTGGGCCGATCCAAACGGAAAATATTTAAATCTTTATAAAAAACAAGGCTTTCAGACTGCAGTAAACCATAAGAATAAAATGAATAATGTACTCATGGCACGAGCGCTTCAATTATCAAAACTTCAGTGGAGAAATATGCATCCGGGCAGTCCGCAGGCTATGCTTGCTTCGATTTCAAACGCTATAGAAAATGTACAAACACAAGAGTAAGGCATTTAAGCCTTATTTTTTGTTTGCTTTATTATTTAGCCTTTGTTAAAATAAATCAGGAGATTAATTATGTCAACAGTTATAATTGACGGAACCGCACTTTCGCTTAAAATAAAAGATGAAGTTGCAGCTCAGGTAAAAAAAGAGTTTATTTTAAAGAAAAAACCCGCTCCCACACTTGCTGTTGTTCTTGTTGGTGAAAATCCAGCGAGCAAGGTTTATGTTGCAGGCAAGGCAAAAGCCTGTAAAGCTGTTGGTATTAATAGTAAGGTTATTCAGTTTGATTATGATATAAATCAGACTATGCTGAACCGTGCAATAAAAAAATTAAACAAAGACCCCGAAATCAGCGGTATACTTTTGCAACTTCCTCTTCCTGCAGGACTGGATGCTAATGAAGCAATTAATTTAATCTCACCTGCAAAAGATGTTGACGGACTAACTAACATAAATCTTGGCAAGCTGTTAAGCGGCGATTCTACCGCAATCAAAAGCTGCACACCGGCGGGTGTAATTGAAATGATAAAAGCATATAACATTTCGCTTAAGGGTAAGACCGTTGCTTTAATTAACCGCAGTCTGCTTGTAGGTAAACCCCTCGCAGTAATGCTTACGGCAATGGATGCCACCGTTACTATTTGCCACTCAAAGACTGTTGATTTGCCCGGCATACTTAAAAACAGCGATGTAATAATTTCAGCAGTAGGAATAAAAAATTTTGTTACTGCTGACATGGTAAAACAAGGAGCTGTTGTAATTGACATAGGGATTGTTCGTGATGATCAAACAAAAAAGATTTGCGGCGACGTAGACTACGAGAATGTAAAAAAGAGTGCCAGTTTTATCACTCCTGTGCCGGGTGGTGTGGGACCTATGACTATTGCAATGCTTCTTAAAAATACTCTCGACACAGCACTAAACAACAAATAATATAAAAAATAAAACGCTCTTTTAAGAGCGTTTTTATTATCTTATATATTAAGAATACGTACAATGTGACCTTTCTGAAACATAACTACGATGTCAGCAATCCACATAATAAAACCAAGTCCGATAAGTCTAAGTATTCCGGCTAATATTTTGCCTTCCATAAGACGGGTAATTCCGCCAAGCAACCATGATGTAAAAGGTATTATTACAAGTATTAAACTTACAATTCTACCCAAACCAAAATAATCTTTAGATGCTTTTTTTGCCATATTTTTTCTCCCTTTTTGTTTAATATAGTTTATTATATAACATTTTAGAACTAAATATCAAACAAAATGATGAAAAATATCAAATAATTACGTGCCGACCGTATGGTCGGACAAACTTATCTTACTGTTAATTGCTTTAACAATATTGTTATTTTTTGTTTATAATTCTAAAAAATAAAACGACCCTTCGGTCGCTTTATATTACTTTTTAAAATCATACGGCACACTGAATGCTGCTTTAATTTTTTCAAGTTTTTCATCGTCAAGACGTTCAAACATTGGTTTTGGCACATTAAACTTATGATTCTTTTTTATTAGCAATTCACTTGATCTAGCCCACACATTGTTTGCGGTGGGATCGCCGATTAAGTTAAGCTGTTCGCTCCATGCGGCTTTCATTTTGTTTGGTATAATGGGGCTTGCCACAATACATAAACTTGCACAAAGGTTAGCACAAATATAAAGCACTTTTTTAGCCTCATCATATTCTTCCTTTTTAATAAGCTGCCAAGGTGCTGTTTGTTCTAAATATAAATTGCCAAAACCTGCATACGTCATAACTGACCTATACGCATCTTTCAGTTCTACTCTTTCAAAGCAACCGGCAATTTCATTTGGATATGTTTTGATTTTTTCAAGTAAAGTTTTGTCAAAATCATTAAGTTTGGTTTTGTCACTAATTTCAAAATCAAGTTTGCCGCCAAAATTTTTATCAATCATAGCAAGTGTGCGGTTAAAAAGATTTCCAAGTTTGCCGACAAGTTCGGCATTGGTATTATTTTTATACTCTTCCCACTTGAAGTCCGAATCCTTTTTTTCGGGCAGCACTGAAGTAAGATAAGCCCTCATAACATCAATATCGACATTAGAATCGTTGTTTACGATTGGTGCCATAAAAACACCTATGCCCTTGCTTTTGCTGATTTTTTGACCTTCAAAATTTAAAAAGTTTTGCCCCACCATGTTATGCACCAAGTTATATTTGCCGTTTTGTAAACACATCTGGGGAAAGAATATTGTGTGAAACTGAATGTTGTCTTTGCCTACAAAGTTAAATATCTTTACGTCTTTTTTACACCAAAGCTCACGATACTTTTCTTCGCTAAGTTCTTTTGTTATTGAAATATAGCCGATAGGCGCGTCAAACCAAACATAAAAAACTTTATCTTCATAGCCCTTCATTGGTATGGGAAATCCCCATTTAATATCGCGTGAAATGCAGCGGTCTTTTAGCCCTTCTTTAATCCATCTTTTTGCTTCCGTAAAAACATGAGGACGCCAGATACCTTCTTTTGTATCAACCCACTTTTCAAGTTTATCAATATCTTTGCCCAGTTTTATGAAAATATGTTTTGATTTTTTAAGTACTGCAGGATTTCCGCATTCGCGGCATTTTGCATCTTTTAGATCGGTTAATGCAAACAGACTGTCACATTTTTCACATTGGTCACCATTGGCATTGTCATAACCGCACTTGGGGCAGGTCCCGCCTACAAAGCGGTCGGGCAAAAACATTTTATCGTGCTCGCAATAAAACATCTCTTCTTCGCCTTCACTGATATAGCCTCGCTCAAGCAAACCTAAAAACAAATCCTGCGTTATCTTTTCGTGTGTTTTGGTGTGGGTGTGGCTGTATATGTCATAACTTATGCCCATTTTTTTGTAAATATCAACATGTATTTCATGTAGCTTTTGTGTGAGTTCTTCAACAGGCATGCCATATTGTCTTGCACTCACAAGTGCCGGTGTGCCGTGCATATCACTGCCGCCGATAAAGGTTGTATCATATCCCGCACTCCTGCAATAGCGTGCAAATATATCCGCAGGCAAGTGACATCCCACAATATGCCCCGCATGAGGAATATTGTTAACATATGTCAGCGCTGCGGTAATTAATCTTTTTTCTTTCATTATAAACTCCTCTAATACCAAATGTTCAATATTAAATTTAGCAAATTTATGATTTTCAATTACATGTTCAAAATTTGGTATTACTCTCATATTTTATTTTGACTCCATTAAAATAGTCACGGGACCGTCGCCTTGCAAATTAACCTGCATTTCGGCGCCGAATATCCCGGTTTGAATTTTTTTGAAACTGTATTTATTGCACTCGTCAATAAATTTATTGTATAAAATTTCTGCCCCCGAGGGCATCATCGCATCGAAAAAATCCGGGCGGTTTGTTCCTTTTGTAGTTCCGTATAAGGTAAAATTGCTAACAATCAAAAGTTCCGCTCCCACCTGTGAAGCATCTAAATTCATCTTACCGTTTGCGTCTTCAAATATGCGAAGGGTCGCAAGTTTTTTTGCAAGATACTCTACATCTTTTATTGTATCGCTTTTGCCGATGCCAAGCAGCGCCAAAAAACCGCCGCCTATGCTTCCGACAACGTTTTTGTTAACTATTACTTCACATTGCTTACATCTTTGAACAACAAGTTTCATAATATCGTAATTATAAACTACATTGGTGAGATTGGCAAGAAAAAAAGCCTTGCGGCTTTTTGTTTTATTCAATTCCTTTCATAGTTAGTGCTATTCGTTTTTTATCTAAATCAACGCTTAATACTTTGACTTTGACAACTTCACCGACCTTTAAAACTTCGCTGGGGTGTTTAATATAACTTTCACTGATTTGACTTATGTGCACTAATCCGTCCTGATGCACCCCTATATCAATAAAAGCGCCAAAGTCAATAACATTGCGCACTGTTCCTGTTAAAATCATACCTTCCTTTAAATCTTTCATATCAAGGATGTCGCTGCGAAGTTCAACGGGCGGCAATGTTTCACGAATGTCGCGTCCCGGTTTAATGATTTCATTCACAATGTCAGTTAGCGTGGGTACTCCAACACCGATTTCGGAGGCGACTTTTTGTTCGCCCTTTAGTTTCACCATTGAAGGAAGTTTGTCTATTTCGCCGTCTTTGATGGAATTTTCATTAAAATTAAACATTTTCATGAGTTTTTTAGCAGGCTCGTAACTTTCGGGATGAACTGCCGTGTTATCTAAAATGTTTTTTCCGTCTACGATGCGAAGAAAACCTGCACACTGCTCATAGGCTTTGTCGCCAAGTTTTTTAACTTTTTTTAGTTCAACCCTATCAGTAAACTCACCATTTTTTGCACGATGCTCAACAATACTCTTTGCAATACTGCCGTTAAGTCCCGATACATAACTTAAAAGACTGACTGAGGCTGTATTAAGGTCGACGCCCACGCTATTAACGCAGTTTTCAACAACACCTTCAAGAACTTCTCCCAAACGCTTTTGAGGCATATCATGCTGATATTGCCCAACACCTATGCTTTTAACATCAATTTTTATAAGTTCGGCAAGCGGATCCTGAAGTCTTCGTGCTATAGACACTGCGCTTCTAAGTGCTACGTCATAATCAGGAAACTCTTCCGCACCTAGTTTGCTGGCACTGTATACCGATGCCCCTGCCTCGTTTGTCATAGTATAACTAACTTTGCGAGCTTGTTTTTTAAGAAGATCTGCTACAAAAATTTCACTTTCTTTTGAAGCTGTGCCATTGCCTATAGAAAACACATCAACCCGGTGTTTGTTAATCAGATTTGTTAATACTGCTGTCGCCTCATCAACTTTGTTTTGAGGAGGGGTAGGATACACCACGGTTTTGTCAAGCACATTGCCGTGAATGTCAATAACCGCAATTTTACAACCCGTTCTGTATGCTGGGTCAAAGCCTAAGATAACCTTATTTTTAAGCGGAGGCTGCAATAGCAGCGGCTCAAGATTTACTTTAAACATTTTTATTGCTTGCTCGTTTGCGTCGTCCGTCAAAATGTTTCGAACTTCGTTTTCAATTGAGGGAAAAATCAGGCGCTCATAAGCGTCGACAATAGCTGTCTTCATTTGTTCGGCAGTTTTACTTTTTTCGTTTAAGAATTCTTCTTCGATAAGTTCAATTGCCTTGCTGTCATCAAGAACGATTTTAACTTTTAAACATTCGTCCTTTTCACCGCGGTTAATAGCCAAGATACGATGACTTGGAATTTTTGAAATATTTTCTGAAAACTCACGGTACATTTCATAAACTTTGCTCTTTTCGTTTGTTTCGCCCGTTAGATTTGTTTGGATTTTTGCAATACGCCCCAATAGCTCTCTTAAAGCTTTTCGGATATTTGCGTTGTCACTTATATTTTCGGCAACTATATCAAGAGCACCGGTTATGGCGTCCTTTATATTTTTAACTTCTTTTTCGGCGTTTACAAAATTTGCAGCAAACTCTTCAAGCGTACCGTCAAACCTGCCCGACATTATTGCTTCGGCAAGCGGAGTTAATCCCTTTGCAATAGCCACACTGGCGCGGGTTTTGCGTTTGGGCTTGAAGGGACGGTAAATATCCTCAACCTCTGTAAGTGTTTTAGCTTCGGCAATTGCTTTTTGAATCTCATCTGTCATTTTTTCTTGCTCAGTAATTGACCTGGTCACTTCTTCTTTGCGCTTTTCAAGATTTCGCAGATACGTTAGGCGATCGCTAAATTCCCTCAACACCTGGTCGTCGCAGCTTTCGGTGAGTTCCTTCCGGTAACGTGCAATAAAAGGTAGGGTGCAGCCTTCATCAATCAGATTTATAATGTTTTTGGAATGCTCTTCTTTTAAGCTAAACTCCATACTTAAAACTTGTGTTATGTCCATTTTTTACATCCTTTTTTGTAATTACTCCATAATCGTATCACAAAAAAGTAAAAATCCCAAACTAAAAATAATGGTTTTTATGGTGTGAACCTAGCCAAACAATTTGCCTTTTTGGTAAATAATATATTATTATATATATATACTATATGCAAAATTAGCTCCCGAATAAATATATTAAAACGGAGAACAAAAGTGAAGAAAAGAATAATAGTTATTATAAGCTGCTTATTGCCCGTGCTTGCAGGACTTGCCCTGGGCATTTATTTTATTGTGTCACGTCCGCCTGACATTGCAAAGGTAGAAATCACAAATGAAATTCAGTTTGTCAATACCGGCGAATCTTTTACTTTGGATTTAAGTATAACCCCCAGCAATGCAAACCCTGATGAGGTTATCTGGTATAGCAGTGACATTGATATTGCTACCGTTAATCAAAGCGGTGTTGTTACACCTAAAAAGGACGGTGAGGTTACTATCACCGTTGTTTCAAAAAAGAACAGCAAAATAAGCGCAAGCATAACTTTTACTGTGCGAACACAAAACGCGCTGCTTAATATGCCAGACCGCACTGTGCAGTATGACGGCAATCAACACACAACTTCTGTGACGACGCCACCCGACGGCGCGGTACTTTCTTATAGTTACGTAGGAATTTTAGGCACAAACTATCCGACAACAGATATTGCACCTAAAAATGTTGGGGACTATTCAGTACGCGTCAATCTTGAAGGAAGCCAGGCCTATAGCGTAGCCTTTTTAAAAATAACTCCCAGACCTGCTGTTATTATCATACTTGCCGCAACAAAAGTTTTTCATGATGCTGATCCTGTTTTTGGAATACTTAACGATACGCCAAGCGGACTTGTTGGCACCGATACCATAACTTTTGAATTTACTCGCAAGGCAGGCGAAGATGTAGGTGCTTATGCTATATCAATTTTAGGCGCAGTAGGAAACTCTGTTCCTGTAAGCATTACAGGTAATGCTAACTACAGTACAACATTTGTCGGTGCAAATCTTAATATTACAAAGCGCACTGTTAAAATCGTAATTGAAAATTGCCAAAGTATTTATGGTGACCCTGTTTCTGGTTATGCAAGAGCTTTCACAATTTGCGATCTTGAGGGCGATCCGCTTGATATTGACTTGTCAAATGTTACAGGTAATCTTACCGTTTCAGCAACCGGCATAAGACCTAATGCAGGTACTTATGAGATTACGGGTGCAAACTTAAGATCTGACAATTTAACCTTTGCTATTCCCGCTAAAGCGGATTATGTCATCACAAAGCGAGTAGTGCGCATAACTCCCCGTGAAAACCAGGGCAAATATGCCGGTGATGCTGATCCAACGCTGCTTTTTGACGTATCAAACAATATTGTTGCCGACGGTCATTCATTTACGGGAATTCTTAACCGTCTTGAAGGAGAGGTTGTCGACACTTATGCTTATGGTCTTGATGACACAATCACTTACACCAATTATCAACCCGAACTTTTTGTAACTGATCTTTTAGTGTTCGCTATAAGACCTAACGAAATTGAAATCCGTCTTTCTGATATTTATACTGATTATAGTTTGGGATATAGTACTCTACAAAAAAATGAACTTGTTTATACCGTTGTTATTAATGGTATATCTTCAGTTGTAGCTCTTGATGAGGATGACATGCTGACACTTAAAAATGGAGATCGTGTCAAAGTCTTTCCTCAAACAGGCACTGAACAGTCAATGACAAGCAGTGAAATTGCTGTATATTATAAAATCTTAGATATTAAATTTCAGTCTGAAGCAATATTTGAATATAATAATCTGGACGATGATGCTAGGTATAACATTAATTATTATACTTTGACACGTAAATATATTAAAAAACTTGACCTTATAGTTTCAGCCGAAAGTTTAAACAAAGTTTATGGCGAAAGTGATCCCACACTTACTTTTAGTATTGATGGTCTGTATGACACAGATACAAACTCTGTTATAAGTGTATCTTTGCTAAGACGCCCCGGCGAAAATGTGGGTAAATATGATATATATTTAGCAAATCACACTTTAAATGCAGGATATTATAAAGTAATATTTAATTCCGCTATTTTTGAAATTACAAAACGAGCGCTTACCATAACAGCTGATAATATTACCGTTTTTTATGGCAATACGGCAAAAGCACTTACCTATACAAGCGAAGGTCTGCTTGGCAGTGACAGTATAGGCGGCAATCTGACACGTGAAGCAGGCTTTAACGTAAGATATAATTCAAGTGACGAAATAATAGGTTATGAAATTTATGGAACTTCGCTTATTATAAGCAATAATTATGATATTGTTTTTGTTGGCGCAACCTACACCATAAATCCCCGCACAATTGATGTGACACCAATTGCCTTCTCAATAACATACGGTCAGACAAGCCCCATATTAAACTATGAAACAGAGGTTGATGAAAGCGAAGAAAGCTTCAATTCCACTTTATTTAAGCCAACCGCAACGGGAGCTCTAAGCGTTTCATATGGTACAAGACTAACAGCCGGTGTCTATCCTATTCAACTTGGCACACTAAATTTTGGCCGCAACTTTGAAATAAGATTTAATGATGAAAAGAAACTTACTGTAGATAAATTAGAAATTGAAATATCTTTCACTCCCATAACCTTCTCGGAAGAAGATGACTTCCCTACTCCAAAACCCAGGTTCACACAATTAGCTTCAGGCGTAATTGGTTTAGCCAGCGGCGACGAAGCTGTTTGGAAAACTCTATTTGAAGCCGACTATGTTATAGAAGATGCAAATTACAGACTGACATTGACCAAAATAAAAGACAGCCTTGATATTAATTTTGGAAACTTAACCGTAACAGACAGTTATACAATTACTTTAAGCGATTCTCAGGACATCGTGTTTTATAAAAGCGCTTCGATTATGGATATTGAAATTACTATGGACGTAAACAAAATAACCTTTGGAAATGTACTAAATTTAAACAACTTCGGCATAGTTATTGCAAATTCTGCTTATGCTGACGAATATTATTTAGATTTAAGTGATGTTGCACTATTACCCTCGCCCTTTACCTTTACTAAGCCCGGCAGCATGTCAAACAAACTATTGCCCGCTGATGCCGGCAACTATACCGTGGGCATAGTTAGGTCGGATTTGGATAAAATAAAAATTCTTCGTAAAATCGATGATGAGCCCTTTACTTCCAGTTTTGTTTTAAACATTAGTTCTTATGGTTATTTCACAATCGATAAGGCAACGCTTGAATATAACATTGAAAATTTCTCTCTAACAAATCTGATTTTTGATACAAAGGTTGTAACAACAACACCCGGTCCGGGCGAAGCAAACACTGTTCTTTATTATAAAAGCGGAGTTTATTATTTTGACGGGGCTCTAAAAGTTAACGCAGGAGCTTTTGTATTTAATGCTGCACCAAAAGCCGGAGTTTTCTTTACGACAACACGTGTTTATGAATTTGCGGCAAGCAGCACAACTACTTATCCTGTTTCAATAACCTTCTCGCCTGATGATAAAAACTTTAGCGATGTGTTGCTCATATTGTATTTAACGGTAGAACGAAAGTCTGTTAACAATGACAGTTCGCGGTTCACTTATGAGTGGGAAGATATTGACAATGAAGACCCCAACCCTGTCTTCAGAACGCTTACACAAAGACCTAACACAATTACAAACAGTAACCCTGAGGTACAGAATGCAATTGCAAGCATATCATATACTTATTTTGGTTTTACTTATAATACGAACGGAAGCCTTACTGTAGTAGATGAATTAAATGCAAAAAAAGATATTTGGCTTGAACCTCTTATATCAGATAATAACGCAAACCGACTTAGGGAGAACGGTTTGTTTGTGCACGACGGAACTTACTATACTACAAAGTTTGTTTATGAGTTAATTAACAGTGCAAGCGGTAGCGAGAAAAAGAGTTATATAATAATGTTTTATTCATCAAGTGCGCGCATCTTCCTATTTGTTGACAGTGACGATGTTACTTATACTATCGACCCGTCACATTATATAACGCCTATACTTGCCCCAAATGCACCTGCAAATCCCGGTTTTTATATAGTTTTATCCTCTCTTGTCAGTGCAAATAATTATACACTTACAACAACTTCGTTTATTGGCGCTTATGAGATATTTAAGGGCTCGGTTGTTCTTACAAATGTAAAAGAAGAATTTGAATATCTTGAAAACTTAATTTTTACCTATTCATCAAATCCTGTTAACCAACTTGCAAACGTTGTTGGCTATAAATATCGTGTTGGTGAAATAATGGGTGCTGATTTTAGCGGCATTCCTACTGATAAAGGAGAGTATTATGTAATACTTGAAGTAAATAATGCAAACTATTATCATAACAAAGTTTATGCATTTAAAATTAAAGAAGCGACCGTACGCATTGTTGTTGAAAGCACTATATTCCAATATAGAAATCCTCCTGTGGAATGCACACCTTCATTTTATCTTTATATAAATACCACACTTATCGGAAGTTATAACAGCACAACTGACGTTTTGTGGATTAGTGAACATTTGCAGGAAAGTGATATTACACTTTCTTACTTTGGACAACTGAACAAAGGCACAAAATATCTATTAACTAACATTGCACCCAGTAACGCAGGAACTTATTATCTTATAATAGAGGTTTCAAATAGCAATCTTATAGGTAAAAACTATGACAATCCCACTGATAAAGAAGTTAAAGACGACCAAAAGAAATTTGAAATCCTTCCCCAACCTTCAACTACTGGCATAAAGATTTATGCTTACGATTTGCCGTACAACGGAAATTATACCTCAGCACAACTTTATAATTTAATACGCTTTGGCACAAACGGTGAAAACGGAATGGTGCGAGTGCCCCTAGGCGAACAGCCTCTCGTAGAAGATAATACAATAGTACTTACTTTATATGTTAACACCGTAACAGGCGAAGATGTACCTTTTAAAGATTCTACTATAATAAATCCGGGCAATGAAAATAAATGGATGGAACTTGTTAACAGATCGGGCAACAGTGTTCAGATTTATCTGAAAATTTCTTATAGTGACGGAAACACCGCCACAACAATATTACGTGCATATTTGACAGTTACACGTGCTATGTTGTCGTCCAGTTTATTTATTGTGCCGTCAGGCGACGTTAAGTTTACCGGAAGTTATATATTTAGAACTTTGCTTCGCAACCCTTATCCTGCAACCGGAACTGCGCTGCCCGACACTGCAGGACCTTTTACGCCCTCAATAGACCGTTTGGGCACTTCTGCTACGGGCTATTATTTTCGCCATACATATCCGGGTCAGTTTGAAGTTCTTTATAGTTATAGGCAAATCAGTCATTACGATTCAAACCAGCAGCCTGTATGGGTAAACATGGACTGGGCACCTCATGTTGTTAATGATGCGGGGCGAAAATATGAAGTTAAAATCCGAGTCGTGTTGTTGGATTCTTCAAGCTACATGGGCAGTGATTTAGAATTTACCTTTCAATTTAACATACTGCCAACTTACTTATCTACCCTTAATGCAAATATGGAATTTGATGTTGCTTATGACGCAACTTATAAACCGGTTGACTTAATATTTGTAAATGAAGAGCAGGTTATTTTAAATGTAAGCTATGCTGACTCGCCGTCAAGCTATGGCATAACTTATAGCCGTAAGTATTATATACGTGACGGTGATCAGTTGTCCGGTCCTCCGCGTGACGCCGGCAAATATCGTGTTGAGTTTATATTGCTTGTTCCTTCTGCATATGCTAACTGTTTTACAACAGGTGGATTGCATGCTTCTACAGTTGTTATTTATATGAATATTATCCCAAAACATATAGGTACTGCCGACGATGTGAAAACTTTTGTTGACTACGACGAAAGCATAACATATCCCGATCTGCCCAACACACAAATAAATTCAAATAAATTAAACAACTATGACAATTTGATTTCTGGCTTATATTCTGCAGATGACTTATTTATCACTTATTATACTGACGAACAGGGAGAACAGCCATTTGAAATTTGGAATCTGTTTGTACTTCCCGGATTAACCGGTGACCGTTATTATTACTTCAGAATAACAACAACAAACGAAAACTTTGCAGCCAGTGATGTTATTAAATTTTATATCTCAAAGCAATTGCTTGATGTTAAAACAAAATATCCTTTGGAAACTTTTAGTCTTCCGTATAACGGAGAAACTCAAAATTATCCGTTTGAATATATCGGCGCGTATACAACAGACGGTATTGAGTCTGAAATCATTTCACTCATCTCAGAAAACTATCGCCTAGTTTATACAAGAAACGGTGTCACTGGCAGCCCTGTGCTTCCGGGCGACTATATAATTGATATCACAATACAGCATTCTTGGTATAAAGGCAGCACTGGCGGTACTCCGATAAATTATACAATTATGCCTTCAAATACCATTGCAGGGCCTGTTTCAACAAGTTTTGAATATAAAAAATTTACCTTAGCTTGGGACAACGCGGGTGACCATCCCTTCGGTATGACAAGCGGCGGCGCTAGCATAAGCGGCAAGTGGCTTTATACCATAAATGATTATGATGGGTTTAAAACATCATCGGTTTACTTATCATTAAGTCAAAGTTTAAAAGATACAATAGACGATTTTGCTTCAAGTCTTTCAACTTATCAGGATTTAAACAACTTAGCAGTGGGCTCAGGTTATGAGAGGCTGGCTATATTTATCCCCGATGATTTAGAGAGTTTCAAAATACAGCCTGTGACTGTTTATTATGACGTTACAAGACAAGTTGTAACTGAAACAGGAAAGGCTTTTGTGCATGACGCAAATGCAATAATTAGCCGAATTAATTTAACAGACGGAAATTTGGTATATACTTTTAACTCTATTTCTATTAACTCAGGCACCAGTTTTATAGTATCAAATGCAGGCGATTCCAACGGAACTTTATTGCAATATGTCGGAAATGAAACTGCAACCTTTATATTAGATTCAAGTATTACAATTACGGATAGTGATATTAAAACTGCCTTAGGTTCACCAACAAAAATTGTAACTAAATCTGTAACTATGACAGTACTGACCACCAACTATCAGTGGGAGGTTACTTATAATGCTAAGATAATTGTAGCAGCGCTTAGTGCGATTGAAACCTCAGTTTATACAAAAAGTTTTGATAATGTTGCCTTAAACCAAGGTGATCTTTATAAAAACAGTTTGGGCAATTTTAACAGAACTCTAAAGCCAAATAAATCTATTATTCAGGCTGCAAGTGACGCCGAATATAATACCATAATGGGCATACTTGTGGGTACACCTATAATCATTCAGCGTTCGGGCGCAGCCTTCCAACAGTTCAGTACAGTCGGCGAACGTGAGTTTAAAATAACTGTTAATAGCAACAATACCAACATCTATTTTGCATCTACTGACTTTATTGTCACAGTCGACATTATTAAACTTGATATAATAGCTTGGGTTGATTCTTCTCTTGTATCATTAGTACCTCCTGCCGTAAACTTAAGAGTTGACCAAACTACTTTTGTGGGGGAAATTGAATATTATCAGTTAAATATATATGCATTAATCGCGACCTATGGCATCACCATAAAACCCGTTGGTGGCACAGCTCTAGGCTCGGCAGAGATTGACGGCAGCGCACCTAGCGGGACTTATAGATATCGCTTCAGCGGAATATCTTTGAATTCTGATATTGATTATGAAATAAATATTGCACTTCAAAGCAGCTATGCGGCAAATATAAATCTTAGTCCAAATGCTATTAGTATTTATGTTATAGAAGAGCCTATAATAGATCTTGGTAATATTTACTTTAACGACAGCTTGTCAACCGGTGCTATTTTAAATAAAATCAAAAGTCTTGGCAGCGAATATGCAATGTTTAAAAATGCTACCGAAGTTAGTTACACACAAGAATATATGGATTTCTTATTTCAGTTTAATACTTCCTATATTTTAAATGAAGACACTGTTGTGTGGCTAAATAAGGGACTTGATTGGGATTATACTCAAGGCGGCACAGAAGTTCAGGATGGCGCAACCAAACGATATAGTTTTGCTTTTGGAACAGGCGGTATAACTAGAATTTCTAATCTGCCCATTAATATAACCATTCCTTCAGGCGGAGAAGAAAGTGAAACTATAAGCGTTCAACTTACCTTTAACGTAGTTCATAATCAGTTTATTAAACATAAAGCAGCCTCGCCCAACACCTACACTTATTCAGGCTCAGGGCAAGGTCCTGAAGTATCTGACTTTGAGTATTATTATGAAGGTTTTATATATACCGTTATAGTATCAGAAATTGATGGTTCTGAACAAGTTAATATAGATAAGCAATCAATGATATATTCTATAAGCAACCCGTCACTATACTACCAAATTCAATATAGAATTTCTAATAGTTTAAGTTATTCATCTTCTAAGTATGTGAACGCAAACCAGTATGTGGCACAGGTTTATTATAATCATTCAAGTGACAGATCTTTCGCGTTAGAGTTTCCATTCGAAATAAGTAAAGCTAACCGTAGTTTTACGTTACCTGCTCAAACATTTATTGTAGGAAAAACAAGTCAAACAATAGGTTTGACTCCTATGGGACTTCCGGACGGCGTTAACGTAAGTTTTACCTATGACGGTTCGCCTGTTGTTCCTACAACAGCAGGAAGTTATTTTGTTGTAGCCACCATTGAAGATGAAAACTACTATGGCCAGGCCACATCAACTCTTAATATAATAAAGGACTCACCTGTTATAAGTGACATAGTATTGCCCGACCATGAATTTAACTACAGAGATGTTTCGGTCGGCTTCGTTGCAAAAAATATAAATGGAACTAATATTACTGGAAACGCCTACGTTGTATATCACAACCTTTCAAACGGCGAAGTATATAACACAAACGGCGTATCTGAGGCAGGTTCTTATGAAGCCACTATCACCTATCCAGGTGATGCTACGACCTATAACCATGTTGAAGTTGTAGTTTATTTTACAATACGTGCCGCTGAGGCAATCTTTGATATTCAAAACTTAACAGTTTCTTATACAACCGCTGCTCAGCCTCTAAATGTTACGGTAAGCGGTTCGAGCGTAGGAATAAGTATAACTTATAACAACAGTTCTTCTGCGCCTATTAATGCCGGATCATATACAGCCGTTATTATTTTTGCAGGAAACCTAAACTTTAAACCAAAAACTGAAACAGTAGTTTATACCATCCTTCCAAAAGAGATTATCTTTAAATATATGAACGAGGAATTAGATGGCGTATTAAGAATTACTTATGGTGCTGCGGGTGGTATGTTTGCAACATCACCGACAAATACACCTTCTAGCGAATATGATATCAAATATCACGGTTATCCTTATCTTGCAACCTCATTAAATCTTGGTGCTGCCATTGACCTTGGCTCCACTCAGCCAACACTCCCCGGTGTATATACCGCAACAATTACTCCTAAAACAGGTGTAATAAATTATGCCGGCATTGTTATAAAAAATATTGTTATTTCAAAACGTGATGCCGATATAACTATAACCGGCGAAGAGGAATATGTGGCAGGCGATCCGCTTGACATAACAGTAATAAATCCTCACGAATTATCGCTTGAATTTATTTATACAGGAACTATGCTTTATGGATCACCATACTACAGCATGGAAGCGCCTAATAATGCCGGTAATTATGTAATGATGGTTTCTTTTGACGGCGATACACTTACAGCATCTTTCTTTGGATTAAAAAATATTACGATATTAGAAAAAGTAGATGAAGAAGACCCTGACGAAGAACTTGTAAATTATACAATAAGTGGTCTTATGCAGGTATATAACGGCTCAGCAAAACAAATTACAATATATGCCGTTGATTTTGAAGAGACCCCTTTAACTGTTGACACCATAACTTATAACGACTCAGCAATATTGCCAATAAACGCAGGCATATATATTGTAGTTATCAGCTTTGTTGAAGATTTTGCACCCATAACTGTAACAATGGAAATTTTAAAGGCAAAGCAGTACATAAATTATACTCTGCCAAGTCTAATTTATGATGGCAACCATAAGAGGCTGACAGGACTTAGTGCACTTGGCGGCATATCAGTAAATACTCCGTTATACTCAGTAGTCGGAGGCATTGCAACGGGCAGCGACTACACTCAGGCAGGCGAATATATTGTAGAACTTAGTGTAGACGAAAGCACAAATTATGAAGGTTTAACTATTACGGTTAAATATGTGATTGAAAAAGCTACACCTGTTATTGAATATACTTTGCCTTCAAGCTTTGTTCACGGGCAAGTTACGGCAATAGTTGCAACTTGTGACAGCGGAACGGTTTTAATAGCCGTAGGCGGCGTAACTGGCAATATCGGACCTACAACAGCGGTTGGAACACATACAATAACAATGAGTGCAACTTCAACAGCAAACTATAACTCAGTGTCAATTACCATTACTATCCATATAATAAAAGCTACACCAACTATAAGTGTTGCAGAAATACCTGAGTTTACCTATGACACCTATAGCAAATCAATTAATTCATATATAACTGTAACAACAGGTGCCGCAAGTCCGACCATTATTTACTATCAGGGTGTTAATCAGGTTACTCCTATCAATGCCGGTGAATATAAAGTTGTTATAACAGTAGCCGAAAACTCAAGCTACTTGGGCACTTCTTTAGTAGTTTGGTTTACTATAGGCAAGCGACAGGTAACTATCGGTCCATGGAGTAATACAATAACGGAATATAGCCCTTCGATTACAGTTCCATCGTTTAACTTTGTGGGGCAAACTTGTCTATATACGCGACATTATACGGGTCTTAGTTATAACTCGTCAGGCACATTGAATGTTGCATATGACAGTGTAAATATGCCAACAGTAGCCGGTGTTTATACTATAACAATAACTCTTGACAACAATCACTATACTCTAAGCAGTCTAACATCATCATTTATAATAAACAAAGCAACCGCAACAATAGAAATTGAACTTGTAGATGACAATGTTTATTCGGGATCAGTTAAAAATTTTAATGTTACTTCAAGCCATACAGGTGTTTCTATTAAACAAACAATAAAGAAACTTGTTTATAATGTTGACACAAGCAGCTGGGAATATCAGACCACAGGCAATATACTTGATGCAGGAAGTTATTTGATTGAATGTTATATTACTGAACAAAACGTAGTAGGCTTCAGGGCTGAAAGTATAACTATTGCTTCACAACAAGTAAGAGTAGTTGCAACGAGCAGTGGAGTAACGTACAGTGATCCCCCGCAAATGATTGCTTATCAGGTTTTAGAACTTGTAAACAATACATCTATTGCTATACCGGTAAGTTACAGCGGTTTAAAAATAACTTATTGGTTAGACAAAACTTCTAAGGCAGTATATACCGACGGAATTCTAACGGGAACGCTTGACGCAGGAATATATACTGTGGAAATTGATATCTCGGGCAACTATGTAGGATTTGGCCGATTTGTATATACTATTTATCCGACCACAGTTAGTTTGTATTATAACGGCGAAAGTATAAACACAATAAACGGCGAGATGTTCGTTGCAGGAAGACCTGAGGATTATATAGAACTTGAAAACTTTGAGGAGCTTGTATGGTTTGACTTAAGCAAACTTCAGTTCATCTTTATGGGAAGTTTATCTTTCAATACTATTTATGACTATACAGGCATGACTATAACAGTAAACGGAAAAACTCTGCTTACAGATGGTACACTAAGCGGAGAAAGCACAGGCAGCCGAACGGTTGAAAACTTCTTAATAATTGGTGAAGGTTCACAATCGATAGTTATTAAATATACAAATCAAGCCGGCAACATTGTTGAATTCAGCCGAACTGTTATTATAAGAACCGAGCTTGTTGATATTCCTGATGAAGTTCTGTAAAAAATAAAACACGAGATAATTATCTCGTGTTTTTGTTTTTTGGGGGTCTTCCTATTTAAATGCTGTCTTTAAAGCTTTTGCCAAACTTAAAGGCGGGAACAGTAGAAGCTGCGATTTTAATTTTTTCTTTAGTTTTTGGATTAATGCCCATTCTTGCTGCGCGTTTTTTAACAACGAAGTTTCCGAAGCCCACCAAAGATACGGTATCTCCTTTTTTAAGAGCTGCTGCCACAGTATCAACAAATGCCTTGTATGCATCTTCGGCTTGTTTTGTGGTAATTTCTGCTTTGTCAGCGATTGATTTAATAAAATCAGCTTTGTTCATATTTTTTCTCTCCTTAAAAGATTTTTGCTTTTCAGCTAATTATATTATAACACTAAAAAGTAAATATGCTTAACGATTTAAGCTAATTTATTGACAAATTTCGCAAAAATAAGCATACTTACAGTGATATGCATACAAAAAATATAAAACTTGACAGCCCTCCAACTGATGTGGCTGTGGCAATTATGCTTAATGAAATAGATGTTTGTAAGGCCGCCGGAATAAAAATATTTAAAATTATTCATGGATACGGTTCGGGCGGTGAAGGCGGGCTTATAAAAAAAGAATGTAGCAAGTCTCTTTTAAATTTAAAGCAGCGCAAAGTTATTGCCGACTTTATACCGGGCAGCAGTTTAAGTATTAATCATCCCAGTTATAAACTAATTAAGACTTTATGCCCCGAAGTTATTGCTGATGCCGACTTTAATTACCAAAATGCCGGCATGACCATTATTATAATTAATAAGGACTAAATATGTTAAAAGATGAAAACAATATTCATAGCGGCCACCGGCAAAGACTTAGGAAACTTAGTTTTAATGCCGGTATCGAAAATTTACCCGAGCATCAAATATTAGAGCTTATCTTAAGCTATATTATTCCGCGCAAGGATACAAATCCTTTGGCACATGCTTTAATAAGTGAATTCGGCAACTTAACTAATGTGTTTGACGCCCCGCCCGAACATCTCAAAAAGGTAAAAGGCATCGGTGAAACCGCAGCAAGTTTTATTAATCTTTGTTCGCAAATTCCGCTTGTTTATAAAAAAAATCAATCTCAGGAAAAAGCTGTGCTTGATTCACCGCAAAAAGTAATTGAGTATCTTCGAAGTACTATATCAATTACAAATACTGAAAAGTTTTATTTGACCTATATAAATAACAAATGCGAACTTATAAAAACTGAGACCTTTGGCTCGGGTTTTATAAACAGCGTTCAGATTAATTTTAGAGAACTTATGAAAAATGTACTGAAACTTCCTGTTGGCGGTGTTGTTGTTTGTCACACTCATCCGCATGGTGATGCAAAACCCTCGCTTGCCGATATTAAGTTTACACGGCAATTCTTGTTGGGCTTAAACTCAGTTGGAATCCCTCTTCTTGATCATATTATACTTACTCCTAAAAGTTCTTTCAGTTTTTTAAACTCAGGAGAACTTAATAATTATAACAACGAGTTTAAAAATATATTAGACCAAGTAAATTATGTAGCTACGGCACCTATATTTTTTCATAAAGACTAAACAAAAAAACAACCTTTCGGTTGTTTTTTTAAGCGGTTTTAATTATGAAATAGATTTTTTTGCTGTCAGGAGCCTGGAGTTCAAAATCAAAAGCTATTGCACCTGCTTCTTTAAGCTTATATGTAAGCCCGTCAGACTCATTGTCGTTTCCGATTAGTGAGTTTGCAAACATCTGACCGATATCTCTATTAAGCTGCTGAATATTGCCCACATTAACAAACTTATTAAGTGTAGCAAATAAATTTGTTGTTTCAGAACTTGTCAGGTTGTTTACTTTTATAGCTGCTGAAATAACGTTGTAACCAAAGTTAACGGGGTCGGTAGTCTTTTGGATTACTGTGTTTGAAGATATATATAAATATTTAGGAATAAGCCCATTTATAAGAGTAAGCGGAAAAACATTCATCTGAGTTTTTAACTGGCTAAGATCTACTCTTAAAACTACGTTTAATGTTATTTGTTTTTGACCGTTTTGTACGATAAGTTCGCTAAACTTCACCTGCATAATTTTTAGTTTAAGTTCTTCGCCGCCGATTTCACCCATATCAATTGATTTTTCTATTTCATAGTTTGCAGAATTGCTAATTAAACTCGCAAATTCTTTGTCAGTTAATTTTAGATCACCTGTCATTATTTGCCCTGCATAGTTCTGCGGGTCAATGATAATTTCGCCATCTTCGGTTCGGTATAGGTAATCTTCGCCAATTCCTAAAACATCCAGTTTTGAAATTAAATTATTAAAGTCCTCTTTTTTGTAGGGATTTGTTATTAACTTCTTTTCACTAACCGTTTCGTTTAGCTTTTTAAACTGACCGTAAACATCAAAAACATTTACGCCGAAAGCAATTTCGGCATAAGCATAAACGCCTACAACAACCACCACTACGACAATAGCAAGGGTTAAAACAATTTTTAATAAAACTCCCCAAAAGGTTCGCTGTTTTTTTGCCATAAAAAACTCCTTACTATAATATATAGTTAATAACCAGGTATATAAGCAAACCTATTACTGCAAGTTTTATTATGCATCCAAAAGGTCTAAATCTAAAAAAACGCATCACAAATCTCCTGATGTATTAATTTTACTATAAGTGCCTTTTGTTGTCAATGTATGTGTAACAAATAATTGACAAACGGCATGTTATACGATATAATGACAAAGCGTTTTAAAAGCACTCGTGGTGAAACGGATATCACGGAAGTCTACGGAACTTCTATTTCAGGTTCGAGTCCTGACGAGTGCACCATAAAAAAAGACAGGTCGTCTGTCTTTTTTTATTTTCTTTTAATCGTCTTAACTTTTGCAGTAATTGTTTTGTTCGATTCTTTAATTAAAATCACAAATTCAAACGGCTGAAGCATGATAAAATCCTTAACTTCTTTTGAAGTTTCAAAATTTATCATGGGGATGCTTAGGTTAAGTTTAAAATCTTCCTGTCCGCAGTTTGCTGCGACTACTATACGCGAAATCTCGTTTTTTCGTTCAAACATAAAAACGCCGCTATGGGCAAGCAGCACGTTGCATTCACCATATGCTAATACTTCCTCGCTTCTCAGTTTTCCAAGCGACTTAAACCATGCAAGGATTTTCTTATCGCGATCTTCTTGTTTTTTGGGAAAGCATACACGGCAAAACGGTGCTTCTCCACCCTGCAAGCCTATTTCATCTCCGTAAAAAACAGATGGTACGCCGGGAGCGCAATATTGAATTACACTTGCTATTTTTAAAAGCTGAACGGCTTTTTCATAATTTTGCTGACCTGCTTCAGACTCGGCAAACGTTGTAAATATGCGTTTTGTATCATGTGTCCCTAAAAAATTCATTAGATTATTTTGAACTTCTTTTGGATAATGATCTTTCAACATATAAAAAGTGCTCATTAAACCCTCAGCGTCGCTGTATAAAACAAAATTGATAATGGAATTTTTAAGCGGATAATTCATAACGCTGTCAAGCTGACCGCTCGAAAAATAAGAGCGGCGTGTGCCATAAGCAATTTTTGTAGCGGCGTCTTCCCATACTTCACCTAATATAAGGGCTTTGGGGTCGACCCTGCGCATACACTCACAAACCTTGTTTAGAGAAGGATCTGTAATCTCGTCAACCACATCCAGTCTAAAACCTAAAATTCCGGTTTTCATGCGCTTAGCAATTATTCCATTAGGTGCTGTTAAATAGTTTAAAAGAGACGGCACTCCGTTGCTGAATTTGGGCAGTGTATCTATTCCCCACCAGCAGTCATATTTGTCGGGATGATTTTCAAAGTTAAACCAATCAAAGTATTTTGATTTTTTACTTTGATATGCTCCTAATTCCTTATACCTGCCAAGTTTATTAAAATAAATGCTATCGCTGCCAACATGATTAAATACTCCGTCAAGCAGTATGTTAATATCATGTTTTTTAGCTTCGGCAATAAGTTTTTTAAATGCCTCTTCACCGCCCAACATGCTGTCAACTTTTGAAAAGTCGGCCGTATCATATTTGTGATAACTGTAGGCCTCAAAAATTGGGCTGAGAAAAATAGTGCTGGTGCCAAGGCTCTTAATGTATGGAAGTTCATCAATTATCCCCTGCAGGTTGCCTCCAAAACATTCTTGATTAATAATTAAAAAATCTTTGGAGTTTTTTGTAATTTCACCGCCCCAATCGCTTCGAAAAATCAAACCCTCTTTGCCGGTTACTTTGCCCGATTTTTTAAAGCGGTCTACAAAAATATGATAAATTATTCCCTTATTAAAATCTTCTTTAACCTTAGATGTTTTTTCACAAACAACTTGAGCGTAGGATGCTAAAACATTGCCGACTGCTTCAATATCAAAGGTTCTTGATTTGCATAAATAAACAGTTTCGGCCGGATTTTGTATTTCAAAATGATACCAATATAACCCTGCTTTATCAAAGGTTAAAGTAATTTTGTATGTATAATAGCCCTCATCATTTGAATAAAACGGCATTTTTATTTTTTTAACAGAATTGTCACTATCGTCAATCAGCACAAAAAATACATTGTTGCACTGAACAAAACGAGAAACCCGCAGGGTATAAATGACTTCATTTTTTACATCTGAAGCTCCTGTGGGTTTTTTATTATATATAGGATTGTATATATAAGCGTTTTCCATTACTTCAACTTAGTAAGATGCCAAACATTTTTTACATAATCTAATATTGCACGGTCGGCCGAAAAATATCCCATCTTTGAGATATTTCGCATAACTACTTTACCCCATTCAAGCGGCTTGCGATAAAGTGCATCCATTTTTTTGTGTGCTTCAATAAACTCCTCAAAGTCAGCAAGGCACATATAATTATCTTTGTTAGTACAGGTATTAAGCAGGTATGATGCAATATCTTTAAAACTCTCGCCGTTAAATCCGTTATTAAGTGCATCAATAACGCCTACAATATCTTTGTTTGAATTATAAATATCAATGGGATTGTAACCATCACGCCAAGTGCGTTCTACCTCAAAAGGTGACAGTCCAAATGTAAAGGTTCCGTCATTGCAACGCAGGTGTGCAATTTCGGCATTGGCACCGTCATATGTACACATCATTAGTGCGCCGTTCATAACAGCCTTCATATTTCCTGTTCCGCTGGCTTCTTGTCCCGCCAAACTTATTTGCTGAGAAACCTCGGTTGCCGGCATTAATTTTTCAGCAATGGTTACCGAATAATTTTCAACAAATACAACTTTTATTATTTTGCTTATTACTTTGTCTTTTTCAATTTCGGCAGCGACCTGGTTAATAAGTTTAATTATTCGCTTTGCCATAATATAGTTGCTTGCTGCTTTACCTGCAAAAATAAAAGTTTGCGGCAAAATATCTGCCTTAGGATTATTTTTTAATTCATTATATAAATAAATAATACGCAAAACATTAAGTAGCTGCCGCTTGTATTCATGTATACGTTTAACAAGCACGTCAAAACGGCTTTCCGGATTTATAGTGATACCCTGATGGATTTTTAGCCATTCGGCAAAATCTTTTTTATTTTCAAGTTTAATTTCGTTTATTTTTTTAATTGAATTGGTGTCATCTAAAAATCTGCAAAGTTCTTCCATTGCCTGGGCGTCTTTGCAAAGATCGCCGCCGATTAGTTTTGTGATAAATTCAGTTAGTCTTGGATTACATTCAGCAAGCCAGCGCCGGTGAGTAATGCCGTTTGTAACATTAATAAAACGATCGGGATAGATTTCGGCAAAGTGTTTAAAAAGACGCTCCTTTAATATTTGAGAGTGAACTTTTGAAACACCATTAATTTTATGTGAAGCATGAATAGCAAGGTTTGCCATGCGCACACTGTTGTTTGAGATAATAGCCATATGTTCGATTATCTTTGGCTCTTTTTTAAGTTTTGTTAAATATTCTCTGAATCTGCGGTCGATTTCACTAATAATTTGATAAATACGCGGCACAACCCGCATCACTAAGTCAGCATCCCAAACCTCAAGCGCTTCGGCCATAACAGTATGGTTGGTATAACTAACACATTTTGTGATTGTATTCCATGCATCATCCCATGAGAAAGAATGCTCATCCATCAAAATTCGCATAAGTTCTGGTACACACATTGTAGGATGAGTATCGTTAATATGAATCGCTACAAAACTCGACAAATCGTTAATATCGCGACCTTTGTGAAGATGAACGTTAATAACATTTTGCATACTTGCCGAAACTAAAAAATACTGCTGTTTAAAGCGAAGAGTTCTGCCCGACGCCTGTTCGATCGAAGGATATAAAACTGAACTTATATCCTCAATTTCTTTTGCTTCGTTAACACGGTTTGAATACTCTCCGTAATTGACACGTTTAGCCGAACTTTTGCTTTTTGCACTCCAAAGTTTTAGGTTGCTTACAATATGTGAGTCATAGCCCGACAGCATCATATCAAACGGAAAAGCCTCAACTTCCTGACAGCCTTCATAATTAAACTTTAGGTTGCCGTCAGGACCCTTATATGAACCAACGTTTCCGTGAAAGCGAACAGTAACCGCTTCATCAGGACGTGCAGTCAGCCAAGCACCTCCGGTGTTTTGCCACTCGTCTAAAAACTCAGCCTGCTGACCGTCAATTATACGCTGTTGAAAAAGACCGTAATCATATTTAATGCAGTGTGCAGTTGCAGGATAGTTAAGTGTTGCAAGGCTATCCATAAAACACGCCGCAAGCCTGCCCATGCCGCCATTGCCAAGACCGGCATCTGCCTCAACGTCAAAAATTTTGTTAATATCAATTCCTTTCTGCTTTAGTGCCTGAGCAAAAATATCATGCCAGCCAAGATTAAATAGTGTGTTTTTCAGCGTTCGGCCGGGTAGAAATTCAATCGTAAGATAGTGGAGTGTTTTAATGGGCTTTTTAACCGCACTGCGCGGAACATCCGGACGCTTCGAATTCCAGCGAATATTAAAAAGTTCGTCCATTGCTACACCTGAAACAGCTCTGAAAAGCTGCTCACTTGTAGCATTGGCAAAAGTATTATTAAAATATTTTTTTAAGTTAACTTCAATTAATTTAATAACCGATTGCTTAAGTTGTGATTTTGACATTAAAGCATTTCCTTATTTTATTTTTTTATAAAGAGCAATATATTCCTTAACAGTGTTTTTCCAACTGAAATCCTTTTTTATACATGTTTGCATTTTATTTATCCAATCCTGTCCGTCTTTCGCGAAGTCGATAACACCGCGGCGTATTGAATATAAAAGATCATCAACAGAATAGTTTTTAAAGGTATATCCGTTGCCGCCGCCTTCGCAGCCAAAGTCTCGTATACTATCCTTAAGACCGCCCGTTTCACGAACAATTGGGACAACACCGTATCTGCTTGCAATCATTTGTGAAAGTCCGCACGGCTCAAACAAGCTTGGCATTATAACAAGGTCAGCAGCAGCATAAAGTTTTTTTGATAAGTTGTTTGAATATCTTACGACCTTAAACTTGCCCTGATATTTACCCTCGACATAGTCAAAAAAGTTTTCATAGCGCTTTTCACCATTGCCCATAACTACCATTTGAATGCGATCGCTTAAAATAGTGTCTATACCTGTTTGTATCAGATCTATCCCCTTTTGATCAGTTAAACGTCCGTTATATAAAAGCATTGGTATTGCATCATCTATCTGCATCTGAAAAAGCTTTTGAATGCCGCGTTTATTCATTACTTTTTTGTTAAGTGTTTTTTCACCGTATTTTTCAAATATTTCTTTATCTTTTGCAGGGTTATAAAATTCACAGTCAATACCGTTTAATATACCCGTTAGCTTATGCGCATTGTTGTTAACGCAAACTTCAAGTCCTTCGGCAAACTGAGGTGTTTTTATCTCTTCAGCATACGACGGACTAACGGTGTTAAACCTGTCGCAACATTCTATGGCTGCCTTAACAAGATTTAAATTGCCAGAGTTTTCAAGCAAGTTTTTATATTTATAATCTATTCCGAAAACATCAACCATATGAGTGTATGGAAAAATTCCCTGAAAGTTTAGATTGTGAATAGTGAACAATGATTTAATTTTTGCAAAGTCTTTTGTATCAGAATACACAGTTTTTAAGTAAACAACAGTAAGAGCAGTATGCCAATCGTTTGCGTGTATTAAATCAGGCTTAAAGCCAGTAAGTTTGCTTATATCAAGACAAGCTTTTGAATAAAAAGCAAAACGTTCGCCGTCATCATCATAACCGTAAAATTGGCTTCTTTTAAAATATTTTTCGTTGTCAATAAAATAATATATGACGCCATGTTCAATCAGTTCATATACTCCGCAGTATTCGCTGTGCCATGCAAAACTGATATTCATGCTGCCAAGAAAATTAAATTTTTTGCGTACTTCTTCATTAACCGCTTTATAAAGCGGCAAAACAACACGGATGTCTATGTTATCACCATAATCCGCTGCTATTGCTTTAGGAAGGCTGCTGCCCACCTCACCTAAACCGCCCGTTGCGCAGTAAGGCTGAGCTTCAGAAATACAAAACAAAACTTTCTGTTTTTTACTTGTTGCCGGTTTTGCTGAAATATCTGTTTTTATTGTTTTTGTCGCAGTTGGCTTTTTAGTTATTTCAACAGGTTTAGAAGAAGATGCTTTTGCTGCAACTTCTTTTGATGTTTTAACAACCTTTTTTGGCTCTGTTTTTATCTTTTGGTTTTTCATGTTTCCTCCATTATGTTTTATCTTAAGAGCCACATTACTATTAAAAATAATGTTACCTTTTTTTTTCTATATTGTCCACTCATTTAGCGTTTTCTTTAAAAATACCCCACTTTGAGGTGCTAAATTAATATTAATAAAACTTCCATCTTTATCGGTTTTAGTTCTCTTTTTTTCGTTTCGATATTCCCATCCGCCGTAAATCTCGCGAGAAGTCGAAAATATTTCATCATAAAGTCCTGCGGGCACATTTATACGATAATCCTTACGCTCAGCCAATGAAAAATTAAATGCGCATATTATCTCACTGCCTGCAAGATTGTGCCTGCTAAACACAAATGTGTTGCTTTGCTTATCGTCGGCCGATATCCACTTAAAGCCATCCCAGTGACAGTCTATTTGATATAACTCACTGTTTTTTAAATAAAAACGGTTTAAATCTCTTACAAAACTGCGGGTTTTGAGGTGCTTATCATAAAATAACAAGTCAAACTGAACCGCACCATTATGATTCCACTCATCAAACTGAGCGATTTCGCTGCCCATAAAAAGCAGCTTTTTTCCGGGGTGGGCATACATATAGGCAAGAAATGTCCGAAGTCCGTCAAATTTCTGGTCATAATTTCCAAACATTTTGTTGATAAGGCTACCCTTGCCATGCACAACTTCATCATGTGATATTGGCAACACAAAATTTTCACTAAAGGCATACATCATTGAAAATGTCATTTTATTGTGATGGTCCCATCTAAAATATGGATCGACGTTAATATATTTGGTAACATCGTTCATCCACCCCATATTCCATTTAAAATTAAATCCAAGTCCGCCCATGCTTACGGGTTTTGTTACCATGGGCCATGCCGTTGATTCTTCAGCCATCATAAGTGCTGCAGGATACTCTTTAAAAACAGCGCTGTTAAGTTTTTGTAAGAAGGCAATTGCTTCAAGATTTTCTCTTCCGCCATTGCTGTTTGGCAACCATTCGCCGTCTTTTTTGTCATAATCTAAATAAAGCATGCTTGCAACGGCGTCAACTCGCAGCCCGTCAATATGATAATAATCTAAAAACATCATAGCAGATGAAACTAAAAAACTTTGTACTTCCGTTCTGCCATAGTCGAAACAGCGTGTTCCCCAGCTTTTATGTTCCATTCGCGCCCAATGCGGGTGTTCATATAAATACTTGCCGTCAAATTCAACAAGACCGTGAGCGTCTTTAGGAAAATGCGCAGGGACCCAATCTAATATAACTCCTAATCCCTTTTGGTGAGCACGGTCAACAAAATACATAAAATCATGCGGATTTCCAAAACGTGAGGTTACTGAAAAATAACCCGTGCACTGATATCCCCAACTTCCTTCAAAAGGATATTCTGTTATAGGCATAATCTCAATATGGGTATAACCCATATCAACACAGTAATCAACAAGTTCGTTTGCAAGCATTTCATAAGTATACTGACCGCCGTCTGGCTTACGCTTCCACGAGCCAAAATTGACTTCATATATATTTATAGGTGCAGAATAGACGTTTTTATTTGCACGGCCGCGCTGATATTCCTCATCCTTCCATTTATATCCGTTAACATCAAAGACCATGGAAGCCGTGCTTCCGTTTGTTTCGTTAAAAGTAGAATAGGGATCAGCTTTTAATAATTTTTGATTTTTTGAGGTGATAATTTCAAATTTATATTTGTGATATTTAGCAACATATTCTACCTCAACTTCCCACACTCCGTTTTTATTAATTTTTTTCATAGGGTGGGCGGTGTTATTCCAATCATTAAAATCACCAACCAGAGCAACGGATTTTGCATTTGGTGCCCATACACGAAAAACCGCCTTGCCATATTCGCAATGAATATTACGGTTATTTTGTTTTTCATCACTGTATAAAAAATGGCACCCAAAAAACTCATAACTTTTATAATAAGTTCCTTGATGAAAAAGATATAAGCTTTTTTCTTTATCTATCATTAACATCCTCTTTTTTTATAAGCGTCCGCTTTTTTCACAAAGCATACGCAGATATGGCGCAATGTCGGCAGTAATATTTTTTGAGCTCAAACTATAATTCCAGTTGCCAAAGGGCTCACCGGGTATGTTCATGCGAGACTCACTTCCCTGAAACAATAAATCTTGCATAGTTAATATTACTATATCAGCACGGCTAAACATCATACTTTCAAAAGCAAGACGGGCGGTATCTTGTGGATTAAGACTTTGACTGTATAAATATTTTTCAACTATCTGTTTTGTTTCGTCTCCTGCTGA